>CM042016.1:56298381-56515881 GCA_023525715.1 Cichorium intybus | reverse complement strand
TAATCACCATCATCATCATACAACTACTTCTTTTATGATAATTTATGATTAAGGTAAAAATCAAATCAAACTTTTATGATAATTTTAGATAAAGGTAAATAAAATGTAGCGTTGAATAAACTTATACTCGAGTTTCTTTAATTTGATTTAGTAAGTAATTTAAAGGTTCAAGGTTGAATTAAATAAACTTATACTATTTGGTTAAGATATTTCTAAAAATACTCTTTTGGTCAAAAACTCTTTATGTCCCATGGGGTACAACCCTAAAAGTAAAAGAAACTTCTTTTTTGTCATTAAAAAAACTCGTCGTACGTGGCACCATGGTAGGTCAAGAATGTCAATTAATTACATTTCACATCACATTGGCATACCCTTTGAGTTGCAAACAAATCATTCAAATATTTAGGAGGGATTTTTAATGCGATTTTGAGTCAATTTTTAATGCGGTTTTGTGATCCCCAATAACCGGGGTCTTTCCGTATGCATTAATTACACGTAATCATATCAGGTGCAACCAATCGCCGTAAAAAGCTATTGAGTCGATTTATTTATTATATGTTTTATTGACTTGTACGATAGCTACAATAGTATTATACAATATGTGGATAAATTATTTTTTTAAGTGGAAGTATCACTTCCTTCTGTATGTATAAATACAGAAGTGCTAGATTGAACATCTTTCATAACATATTTCCAATTCCAACTGATCATCTTTCATAACATATTTCCAATTCCAATATCAAAGCATCGCTCTGATGGATGCTCAAAAACAACAACTCTGTGATCTTTGCCGTAACAACATTGTTTTGTACCGACTTTTACAGACGTCACTAACTCCCGTCTCCAAAAATCTTTTGGAGCAGATTGAATGTCTAGAAAAGCTCATTGTACTTGCCAACGACATCGGGCGGGGGAGTGGTCCCTCGTCCATCGAAGCCATGCTCAGGATCGTCCTGTTGGAATCCAAGGACACTTTTATGAAGGCCCTCCGGGAGATTGTCGACACTCGCATCGTCCTTGACAACCTCCTCAAGGGGGAGAAGGCCATCATTGACGGTCTGTGAAGTCACGGGGCGGTCTTTGGTTTGAAGCTTTTGGTGTTGTTGGTTTAAGTTTTTTGGGTGTTTATATGGATGTTGGTGGTGTTGGTCTAATCTCTTTCCGCAGATCGATTATCTAACCGATTCCTAACGCCTCACCTGGAACCTCCACTAATGCCTAGCACTTCTTACACGACTGCTTCATCATTTGAAAGGAAATGAATACTTGAGCCTAGCATTCCCAATACTAAACAACCGAGGTGCTCTTACTGCCAACGAACGAGCATACTAATAATCACCTCTTCCCCACACCTTCCCGATTTCTCTACCGCACGCGCCACCGCTACTACTCAAACCGAACGAGAAAAACGAACGAACTTGAACATTATCACCCCGAAGGGTCCACCAACGATTACCCCAACTCCACCAGAAACTCTACTACTTAACGAAAACTCCAACTTCTTAAGGCTAGCACTACGCAATTAACCTTCCGGAGACGCCACAGCGTTCACACTAACCCATTCGCAACTTTGAGAAAATCCCAATCAATCGTAGCGCGCATAAGAACACCCAACTGACAATCTGACCAACGGAATAAGTAGACAACCACCTCCAATCACATCAAATCGGAGACATCATCGGACTGACCACGAACGCTATTACTCGATCGGAGCAACACAATGACGAAAGCACAACCTACTCCAACTTACTCAACCGCCAATGCAATCTTCTCATTACACATAACAACTTCTAAACTCAGCCACAGACCCTTAGTCTCAATTACGAATCCCACACCCATCGATCATCCATCAACGACTATGCGGAACCCGACTCAACCCTTAGAATCGTTAGACATCAAACTCCCAACGGCCCTCGAACAAATTACGATGAAGCACTCGCATTCTTGCTTCTACTGTTTACGAAAATGTGACGCCCGGTCAAAGTTCCATACCACATCTGATCTGAACAAACATTCACTTATTCTACATTAGCTACCCGACACTCGCAATCGCGTAGAAAACGTCATTATCTTGATACCGCAAATTGTCCCCGCCGACCCCACTTAACCCACCACCGACCACGAAGTCTACTCATGCCGAACTACAGAACGGAAGATCCCAACAAAACGCTCACCGTCCGGTGAACGCACTGACATAATTCCTCATCCTTTACTCCAACAGTTCTCCCCCACTTAGAGTTCGAACCCACTACTACTGACCTAACAACCACTGTCGTTCCACTGGCAGTCCACCCATACTTACTAACAAAACCACAGACAACCGGTTGTCTTCACCCGCATACTCGAGATAGATCCCTACTAACTACCCGCATACATAGAACCAAAACAAAAGCAACCATACAGAAAAGCGACAAAAGCGGAATCGCAAAATCGTACCGACAATGACCGACGAGGTTTCATCTCTATATCCAGCTACTAAGACCCATCTTCTAATTCCAGATCTTCCATCTTCACCTGATGAACACCCTCATACTTCGGGCAACTAAACCCGAATTCTGACCGACTTCCCAAGACAATCCCGAACAACTCACCCTGACGTGGCCAAACTGATTGTATGAAACACAAAACTTCACCTCTAGCTTACCGTCTGGGCAGTAAGGGTTCTCCACTCTATCTGAAACTACAATTCGAAACTTCTTCTGTGACGACTATCCCTAATCCTGATTCTGCCTCTTCTGCCCCAGCCGAGCATCGAACTCGATCCCCCTCGACGCTGCAGCAGACTCCATCTTAGCAAAAGTCTGTCCTCGAGCAGCGGTCATAAACCCGCTGATCTCCTTTCTCATCATAGCCTAGAATCTAGCCATCATTGCCTCCTCCTTCGCGGCGAACCACTCCTCAAACATTGCTAACATTTCCGACTTAACCGATTCAATCACCGGAGGATGCATCTTGAACACAGCCCTAGTCACCTCCGAAATGACCAAATTCCTAACATCCTCATCACTCATCTCAGGCCTAACCCGGCCTCGCGAACTCGACCCAAATCCCAAATCATTCCCTCTTAGATCATCCCTCCTCATTCTGAAACCCGACAAGAAATTGAGTTACAACACTCGTCTAGCACATAACACACATGATTCCCCGTCCATAGACTCCTTAGGTCCCTCAAGTCTCCCTTCATCGCAGGTACGAATCATTTGCTTCCAATAGTACGAGCCATTGTACTACCTTCCACACCTATTCGTACTTGTTCCGAAGATTGTCTCGGTTCTCTAAGTTGCCTCACTCCCTTCTAAAGGGCATTCAGATATCATCCATACCACCCTGCACCGAAGTGCCTAACACTCTTCCTAGTCTACCAAGGAATTCCACATCTCACCCACACTGCAAGAACTTTCGATCGTGCCGTCAGGTCATTTCGTGAACATGTAATTGTATGCAACAAGAACAGATAGACTGTCGAATAGATGTCCCTACCTCAAAGTCACAACCAAACAAGGAACAACCAGTAAGGCCGGTTCAAGAATTCTAAGGCTATCCGGCCCCATTACATACAATCCTAAAGCATTCCCTTATCTTCCTAACAGTATAAGCATAGGGCCAAAAAGGCACATAAATTCAGCACTTAGTAAATAACGCATAGCAAGCAACAATCTAGGAAAAAGGCATCCTATGATCCAGGCCAATTCTATCATGCAATTTCCTAAGCGGATCCTTAGCCTATTTCTAGCATATATCATCACATCAACACATAATATCGTGGGTATTTCGGGAAATAAACACTTACTTGAGCTCCGACCGACTGTACGCATCACATCTTGTTCTCTGGAAACCCTGTTTATTCGTTAAAATTGTAAGTCGGGTGTGGATACCATGTTCAAACCCCCATGTAACAATCAAACAAGAACATGCAAGGGAATCTTCCACATGTTATTCAGCCCAGCTACTTAGAAAGTTTATTTAAAAACAATATTTCCTTTGAAAATCAATTCAGAAAATCTTCAAATCCCCGATTTTAGTTTGGAATCCCAGTCATGTTGATCCAAATCCTCATAATCACACTCCTGTTCATCCAAATCCCTCAAACCAAGGATTTGATACCAACTTGTAACATCCCAAATTTCGTAATAAATTTTTTGTTTTAAAAACAACTTAAATACAATAAAATAGTTGCCACATAAAAACCCTTCAAATTAAAACTTAGTATTTTAACATATAAAACATACTTATCAAAACATTTTCAAACATTATCCAACAGAAGACTTAGTCCTTGAAACCCTCAGATGCAGTACAGTCGCACCGTGCTCCAAGCTCGGGCTAGTAATTATCTGAAAAAAAATTTAGGGTAAAAGTGTAAGCACAAAGCTTAGTGAGTTCCCCAAAAATATCACACGATCTATCACATAAAATCATCGTTTAACAAATCAACATGTGACTCTCGGGCTTGCCCCGATCCGTCGGAAATCATCGTGTAACTCTCGTGCTTTCCCCGATCCGTCCTTGACTCTCGGGCTTGCCCCGATCTGTCGGAAATGATCGTGTGACTCTCAGGCTTGCCCCGATCCGTCCTCGATTCTTGGGCTTGCCCCGATCCGTCAGAAATCATCGTCATCAGCTTTCGCGCCCGCACTGTCTGCCCATAGTCCGACAGTCATCGAATTTCGTCGACAAACACGTCAACAAAAGTCAATGGTCAAAGGTCAAAGTCAACCAGTCAACAAAAGTCAACAGTCCAACCATTAGCGTCGCTAACCCCTAAAGTTAGCGGCGCTAATGCCCCTGTTCAGCCAAAAATCTCCTAAAGTGCTTAATCTATTAAGACAGAAGCCACAACTTTCAGGGATTGTCACAAACAGTCCATTAACTTATATAAACGTGGATTATATCCACCAATCCTAGCCAAACAAGCTCATTGTGACAAATCTAGTTCCAAAATGGAGATTAACAAACTTAAATTTTATCCAATACCACATTAAGACTAGGCTAAGGTTTTTCTCAAGGATTCAGAAGCTAAAGGGAGAAGAACTCATCCCTTAGTTCCTAAATCCCACCTCATTCCAAGAAATGGAGCCATCATCGTCTCCAGAAGTTCTTACAAGCATCATAACTCCAATTTCACACAAAACACTCAAAGAGATAGAGATTAAAGACTTACAATTGTCCAAACCACTAAGCAATCAGATCTCCTTTTTCACACAAGCTTCCTTAGAACCTTTGCTTCATTCTTTTCTTCCAAAACCCACCAAAACTTCAAGGAAATGATGCAAGAACATCCATGGGGTCTAGAGAGAGTTTCTTAGGGTTGGAACTGAAGAAAAATAGATTCCAAATAAGTCTTAACTTCAAAAATGACTTAGATCCAAGAAAATATAGAATTTTCCCGCTCAGAGGCAGGTAGCGGCGCTAACATGAAAGTTAGCATCGCTAACCTCGCATTCGTCCAACACCTGTATCTTTTCCAAACTATCTCGCGACTGAAACGCGATCCTGCCACATTAGCGGCGCTAACCCTTAGGTTAGCGGCGCTAATGTCATTTTTCCCTATTTCTCATTTTTGTTTTCCAGTTAAATGCTGTTATCTCAATAAAGGTTGTAAAAATCGTTTGACGGTAGCTTAGCGGTCGAGTGGGGTTAAGAGATTAATCGGGTTAATCAGGGATTAGTCGGGGATTAATCGGAGACCCTAAATTATAAAGGAATTCATTGAAAAATATATAAATATAACAAAATAGCAAAGTTTGATTCATTTATTCCGAGAAACACATAAAAGATTATACATTTGTATATTTTTATTCTTTAATATTGATTTTTTTCAATTTTCTTGAAATTATTAGAGAGTGTTTGTGTCGTCATTTAAAAATAAAAATTAAAAAATGAAAAAACGACCACCAAGACAGATTAATCGGCCGCCAAAGCCGATATTTGACCGATTTTTACAGCAAACCGTCAAGCTGGCCGATTAGGCCTAATCGTAATCGGTTGAAGACAGCCAAACGAGTAATCGCCGATTAATCGGCCGCCAAGACCGATTTCTGCAACACTGATCTTAATACTGAAAGGTTTTAAGCAATCCATGAACTAAATAACCTAAGTTCACATGCAACCTATAAGGATCTATGTTTTCTTCTAATTGAACATATAACAAAAACCTAGAGGCCAGAAAAAGAAACTAAAGATCAAAACAGAAAAACCAACCTTTATTTCTTGGAAGCTGAGCAGCAAAATTATCCTGCCTCAAATGAAAGTCACACCCAAACCAGAGGAGAGGAGAAATCGAAAATCCAGAGAGAGCTATTATGAGAATTGGCGAAATCAATGTGGTGCCAGGGATCCCTATTTATAGTTTCCAGATGATTAACTGATAAGCCTTAGAGATAAACCTTTTTGAATTCAAATAAGATAAACCTTTTATCTTATAATTCAAACTCCTATTTATCCTTATATATCAATTTTCGAAATTCATATATTTCCATATATGGATTTCGACTTCCACTGGTCACTGTCACACTGCCACTTACTCAACTATTGAATAATTACAGTTTTAGTCCCTGCACCTTTAATTAATTAATTTAATCCCCAAATTAAATCCAATTAATTCTGGATTAATTCCTAATTAATTAATATAGTTTCTAATTAATATATTATCACTTTAATATATTAATAAACCATATATTTAATTCCTGTTGATTTATTAATCTCATAATAAATCAACCTTTCTCTCTACCGAATTTTCTACCAAACCTCCAGCCATGAGGGCAACCCAAATGGACTGTGCTTCTATTAATTAGGTAAATACTAATTATTAGTCATGGCTTAGACACCTAATCCAACAGTCTCCCACTTGGATAAGTCTATGACTATAATTACCAATTTAGCCTCTAATTAACCAGCACTTGTAGCTTCCTAGAAACCAATGCCAAACTCTGATCTAATCAGTCCTGTCCATAGATAAGTGATCAGATGATCCTCCGTCCAACAAGATATTTTTCAGACTCAAGACATGGATAAAATCAATCTGGTCTGAATCACTGTTCCTCGATTTCCGATTTGCATATGACTCTTAGACTACCAATTTAGTCCCGGTTGGCCAACCATTTTAGTCAACTTCAAAATCATCGAGAGGCCTACAGATATCTATTCCCCGTTAGGGTCAAGGGACGAATAAGCTTTGACTCATATACTTATGTCTTTTACCAGATAAATCACTCACAACAATACGTTTTATAACACCGAGTTACCGATGCGTTTTCGTATTATCAATGAACAACTGTCTTAGTAAATCATAACTCATATGTCTTAGCTTAAAGATCAAAAGATATTATCGTCTCAATATTGCTCGTGATATAATCCATGAAGCAATCCATTGAGCGTGGGTTTATCCAATACTCAAATCTCCATTTCCAAGTACTCACGAATGGTTCAGCAATCCAATTGCAATGTCTAACTCCTTAGACAATCTATTACCAATTCATGACAGTCTTACTTCACACTTACTCCCTTAAAGTGTAATCGACTGTGGATATTTGAATAATCCAATTATTCAGGAAGTAAAACATGCAAAAATGAAACACAATGATAAAGTATTGACAAGAGTAGTAAACCATAATAAATCTCTATTATTAAATCACAAGAGTCAAATACAATACATTGTTACAAGTTTCGATTCCTATCTAATTACTAAAACTTATATCATCTCTTAATCCTATGCTCCTAGCATGCTGATTATGCTTAATCCTACTCAGAGCCTTTGTCAAGGGATCTGCAGGATTATCTTCCGATGATACCCTCTTTACAAGGAGGTGACCTTCTTCTACCCTATGTCTGATATAGTGGTACTTTCTGTCGATATGACTGGACTTTCCATGGTCTCGCGGTTCCTTTGTCAAGGCGACCGCACCTTCGTTATCGCAGAACAGTTCCAAGGGCTCCTGAATACTCGGGACTACTCCAAGGTCACCGATAAAGTTCTTCAGCCAAGCCGCTTCCTTTGACGCTTCACTTGCTGCTATGTACTCTGATTCGCACGTAGAATCAGCCACCGTTTCTTGCTTGGAACTTTTCCAAGTCACTGCTCCACCGTTCAAAAGGAATACCCAGCCCGACTGAGACCGACCACTGTCTCTATCCGTCTGAAAGCTGGCATCTGTATATCCTTCAACTCTCAAGGTATCACTGCCACCGAGGACTAACACCATGTTCTTGGTCCTTCGCAGGTACTTGAGTATATTTTTCACAGCTATCCAATGCGCCCTTCCAGGGTTACCCTGGTACCGACTGACCATGCTCAAGGCAAAAGCCACGTCAGGGCGAGTACACGTCGTAGCGTACATGATCGATCCCACAGCCGAAGCGTATGGTACTCGACTCATCTCAGCTATTTCCTCGTCTGTACTCGGACTTTGAGGCTTACTCAGCTTCGCATTACTTTGGATAGGTAGCTCTCCCTTCTTGGAATTTTCCATACTAAACCTCTTTAGTACCTTTTCCAAGTATGTACCCTGACTAAGTCCAATTAGTCTTTTCTTCCTATCTCTCAATATTCTAATCCCAAGAATATAGGCAGCCTCTCCTAGGTCCTTCATGGCGAAACATTTCCCAAGCCAAGTCTTGACATCTTGCAAGGTTGGAATATCGTTTCCCATGAGCAGTATGTCATCGACATACAGCACCAGAAAGGTGACTATACTCCCACTAGCCTTGACATATACGCAGGACTCATCCTCGCTCCTAGAGAAGCCAAACTCTTTGACTTTCTCATGGAAACAAAGATTCCAGCTGCGAGAAGCTTGCTTCAATCCGTAGATTGATCTCTCAAGCTTACACACCTTATTAGGATACTTTGCATCGACAAAAACCTCTGGCTAATTCATGTAAACATCTTCAGTCAACTTCCCATTAAGGAAAGCGGTTTTGACGTCCATCTGCCAAATTTCATAGTCATGAAATGCAGCTATGGCCAGCATAATCCTAATAGACTTTATCTTGGCTACTGGTGAGAAGGTCTCGTCATAATCAACCTCTGGGGTTTGAGTAAAGCCCTTCGCAACCAGTCTTGCCTTGAAAGTGTGTACCTTTCCGTCCATGTCGGTCTTCTTCTTGAAGATCCATTTGCACCCGACTGTCTTTCGACCCGGTACATTGTCAACCAAGTTCCAAACTTGATTGTCATACATGGACTTGATCTCGCTATCCATGGCCTCTTTCCACTTGGCAGACTCAGGGCCCGCCACTGCTTCCTGGTAGTTAGCTGGTTCATCCAAATTTATCAGTGTCCTATCACTGACAAACGTGTCCCCATCCGAAGTTATATGGAACCCATAAAACTCGGGTGGCATGCTAACCCTACCAGAACGCCTAAGAGGTAAGGATACATCTGTCGGACCAACAGGAACTTCTTCCTCATGTTGGTTGCTAGTTTCTCCTAAGGTTGCGTCATCTGATGACTCTTGAATTTCTTCCAGATCAATGGTACTCCCACTGTCCTCTTTGAATACGAGCTCTCTCTCTCGAAAGACCGCTCGTCTAGCTACAAAGACCACGTCCTCGCTCGGTCTGTAGAATAGATATCCAAAGGACTGTTTGGGATAACCAATGAAGAAACACCTTTCGCTTCTGTCTGCGAGTTTGTCTTGAGTCTCTCGTCTAACGAAAGCCTCACAACCCCAGACCTTGATATGTGCCAACGAGGGGGATTTCCCCGTCCACATCTCATGAGGTGTTTTCGCAACCTTCTTAGTTGGGACAAGATTGAGGATATGGGCGGCAGTCTCTAAGGCATACCCCCAGAAGTGAATGGGAAGTGAAGCTCGACTCATCATGGAACGAACCATGTCCAACAGGGTTCGGTTGCGCCTCTCTGCAACACCGTTCAACTGTGGTGTCCTAGGAGGTGTCAACTGCGAAACTATTCCGCATTCCTTTAGATAGTCTAGGAACTCGATACTTAGATACTCTCCGCCTCTGTCGGATCTGAGCATCTTTATCTTCCTGCCTAATTGATTTTCTACTTCGTTCTTAAACTCTTTGAACTTTTCAAAGGTGTCCGACTTGTGCTTGATCAAGTAGATGTAACCGTATCTACTAAAATCGTCGGTAAAAGTCACGTAGAACCGCGTGCCATCCTTTGTGGTTGATATGAATGGACCACACACATCCGTGTGAATAATGTCCAATAGACCCTCACCTCTTTCAAAAGACCCTTTGAAATGTGATTTAGTCATTTTGCCCAACAGACAAGATTCGCATACATCATCCGACTTGAGGTCGAATGATTCCAACACTCCATCCTTTTGGATTTGGGCGATGCGTTTCTTGCTGATGTGCCCGAGCCGACTATGCCACAGACATGCCTTTTCCACATCACTAGTAGAATCAATATAATTTACACTTTGTCCTAGATTGTCAACACATTTCACAGTTTCATACACACCATCACAAGGATAAGCAGTAAAATTCAAAATACCATTTTTGAAAACAGAAATAGATCCAATATTATTATCAAAAGAAAAATGAAATCCTTGTCTGAATAATGCGTGAAATGAAATAATATTTCTTGCCATTTCTGGCGAATAGCAACAATCTAATAAATCTATACAAACTTCACTACTAAGCACTAAACTATAAACTCCAATCTTGGTAACATGGGACGATCTCCTATTGCCCATGATCAAGTTCAGTCTACCGTGCTCCACCTCCCTGCTTTCCTTTAGGCCCTGCATATCAGAACAAATGTGAAAACCACATCCTGTATCAAGGACCCAAGAATTAGAAGATGGTGAGTTTTTAGAGATAGTGTATATACCTGCTGTCGATGGCTTTACTTTCCCATCCTTGACATCCTGCAAGTATTTAGGGCAGCTTCTCTTCCAATGGCCCTTCTCTTTGCAGTAAAAACAGTTGGCTTCATCGGGGTTGGCCACACAAGGAATGTGGGAAGTCTTGGTTCTCGAGCCATTACTGGATGACCCGACCTGAACCTTTTCCCTCCAATTTTGCTTAGGAGGGCCCTTCCTTTTCTTTCCTTTGCCACTTCCAATGGTTAGGACGGGCTGATTAACCGAGGGTACACTTTTACCCTTCATCCCGTCTTCAGCAACTCGAAGCATGCGATGCAACTCAGTCAGGTTAGCCTGATTGTTGTTCAAATGATAAGCTAGCCTGAACTGGTCATAAGAACTCGGTAGGGAGTTAAGCACTATGTCAACGGCCAACTCCTCCGGTACAGGCATCGCAAGCTTTCTAAGCCGCTCCACGTAACCTTGCATTCTTTGCACATGGGCACAGATGGACTCTCCATCTTTAGGTTTGCTGTTCGTGAAGTCCTTGACCACTTCACACCTCTCGATGCGCTCTTGCTTACGGAACTTTTCCGCAAGCTCACAGTGCATCTCATAGGGCCAGTAGTCTTCATATATTCTCTTCAATTCGGGGTTCATTGTGGCAATCATGATGCAGGCCACTTTGGTCGCATCATCAGAATGTTTTTGGTACGAGGCAATTTCCTCGGGAGTAGCAGTTTCGGGGTCGACATCGACAAGCTCGGTCTCGAGAACATACTCTTTGTTCTCATACCTCAGAGCCATCTTGATGTTTCTAATCCAGTCATTGTAGTTTGTCCCGTTCAATTGAACCTTGGAACACAGTGAGAGGATTGAGGGAACACTGGAGTTTGAGTGGGGAGCGGTTTGATCAGCAGAAGACATCTATAAAAGAAGGTAAGTTTAATTAGATACTTGCCGGTCCTTATAATAACCCAATATAAAATAAGGCTAGGATCCAACTATAACAATTTGCAACATAGAAGAGGGATGCCGTAATCTATAAGCAAATTTTATAAAGGTAGGCGAATGACGATTCAGCCGATTCCACCGCGGAAAAATAATCTTATTATAAATGGAATTCCTAGTTTCTTATGAGATTTATTGAACTGTTCAATAGCATGTTTAATCTCGGATATGCCCCACCGTTTGTGACTGGGATGCCGAGGATCACAAACCGGGTGTGAATAACCATGCAAATTAGCTTGGTGCTCTCGGGATCCATTATCATCTCAAATTGATGTGCCGGTAAACCACACACGCTCCATCAACAATGATAACACCTGAGACACCCATTGCCACTCTTTATGAACCCCCATTGGTGTGCCGGTAAACCACACACGCTCCACCAACGTTTCATAAAGTGCAATGTGCAATTTCATGGGGTAGCATCAAATTCACATTTTTCCTAAAGTAACTAGATTGGGATTTTGTGTAAAGGTTCTAGTACTTTGATCATTATACTTTTAATGATTTAGTGGTTCTGTCAAACCCGTTCGGCTAACGACCCTCCACTGATCAGGCGTGCGGTGGGTGAGAGTGTTCACCCATTAGACTACCATTTTATAGGCAGTCTCCTTATACCCACTTTATAGACCAGCTTCGTGAATGAGGCCTACTATTGATTTGACTAACCAAATTTATCTCATATATATAATATTAACTTTTAATAACATATATAAGATGTATTTTAAAACCCTTTAAAATATTCAAGGTTTATCTTTTAATTTTACCAAATTTAACAATTTAAATTTTGAATTAAATTAAACCTCAAATTCGATTTAATCAATTTTAATTACCAATTAATTAAATTAATTAAATCTAAATATTTTAAACATTTTAAAATAATTTTCTGGATTTATTCCATTAATTTCGCCAATTTAAAATTAATTAAATCCCTTTTGAATTATCTTTTAATTAACAATTAATTAAATTAATTCAAATGAAGATAGGTTTATCCAAATTAATCAAATTAATTAAAACCTATCCTTAAACCCCTAATTTTCGATTTCAAGGAAAAAGGTTTAAGGTTATCCATTTAATTAACAAATAAAGTTACCAAAAATAGAAAAACCCTCTAAAACCCTAATATAATTTTCGAAATTTAGCAAGGGGGGATTAGGGTTTCCAAAACCCTAATCCTATAAATCGATTTTCATATATATTAGGGTTTATAGGCTTTAAACCCTAAAACAGTTATAGCAATTCAACAAGAAAACAAAACAGGCTCTGATACCACTGAAAGGTTTTAAGCAATCCATGAACTAAATAACCTAAGTTCACATGCAACCTATAAGGATCTATGTTTTCTTCTAATTGAACATATAACAAAAACCTAGAGGCCAGAAAAAGAAACTAAAGATCAAAACAGAAAAACCAACCTTTATTTCTTGGAAGCTGAGCAGCAAAATTATCCTGCCTCAAATGAAAGTCACACCCAAACCAGAGGAGAGGAGAAATCGAAAATCCAGAGAGAGCTATTATGAGAATTGGCGAAATCAATGTGGTGCCAGGGATCCCTATTTATAGTTTCCAGATGATTAACTGATAAGCCTTAGAGATAAACCTTTTTGAATTCAAATAAGATAAACCTTTTATCTTATAATTCAAACTCCTATTTATCCTTATATATCAATTTTCGAAATTCATATATTTCCATATATGGATTTCGACTTCCACTGGTCACTGTCACACTGCCACTTACTCAACTATTGAATAATTACAGTTTTAGTCCCTGCACCTTTAATTAATTAATTTAATCCCCAAATTAAATCCAATTAATTCTGGATTAATTCCTAATTAATTAATATAGTTTCTAATTAATATATTATCACTTTAATATATTAATAAACCATATATTTAATTCCTGTTGATTTATTAATCCCATAATAAATCAACCTTTCTTTCTACCGAATTTTCTACCAAACCTCCAGCCATGAGGGCAACCCAAATGGACTGTGCTTCTATTAATTAGGTAAATACTAATTATTAGTCATGGCTTAGACACCTAATCCAACAAATACTCGCAACTTGACTTTTCGAGATTAGGGTCTTACAAGGTACATGTATCGGAGGAATACAGGACCACAGGTCTTAATCTCTTGTACAATATGAGATATCATGTTCACCATTATATCAAAAAAAACGATGGAGGAAAGTGCATCTCTAGTTCACAAAGGGTAACATAAACGTCTTTCTGCCATCGATCCAAATCTTCAACATCAATAACCTTTGAATGAATGTTTTTAAAAACAAACAAAGCTTTGTGATTGTATGTCAGACGTCATCTTGCAAAATTCCACATATTGCGATAAGAATCATATGTGTTATCAAAACGTGGCATCATGAGACTTCATTGGAAGTAATTTATTGTCTTTCATCGACACAAATCTTTTGATGTTTGCCGTTTAAGTTTATGGAACCTTGATATCATCTAAACATCGACAAATCATTTTTTGTTATTCTTTTGATGTATTATAACAAGCAGGTGGCAGATGAATACCTTTGGGTCTTTGTTCGGGGGCAAGATCTCCACGTATTCCCATCTCCACCATGTCCTTTCGGACCTTAACCCCATCTTTAGTTCTGTGCTTGATATCTAATAATAAGCATGTCAAGCTCTCGCATACGTTTTTTCTATATGTATAATATCTAGACAATGTCGAACATCTAAATCGTGGCCTCATCTTTCTGACCTCGACAATTCCATCAAACTCCATAGTCATCTTCCTAAAACGGTGACCACTCGGCAGGAATCTTCAATGTCCCATATATACAGTTTTTTGGCAATTTTTTAACCATATCGAGGTTGTCTCATCTTCACAAACAGGACAAGATTTCTTACCCTTCGTTTTGTATCCTGACAAGTTACCGTATGCAGGAAAATAACTTATTGTACAAAAAATCATGGCCCGCAGTTGAAAATGTTCTTTTTTATACGCATCATATACTTCGACACCCGTGCTCCAAAGTGTTTTGAATTCATCAATCAAAGGAGACAAATACACATCAATATCGTTACCGGGCTGTGTCGGACCTTGAATCAACAACGACATCATGATGTATTTCCGTTTCATACATAACCATGGTGGAAGATTATAAATGCATAAAAGAACTGACAACGTGCTATGACGACAGCTGATCTTTCCAAAAAGATTGATCTCGTCTGAATTAAGCCTAAATCGTAAGTTTCACATCTCGTTTCCAAAAGAGGCATACTTCTTATCAATGTTTCTCCACTGGGGTGAATCCACAACATGTCTCAGACTTCTGTCGGATATCAGTTCTTCTGAATGCCAACAGACTAACTTTGCTTCCTTCTCGTTTGAAAATAACCTTTCCAGTCTAAGTATGATAGGAAGATACCACAACATTTTAGCCGGAGGTCCATTTTTTGTCACATCATTGACATCTTCATCCTCATCATTTTTCCTTTTATACCTTGATGCCTTGCAGACAACACAATTATGAGTATTTTCGAACTCCTTTCTAAACAAGATACAATTATTTGGACATGCAGGTATTCTTTCCACTTCCAATCTCATGGGACACATTAATTTTTTTGCTTGGTATGTGGAAAGTGGTAATCCATTGTCTTCCGGAAGCAAGTCATGCAAAAGCTCTAATACACTTGTGAAACTTTTATCACTCCATCCGTTTTTCAACTTTAAGTTCATCAACTTCAACACAGCATCAAGTTTCATATATTTAGAACCCTTATATAAGGGTGTTCCTGCTTCTTCAAACAGGCGGTGTAATTTTCCTTGCTCATCAACACCCATATTAGTCTTCATGTCATCAAACATTTCTTTGAAATTGTCATTGGAGTCATTTGAATTATGATCATCGTTGTTAATTAGTACTCTGTTTTCATTACTCTGTAAATTTCTTGACGATGTGCTACAATCAACTAGTGATTCTCCATGTCTTGACCAACAAGTGTAATTAGGCACAAAACCATTTTGCAACAAATGGTACTCTATTAATCCGGTATCAGTGAAAGTTTTTACAAACCTTGCAAGGAAAACAAATCGACCGAATTCCATTTTTAACACTATCTGCTTTAACAACACTAATAAAATCTTCAACTCCCTTGATATAAGTTCTGGACATACGTGAAGTTTTGTACATCCAATAATAACGATCCATCTGAAAATTAAAATAAACAACAATTAAGGAATGTAAAAAGATAAATCAAAAACCAATTATGCATTCTAAAGACTTATACTAAAATTGGCAATTATTGGATTGATGCTCTTTTCAAAAATATGGTTTGGTGGAGGTTGCAAAGTAGGTTGCCATTATTGGTGGCCTTGGCGAAAGATGTAGTTGCTGATATTCGATTGATAAAGGTTTGGAATTTAGATTTCAGCTATCGGGTGTTATATAATGACTTCTATTTTAACGAAGTTAATAAAGGTTTGGTAGAAACTCACCTTTAATGAAGAGAAGTAAATGCAACCAGCTGATCTCGAAGAAGAAAAAGAAGATAGATCGAAGAACGATTTCGGGATAAAAAAACCCCAAATTTATTGTATTTAAATAACAATCATTTTTAATGCTATCAAAACTTACCGCACCAACAAATAACAATCATTTTATTGTTTTTAAATAACCATTTTTTTAATGCTATCAAAACTTACCGCATTAACAAATGACGTTTTAAAGATGCGATTGTAAATTTGCACAGTAAAAAATATGGTTTTAAAGGTATGATTGTAATCTTTCGCGGTAAAAATAAGGTTTTATAGTGCCTTTGGACGAACCCGCACTAATAAAATCATTTTTAATGCGATTAATAATAACCGCAATAACAGACATTAAAAAGGCTGCGGTTCCTTCTTTTGTTGATGCGAAGGCAGAGTTTTTTCCCTTTATAATGCGGTTTTGTTGTTCAACCGCATCAATTAAAAAAAAAAAACTTTATCGCACCAACAAATGTATTTTTTACTAGTGATTCCTACTTTTATACGACATTCACGGCTACCTCAAAAACCATGAGGATGATGTGGATGAGAAAATAGGAAGAAAACTAGTCATTGGTTACGCTACACTAATGTGTAGACTATTATTATTAAATTGATTTCGAGACATCACCTGTTCTCATGAATGATGAACATAGAGCTAAGGTTTGTCGAGCAGTTACAAGTGATGCTACTTCTGGGAATGAAATTAAATATAACCCAATTAAATATATGAAAGCTGAAGTAGTCACATTCATGATTAAAAATAACCAAAGCTATGATGTCTTTCTTTTTAGGGTCATTTATTCACAACAACATGCCATTCAAAGCCTTTTTGCCACAACTATTAAGTTCATCACTTTGAGGTCCAATTGGAGGCTGCATGCATTTGTTTAAGGTGTTTATCGAGATTAAGGTGTAACATCATTTCAATGTCTATTCTAAGACTCGAGGTTTGTTGTTTCAAAGGTAGCATTTTTGGGTGGTCTTGGAGACTTGGTTACAATAATGCTTTAAAAACTCAAAAATTATCATAATAATATTATTGTTGTTTTATCATAGAAATGTCATCAATTTGGAGGCCTAGTCAAATGTATGAGATGTTTATATGATTCGTATGATTCAAGTGTGACATCATTTTGGTTTGCAGTCGATAGCTTGTTAGTCAGTGTAGTTTCATGTCTTGTTTTTATCTAGCATGCAAGCTGTTTTGTTTTTGGATAGCTTATGTTTCATCGATGCAGTATTTGAACTTGGTCCATATCACACACATTACTCTTGGTTTTAACAGGGTATTGACAAATTGGTAACTTGGATCATAAAAAAGCATTTGCATCTTCATGTTTCATTTTCATTATTACTCTTGCGTCGGTTGACTAGCATCAATGCCTTCGACTATTACGTTTAGTTCCCGTGTTTTAGCGAGGAGAGAAAAAAAAAGGACAGAAAAGAAGTGAAGGGAAAGGAAAAGAAAGTTATATTTTCGTGTTTCCGAGTTTGAAGAAAATAAAAAATGAACATTTTATGTGTCCCCGAGTGGAAACGAAGAGAAAGAAAATTTATATTTAATTCTTGTTTTTACTAGTCACCTCCTTTTCTCTCCAAATTCTTCCAAATTATAAAAAAAAATAATAAATAAATAAATAAAAATAAAAAAGTTTAGGAGGTAAGATTGTCTATCATCTTCTTGAGTTCTTTCCACTTCCTTCCATAAAAAAAACTAAGGAAATCAAAAAAAAAAAAAAAAATTCTCTCAATTTCATCTACTTCTCTTCCTTTTTCTCATTAAATGAAACTCCGGAACACATTGTTAGTAGCAATTTGGACGTTTTTATGATTTCAATCAATAACATTTCACGATAAATGTTCTCGTATAAACAAATAACTAACCCAAAAAATTTGTTAAAAATCGTTTTATCCATTAATTATCACAAATATAAAAAAGTTACATTCAGTCAAAGTGGTCAAGGTGTTTATCGTTTAGGTGTTTGATTCTCTATGTTCAAAACATTTGAAATGTCCTGCAGACTTTTCTTTTGCTTGTTTTAAAGTAAATAAATAAAAAAATAAAAATTGTGACCTGTGAGGATCGAACTACCACCCTCCAACATAAAGACAATCGTATTTCATTTGTTATAACAATTAAATCCAAGAATGACGGAGTTTTTCTTAGCATGGTAAGTGGTTATTTCTTAACATCGTTTAAAAAGAAGGCTCTTATAGGATGATATGAGAACCCGTACATGGTATTTTAAATTTTTTGTGAATAACTCATTTAAAAAATAATTCTTATGTTGGTACTATAAAAACTTTAACTCAACAAAAAAAACCTAATAGTTATGGATGTTTTATTAGATAAATATTTTTCATGGTTTTTTATCCATTAAGTTGACGTGGACTCTTGCAGGAACTAATATTTCCCTAACAAATATGAGTTTATTGACGAATGTGACGATTTTTGCACACGATGACGAAAAAAAGACCACGCCACCCTTCTGGCCTAGCCTCACTGCAAAAGCCTGCCGTCTTTGTCTCTTTGCCTTTTCTATTTTCGTCCAAGTATCGCCAGTTTATTTTTAAATTATGTTATTTTAGATTAATATTATATAAAATGTAAATTTATCATAATACTAATAATTAAAAAATAAGACTAAACGATACAGGGGAAGAAAAAGTCATCAGCATCGACGTGGCAAGCCCATGCTGCCGGCATTACCGTCCTGTGATATTGGCATCGTCCAGTGGCATGGGGGCATCGACAAGATCACGTAACTGTCTCCAACGACTAAACTCTTTAAAAAATCAAATTTTTATATAATAAATGCAATGCAATGGCTATATGTAAAAAGAATTTCAATTATAAATACACACACAACTCTCAAATAAAGTCACATCAACTTCATTCAAAAACACTCAAATTTCTTTCAATTTCACACAATCAAAAACATGTCTGATCCATCTCGTAGAAGAAATGATTGGCTCATTAGCATGGGATCGGCGATCCTAAATTCCATGGAAAAAGTTATCGACATTTAGAAGAAGAAGAAGAAGATGCTCAAAGTTCACATCTGATGACGCGTGTCAGGTTGCTCACAGACCGAGCCACTGCACACAACCTTCTCATGTCACATTACTTTGACGAGAATTGTGTTTACAGACGCTACAATTTTTGCCAACGGTTTCGAATGGAGCGACATTTATTTCTACATATTATCACTGATGTGATGAATATGTCCGAGTTTATACAACAACGTGCCAACGCGAAAGGTACGAAAGATTTTAATTCAATACAAAAATGTGCAGTTGCGGTGCATCAACTAGCTTACGGTGGTATATCGGACTTATGGGAGGAATATTTCCAAATGTACGAGTGGATCGCACGCAAAAGCCTCGAGGAGTTTCGTAGGTACGTCGTTGCTATATACGGTCCACGATATTTGTACAGGCCTACATTCAGTGACGTGCAGACAATATATGTTCATCACACACATCTTCATGGCTTTACTGGTATGCTTGGGAGTTTGGATTGTCTTCATTGGGAATGGGGTGGTTGCCCTACTGCATGGCACGAGCAATATACACTGTGTGACAAATTCACCTAACATTCATTCTCGAGGCTGTTGCATCACAGGATCTTTGTTTTGGCATGTCTGCTTCAGTTCCCTGGGTTCGAACAATGATATCAACAATCAACGTTTATCAAATGTCACCGTTACTCGACACCGTTGGCAATGGATTAGCTCCTAGTTGTCTATTTTGAAGTAACGGAACCACATACAAATACGGATATTACCTAGTAGATGGTATATATCCTGAGCATGTTGTGTTTGTGAAACATTTGTCATGTCTCATTGATCCAAAACGCATGAAATATAAAGCCGCTCAAGAAAGGGCTAGAAATGATATCGACAGAGGATTTGGAGCACTCAAGAAGCGTTGACACATAATAGCCAAGCCGACATGACCTCGAGATAAGGATAAACTCGCAACTATTATGTATAAGTGTATTATTTTAAACAACATGATTGTAAAGGACGAGAGAAAAAGCAATATGCAAGTATGTGGAAAACGAACACGCCGCGTCATGTAACAGCGAGCCGCTAATATAACCTTGTTTTATAACGTACGTCCAAATAAGACAGGAGCTCCGCGACTTTGCCAAACATCACGAGCTATGGGCCGATGTGGTGGAGTATCTGTACCGAGTTAATCATGTCGATCTTAGTGTGTCTTCGGTAGACGATACGGGACACTTTCCAGATTGACCACGTTTTTATTTTTATTTTATGTTTTGTCTTTTTTAATTTTAATGTAATGTTTTTTGAATTTTCAGGTAATGTTTAATTTTAATTTAATTTAGTTTTTATTTTTATTTTTATTTTATATATTTTTAATTTAAATGTCACAATTTAAAAAAAACAAATAGTATAGAATGACATCCACCCCCCATTGTAGGCATCCAAAAAACATTTTCGTAGACATTCTATGTGGCTCTTACGTGACATTTTCGTAGGCATTTATAGCCAACGATACTGCTTAGCCTAAGACAAATTTTAAAAAGCTTGAATTTTGCAATATTGTATAGCAAAATGGGCTTGGCTCCCCGAAATACGTCCTTCGTATATAAGAAATATTTTTCATTTATTTTTATTTTTATATCATATTAGTTTTGTATAATCTTTCAGATTTTGTTTCGAAAATATAAACTTTTTTTAATTTATTATAAAAATTGTCTTTTATGATCCAATCACAAGGATTAGAAAAATGTTTTGATAACCAAATATCATATTTTTATGGGAAAATGACTTTTAAGGGTAATTATGTTTCAAAAATGTTCAAAAAACACCATCCAATTTTGGTTTGTTCAAAAAACACCATCCAAGTAAGGCCTTTGTACAAAAAACACCAACGAACTACATGTTTTGTTTAAATTTTACCCGATGGTAACCGGCTCTTGCAGGTTAAACTGTTCATCTGTTATTATGTCATGTTACTAAATATTAGGCCAAGTCATCCTTTAACCTGCAAGAGCCGGTTACCATCGGGTAAAATTTGAACAAAACATGTAGTTTGTTGGTGTTTTTTGTACAAAAGCCTTACTTGGATGGTGTTTTTTGTACAAAGGTCTTACTTGGATGATGTTTTTTGAACAGACCAAACTTGGATAGTGTTTTTTGAACAGTTTTGAAACATAATTACCCTTATAAGTCATTTTCCCTATGTATATTCATCAACGAATAAAGGGCTAAAATATTTATCTAATTTTTGGAGCAACAAATACATAAGTTTTGATATATAAGAGCCGGTTACCATCGGGTAAAATTTGAACAAAACATGTAGTTCGTTGGTGTTTTTTGTACAAAAGCCTTACTTGGATGGTGTTTTTGTACAAAGGTCTTACTTGGATGATGTTTTTTGAACAGACCAAACTTGGATGGTGTTTTTTGAACAGTTTTAAAACATAATTACCCTTATAAGTCATTTTCCCTATTTTTATATATTAAATTATGAGCAATATCACGGTACAGTTTCATAAGTCAAATTTATGAATTCGTAGGAAGTTGAATATTCTTTTTTTTATCTTTTGAAAATAACATCTGTTGGACATTTTCACACATCAAACATAGGAATTCTTGGTTCAAACCTCAACCTAAGACTTTGTTTTAGAGGTAAAGAGCTTTTTATTGCTATAAAAAATAGTTTACCAAAATTCTTATCACATAAAACTTTGATAAAAAATTTCTTAACAAAAAATCATGATTTTTGTAAAATTATGAATAATTTCCTTTTGACCAATAATTTTGCAGGTCAAACTTGTTTTTTTTTCCCTGAAACAATATTGTTTTAGACATTTTCGCAGTTCAAGGAACGATTTTTTTTTATTTTTTTTGGAAATCTTGCCGTTTTGACTATTTCATCGATCCAACATAATATTTTGCAAGTTGGAACTATGAGATTTATGGTTATTTGGGAAAAAACTTAGGTTGCGTTTGGTTGTGGAAAACTTTTTTCAGTTTCCTAGAAAATATTTTCGGAAAATGGAGTGGAGTTTTCATTTTCATTTTCAATAGAAAATTTGTTTGGTTAAACTAATTGAGTTTTCATTTTCCGTTTTAGAACATTAGAAAACGCGTTTTAAAAAATTGGAAAACCGTGGAAAACAACAATTTTGAGTTTTCCAAGTTCTTTGTAATTCTGGAAAATGGAAAATTTTCATTTTCTAGAAAAATTTTGGAAATTTTGATTAACCAAACATGTTTTCTAACTTTTCATTTTCTTAGAAAAATTTCTTGGAAAACTAAAAAAATTTTATTGTAACCAAACACACCCTTAATTTTTGCTTTAATCTTAAAAATTGCTTACTATGTTTGTTTGTTCTGTTTTCTTTCTCTAATAGTTTGTGAGATCAAAATCAATAGCAAATGCATAAATGAATAAACAATCAAGTCAAAATATGAATTGTTGTGTGCATTGATCTGATAAATTGTTACAACTCAAATGTATGAATACATGAATAGTTGGCATATAATAGTTTCTCTCCCTTCCTATATATACATAATATAAACAAAGTCGGTGGAAGAATACAACTACTAATTATACTACACGTTATATGCCAACATGAATTTGTTGCGACAACGTGCTTAGAATAACATACACTTAGTGTGTTAGAAGTGTCTTCATATAGATCTTCGTGCAATGATTTAGAGGATCATCCGAGACAGCATTCGAAACTCTAAGACTTCGAGTCTGCAAGTATGCTTCTTGCAAAAGATTTGAATGACATATCTAGATGTCAAGACATCGCCACAACATAAAATACAATTCTACGATCTCCCCCTTTGTATGAAGTCATTAGTCTTTATTTATCTTTGAAAAAAGCCTGAAACCAAGCATAGTCTTCCTCATAGCTATCCACCAATTTAGTTCGTCTGAAGTCTTCTTTCAAATGTCATCTTTATTCTTCATACAAACAGAAACTCTATTCATAACATCGTTGATACCATTTGTGGAAAAAATTATTCTCCTCTATGTGACAAAAAATCTTTTTCGATCTCTCAGATGCAGGAGATCTTTTCGAATAAACCACTCCCCAATCAAGAGTCATCAAGATCTCACCATCGACTTGATCTAATATATTTTTAACAATACAATTTGGACTTTCAAGTTTATCTTTGATATTGCGAGCAAGAGCCGCATCCTTTATTTCCAAATCTTTGTAATAAATAACAAATAAGTCCAAATTGACTTAGCCACACTTTTAAAAAACTTCTGATCAGCCATCTTTATATCCTTATAAAGAGCAATGGCATCATGTGGCTTCATAAACAGAAAATCGGCATTAGTAAAGACACAATCATCAGTACAATCTCTAGCCACACTGAATTGGTATTATCTTCAAACACCTTTGAATATTAAGACCTTATCCACTAAATTCATCTTTCAGATATTCTTTAATGACCAAACATCAACAAGATCATGACCAAGTGTTGCATAGAATCTCACAACGCTATTCTGGTAATTTTTTAAAATACATTCTTATCTATAGCACTATTCATCGATAAGCAAAACAACTTTGATTTGGCTTTAATTCAAAAATCTCACTCAACAATCCCCAACCAAGTTCTTAAATATGAAACATCATATCTTTCATTTCAAATTCCCTTGTTATTTGTTCATCTTGTTGCACTTGCTCAACACTTTAAGCTTCAACTCTCTTTTGTCTCTCCTTTTCTTCCAACTTCTTTTTATATTCCTTAAATAATTCAACCAAAAGTTGTTTACCCTTGTCAACAACCTTTAACATCCCAACAATTAACATAGTCAAAGTGATAGCAGTTGAAGAAATATTCGAAGTATTTGGCACATGCACTTCATCAAAGGAGTTGTACATGAAATGATTGAGCACATGAGATGATGATGGGTAAAGATAATAAAATTGAAGTTGTTATTGTATTTAGTGGTATGAAACCTAAAATCCCTTCCCCCATATGAGTTGGAACACTCAAAGTCTAAAAAAGGTCTGGAATGTCTGTGTGTTTGTCTATGGCATTGGAATTGGTCTGGAAGCTCTTAGAATTTCACTATCTTGTTGCTTACACATGCTGAAGTGTAACACCACCTTTGAATTAGTATGTATTTTAAATTTCATTTGATATTCCTAAGATATACGTTTAATGTATGGTGGTATTAGTGTGGTGATTGTGTTGCAGAAATGACTTAATCGTAAGAAAAATTTGTAGAAAGGGCCATTTCTGCCAAAATGGTGAAACTATGGAGTAAGGTTGAGTTAATCAAGTACTTAAGTGAATAATAATTTTACATATGGAGTAAATCTCAAAACTTAAGAATTTTCATTTATTGATTAAGTTTGTAGGGGCTTTTGGTGAATTAAGGAGAACTAGGAGGGCTAATTTTGCCAAAAGCTGGAAATGACGTAAAAACTGGAACCTTCTCATTTCTTCAGCATTTTTACGTTTTTGAGAAAGAGATGGCGATTTCCAGCTTGCATGAAGGTTTTATCTTGAGTTTAAAGAATTAGCCAAAGATTTAAAGATTTCCAGCACATTATGGTAAGAATCCATCTTATTCTTGCTTAGAAACCTGTTTTTGGGTTGGGAGTGAGGTGTAAATCCGAATGTAAGATTTAAGGAAGTTTGTACTTGTGATTCCAAGTGACTAATCCTTGTTTATAAGAACCAAGTGATCACTATCCAACTAATGGATAACTTTGAATCATGAGTTGTGGGATTCTAGTCACATGAACCCTAGAATTTGGGGGTTTTGTGTATTTTGTAATTTTGCGAAAATTGATGGGTTATAGGTAGTGTTTTTGATGAAAGAAACTATTTTTAGTTGTTTCATAACGATCCTAAGGAATTAGTGGGTAATTAGAACTAATTTGGAATTATGGGTGGAATGGAATCAAGGATTCCATGGATCAAACCCCACAAGGATTGGTAAATTAAGTGTTATAGAGTATGAGGGCATGGAAAAAGACTTTGAGTGTATGTATGTAACCTCTCAAGGATATTTTGGTCATTATGTTACCTTTTGGTTAATATTTTGGGAGGTGAAGGAAGTACTCTAAGGGCATGTATATGATGGGTGATGCCTTCTTTCTTGATTTGTAGGAAAGGATAACAAGGTAGCAACTTGAAAGTGATCAAGGATTCGACCAATGCCTAGACAAAGGCGAGTAATTGATCTTTTGTCTTCTTGTATGATGTGATTTTCGATTGTTTTCAGAAGTTACATGTGTTCATATAGCTTGTGTACTTCCGTAATAGCTGAAAAAATGCCTTAGTAGCTTGGAGATGCCTTTGTGGCTTGGAAATGCTCTTGTGACGCGTATTGTGCATTGTGGTTAGATAATTATCTAAGTGAATTTATTATTTGTTTGAGTGGCTTGTTATTAGCCTATGTGGCGTGTCATTTATTCGGTACATGAATATTGCTTATGATGTTATGATGAACGGTTGTGTGGTTGAATATTTCTTAGTGAATAAATTGTATTTATGTGATTGAATAGAACTCAACAAATAGATAGTGTCAATGTGGCGTGTTTCTGTCTATGGGACATATATAATGCCTATATGGCATGTATGTTGCTAGTGTGACGTGTAACTGCATTTGTGGCACTAGCCAGAAACTAGCCAACAACAGCAAGAACAAAAGTTTAGAAAACCATATTCAAATACAAAATTGCAAAATGCCCCAAAATGATACACTTCACACATTCCAATTTGCCAAATGGAAATTTTCTTTATATTTCATCCAAGAAAATACCATCACCACTGTATAGGCCATTACTTTTTCGGGAAAAACCTTCGCCTTGTTAAAGAAAGAATAATTTCTTGCCATCCATAAATTCCAACAAATTGCCATCAAAATTGAAATTTTTAGTTTTATCGTCTTAAGTGGATCGTCGTGTAAATGTGCCTTTCAGAGCATCGTGTTGATGTTTGTTTGTGTTAATGAAATAAAGACCACTCCACTTTTGGCATACGCTTTGGATTTTCATCGCGAGCAGACATTTAAAAAATACATGTGTGATTGTGTTAGGACCACCTGAACAAATAGAGCAAGTTGGATTTGGGGCGGGTACACCCCTTGCTATTAGATTGTCCCTATTAGGTATTCTATTTTGCCAAAGACGCCAACATAAAGCTTTGATTTTAATCGGAACCCATCGAGTCCACAAGAAACTTTCACCACGTAGTTTGAATAAATTGAGGATACTTTATTTCGCAAAGATTTTGTCACACCCCCAAACCACGATGGCGGAATCGTCTGATGGCGGAACGGGACATAGTATTCACAACCATTGCATACATTGAAAAATAAGTAGATCAACAACCATCATGCATTATAATTGAAAAGTTACATTGTTCAAGCGGTATTGTTTCAACCCAATTACAGTATGATAATGAAATAAGTAAAAGAGACGTCTTCGCGTCCCATCCCAAAAAGGGTAGTCGGGCCTGACTAATTGTTACCTGAGAATACAAGTAGTTTGAAAGAGGATCAACATTACGTTGGTGAGTTTATAATATTTTTGTATGAGAAAATCCATAATCGGTTTTCCTTGTAAAGAGATAATGTTTGAAACCAGAAAATCCAATATTTTCTTATAAATGAGTCGTAGTCTTAAAACCCAAAGACCGAAAAATGTATAAGTGTTCTGTACTTGAAATTAGTATTACGTAGTCTTGTTCTTGTATGAAACCATATAAATACATGTTTATTCGTAGATTAATTGTAGATCTAATTCTGTAAAACCTTCACGTAGGTAAAATCGTACTCTTATTTATATCTTGATAAAATGTAGTTTTAATTTCCATAAAACTTGTATGTATAAGTAAAACCATACTTATATTTGTAACTTGTTCGAGTGTAGTTTTAATACCATAAAACTCGTATGTATAAGTAAACTGTACTTATGTTTGTATCTTGATAAAAGGTAGTTTTAATTTCCATAAAATTTGTATGTATAAGTAAAACCATACTTATATTTGTAACTTGTTAGAATGTAGTTTTAGTACCATAAAACTCGTATATATAAGTAAAACCATACTTATATTTGTATCTTGATAAAATGTGGTTTCAATCCCATAAAACTCGTATGTATAAGTAAAAGCCATACTTATATTTAGTGTAGAGCAACATGTAGTTTTATATTTATATAAAACCATTTGAAGAATGTTTTTCCCCAAACTAAGGATATTCGTTGTCGTTCATGTGAGTTATTATAACCTTACTGACTAGTATGTAGGCCTGCCACGACGTTCTTTAGGCGTCGCAATGTTAAGACATTGTCACCCCAGACCTGCCGGTCTAGCTGTAGCTAGCAGCTTAGGGCGGGATTGTCAGTCCCGTATAGATCTATACACAACTATCTTGCTCATGAATGATTAAGGTTATAATCCAGGACTTAATGCGTACATCTTTCAGTACTGTGAAGAAATGTCTTACATAACCACCCAACGTAATGTCTTATCCTAGTTCGTACTGAAATGAAAATCCTTTTGTATTTGTAATTATCAAAATATACTCATGATAATTATAGTGTAAAACCTTGCTTGTAAATGTAGTGAAAACCCTTTGTATTCGTAATTATCAAATTGTCCATGATAATTATAGTATGTAAATGTACTGAAAACTCCTTTACGTTTGTAATTATCAAATTGTCCATGATAATTATAGTATGTAATAATTATATAATTATATAATTATCTTTCGTATTTATGTCGTATCTTTGTCGTTCGTTCCATAAATTATACCCATTATAATTTATATAAATGTTTTCGTTGTGTTAACGTATTTAAGCCTAAAAGATGTCAATGAGTTGAAAATTATAATTTCTTACATCTAAGGCACTAAATATACTAATAAGATAGATTTAAAGTTTATCAACATGTCATGACAAATAAATTTATTTTAGTCATCTTACATAAGTGATGGCAACATTTTAAATCTTGTGATTTTGTCAAAATGATGGTAATTTTTCCAAATGGTCATTTTTGTTTAAAATGTCAATTTTCTTGTAAAAATATCATTTCCCATGATAATATAGTAATGTTTAATAATTATATAATTTTATATAATTATTTTTGTCATGTTCAAACGTCATAATAACCTTGTGCTCATAAACTATTCCAATAATAGTCTATTTTTAGTATTCCGTCGTAATAATCATATTTTTGTGAATAATAACGAAGTAACTTATTCAAATGATTATAAACATCATCTTTTAAGATATTTCTCACAAAAAATGGTGTAATAACTTGGTTATAACCATTTTTGCTAGAAAATAGTACTTTTGTTTATAAAAACGTAGTTTTTACTAGTTTTCGTTTTTATAACGTTTTTATCCAAGATCTAGTATTTTTGTACACTTTATTTGTAGTTTTGTAACTTTTACACAACTTAATATATCATAGTGTTTATAATACATGGATCTATCCATATTTCATGTCAAGAATATTTTTACACAACAACTAGTTTTATAAACTTGTTTAAAACATTACTTATAGCATTTAAACACATATAAACTTGTATAAAACAACATTTATAGTAAATGAACTTGTATTCTCCCTCAAAAAAGGTTTGAAAAGATGAAAATGAGGGGTATGAACTCACCCTTGTAGCGTGCTTTACTTAAAAACTAGGTATTTCTTGGAAGATCGATGGTAGGAATGAAGATCCAAGCCTTGGAGTTCGGAGGACCATTGGACAATGCTATTACTCAAAGGTTTTTCATGAATGTTAGTGTGTGTAAATGGTGTAAAACTTGTGTAATATAGATTAGAATCATAAGGTGAATGTGTCTTACCACTTGAACTTGCAAAAGAGCTTGGAAATGAAGTTTTGTGATGATGTTGGATGGTGGTGGTTTGGAAGAGAAGAAGAGAGGGAGAGGGCCGAGAGTGAGGAGAGGAAGAGAGAAGAGAAGAATGAAGTTGGTGATTCTCTTGGCAAAGTGAAGATATGATGCTAAGTTAGGAGATTTTAGGTTAGATTTTATTATCTTATTTTATTAATAGCCTTTTATTGCCTAGGATTTGAATAGTGGAGCTTGGATTGCATTGGGAGAAGGCTTGGATTTCTTGGTTCAGCCGATGGGGGTGGGTTAGGGGGGTGGGGTGGGGTGGTTTTTATAAAAATAGCAATATACCTATATAAATGGGTGATTTTTATAAAATCGTAAGACGTTTTAGTGAACTTTTATGCGTTTTTGACGAAACGAAGTTCTAAATAATTATTTTGTATAAAAACATTGCCAAACATTTATTTTGATTGAATTATAACTCGTTGGATGTCGAAATACGCGCTTAAGCACAGTATTCTTCCGATTTCGCGATTTTTGACATTTTACCGGGAACTGCATTTGGCTTTGAAATTAAATACTAGATATTATTACGTTCCATATTATATGAATTGTTATTTCATATTTGATATTTAAGACACCATATTTTGTATTTTGAGTCCAAACCCTGTGTACATTTATCCGTTCACAGCGGTTAAATCGTCGTAACTTTCACATACGAACTCTGTTTTCGACGTTCTATATATCCACAGGTTCGTATTCACGAGTAAATCGTTTTATGAATATTATTATTCTCAAAATAATAATTGTACGATTATCGAATTTTCACGCTACAGTAATTTACTGTCCGTATTTTCGACGTTTACTCGATAATTGTTTTGAATTTGCGTACGTAATACTATAATATCTAATAATACATCGTAACATCATGGAAAATTACTTTTCAATATATGGTTTAACATACGCTTCGTTTGACTATAGTTGACTTTCGTTGACCGAAATTTACAATTGTCACAGATTTCACGGAGAAATTTCCAGAATGATCGCCACTCCATACCCATCAATCTTCCTAATTGTTGAAATCAAATTCTGACAGTATCCCCTAGTAGCAATTGCAATTGTTGGAGCCAGACACGAGCTAAGTGCTCTTGTCCACTCTCACCTCTAAGCTATCAAACTATTGTGCAGTACGTACACAACAATTTTTTGTCATACATAACACTTTATGCTATAGATAGATTATACAATATGCATAAAACACATGTTATTGTTATATATGACAAAAAATTATTGTGTACGGATCAACTCTCGGTAATCATTTGATCCATAATTAATCAAAAAATTATGACTATCATCATATAATTCAATCTCTAACTAAATTATGTCCGGTTCCAAAAAAAAAACTAAATTATCTATTTAATATAATATGGTATTCTGTAATATCGATCCAGTTTATTTCTTGATTTTGGTAAAATGAAGATTAGGTGATAAATTTGATGACATGGAATTGGATTGCATGGTAATCATAAAGTAGTATTGACTGTGAGACATGGGGCATGGGCATATCTTCTAAAGTTGCCTTACAGTTTGACCCATCTCTTTCCATGGCACGCGCTCTTCACTTTACCAGACAAACCCCTTTAACCCCTCTCCATTTTAATTCTCCTAAATCTATACCAATTTTCATTTTCTTATTCTCTCGAGACTCCATGGTTTATCTCTATTGACTACTAGTCTTTCAAATTATGTATTTAAATACTAGTAAGATTATAAACTATTAGTATTCAAATTAACTATCTATCTTTGTTAAATATTTATGTTAACATATTATTTTCTTGATTATATAATAATTTTACCATCGAGTAATCCAAATTAAATAATCATCTTGGCAAATTTACCCATTTGTTTACCTAATCTCATAGACATTTCCTATTATTTCATGTATCATATTTCATTCATTCACCAAAATATTATTTTGCGTCATTATATACATTAGTTACCAACAAAATCAAATTTAGCCAAATAATAGAATATTTGAATACTTTATTACTAAAATTTCAAATAATAAAAATATTATCTTCTATAATCAATTTTATTGCACATAACTATTTTATTTTGATTATTAAATATCAAACAATTGCTTTTCATGACACATTGACAACCCCAGCCTCGAGTATATGCATGTACAATCAAATATTATATATATATATATATATATATATATATATATATATATATATATATATATATATATATATATATATATATATATATATATATATATATAACTAGGATAAAATGTAACTTGATAAATATTGTGTAACATTATAACTAAATATAAACTAATCATTAAACCCGCACGCGGGCATAATAGTAATTGACATATAAATCAATTAGTTTTAAATAAATAAAATCCTATAAATCTAGTAACCGACTCATATAATTATGAAAACTGATTTTTTTTCCTGAATTCTGATTGGTCCACACAGTCACACAATAATTATCAGTTATAGAATAACTTAACTTTCTTTCTCTCTCTCTCTTTCTCTAACTTAACTTTATCTCTAAGGCTTATATGGTAATCACTTGTAGCCTATAAATAGGGGTCTCTGGCACCCCATTTGAGCCGCCACTTTCTATCTAGTCTCTTTGGATTTCTGTTGTTCGACTTCATTGCTTTGGGTGTGATTCCATTTGAGGCACGACACTTGTGGTGCTTTAGCTTTCAAGAAATAAACTAAAGGTTAGTTTTTCTTTTATGTTTCTTTTAGTAAATTTTCGATTGGCCTTAGGGTTTATATATTATATATTCAAATAGTGAAAATATAGATCCAAATTAGGTTGCATTTGAACTTAGGGTTTGAATTTATTGATTTGCATAAAACCTAGCAGTGGTATCAAAACTTTTGGTTGTGTTCTGTTTGAATTGTTATAATAGTTATACCTTGAATTTAGGGTTTATAGAAACTAAGCCCTAAAAAGGGGCCTAATCGATTTTTAGGGTTGGGGTTTTCGAAACCGTAGCCCCTCCCTACTCATATTTGCAAAAATGACCATTAGGGTTTTAGAAGGTTTTTCTAGTTTTGGTAATTGTGATTATTTAATAAATGGATAACCTTAAACCCTTATGTGTTTCGAAATTTAGTGGGTTTAAGATAGGATTAAATTAATTTGATTAATTTATTATCCATATCCGATTTAATTATTTAATTAATTGTTTAATTAAAAGATAAATATTAAATCAATTAATGTTTAAATTTAAATTTAAATTAATAGTTAATTTTCGAAAATTTAAATGGTTAGACCAATAATATTTTAAAAGTTTAAAATACATCTTGTATATATTATTATTAAAAGTTAATACCTATATGTATAAGAATTGGTTAGTCAAATTCGCTAGTATGCCTCATTCACGAAGCTGGTCTATAAGGAGGGTATAAGGAAACTGCCTATAAAATGGCGGTTAAATAGGTGTCCACTCTCACCCACCGCTCTCTTGATTAGTGGAGGGTCGTTAGCAGAACGGGTTTGATAGAATCGCTTAATCTCATTAAAAGTATAATGTTATTAATCAAAGGAATAGAACCTATTTTATAAAAAAATACCAAATCTAGTTACTTTAAGAAAAATGTGAAAAATATGCTAATCCATGAAATTACACATTACACTTTATGAGACATTGGTGGAGCGTGTGTGTGGTTTACCGGCACACTAATAGGGGCTCATAAAGAGTGGTAATGTGTATCTCAAAATTTATCATTATTGATGGAGCGTGTGTGGTTTACCGGCACATCAATTTGAGATGATAAATGACATTGAGGTTATCAAGCTAATTTGCATGGTTATTCACATCTTGTTTGTGATCCTCGGCATCCCAGTCTTAAACGGAAGAGCATAGTTCGAGATTAAACATGCTATTGAACAGTTCAATAAATATCAAAGATCTAGGAATTTTACTTAATATGATTATATTCCGCGGTGGAATTGGTGAATCGTCATTCACCTACCTTTATAAAATTTAAAATTAGATTACGGCATCCCTCTTCTAAGTTGTGAATTATATAGTTGGATCCTAGCCTTAATTATTATTCTTGGGTTAATATTAAGGAATATATATCTAATTAAAACTACCTTCTTTTATAGATGTCTTCCGCTGATGCTTCTGCTCCCCATTCTGCACCCGCACCCCACTCCAACAATAACATCACTTCGATCCTCTCATTGTGCTCCCGAGTGACATTGGATGGTACTAACTACAATGACTGGATGAGGAATATCAAAATGGCTCTGAGGTTTGAGGACAGAGAGTATGTCCTTGAAAAGGAGCTTATCGAAGTTGATCCCGAAACCGCTACTCCCGAGGAATATGCCTCGTACAAGAAACATTATGATGATGCGACCAAAGTGGCCTGCATCATGGTTGCCACAATGGTTCATGAATTACAAAGATTCTACAAAGACTACTAGCCATACGAAATGAACAAGGACCTTACGGAAAAGTTTTGCAAACGAGCTCGTGTCGAGCCCTTATGACTTGTAGGCTGAAGGACGGAGAGTCTGTCTGCACTCACGTGCAAAGAATGCAAGGTTATGTGGAGAGGCTGCAGAAGCTAAATATGCAGATCGATATGGTCCTTAACTCATTTCCGAGTTGTTATGATCAGTTTATACTGACATATCATTTGAACAACACTCAGACCTCATTGGCTGAGCTGCATAACATGCTTCAGACTATAGAAGACGGGCTGAAGGGTAAAGTTGTACCTTCTACGAACACTCCTGTCTTGGCGATTGGACAAGGGAAAGGAAAGAAAAGGAAGGCTCCTCCCAAGCAGAATTGGAAGGACAAGGTTCAAGCCGGGTCATCTAGTAATAGCCCGAGGCCCAGGCTTTCTGGCATTCCTCATGTCTCGAACCCCAAAGATGCCGACTGCTTTTATTGCAAAGAGAAGGGACACTAGAAAAGAAGCTGTCCCAAATACTTGCAGGACATCAAGGATGGCAAAGTGAAGCCATTGACAGCAGGTATATACACTATCTCTAAAAACTCATCATCTTCTAGTTCTTGGGTCCTTGACACACGACGTGGTTTTCACATTTGTTTTAATTTACAGGGCCTAAAGGAACATAGGGAGGTGTAGCACGGGAAAATAAACTTGATCATAGGCAATAGGTGATCGTCACCTATAACCAAGATCGGAGTTTATAGTTTAGTGCTCAATAGTGATGTTAGTTTAGAACTTATAAATTGTTGCTATTTGCTGGATATGGCACAAAACATTATTTCTTTTCATGTATTGTTTAGACAAGGTTTTAAGTATTCTTTTGATAATTTGAATGGTTCAATTTCTGTATATAAGAATGGTGTCTTTATGTTTTAAGCTTTACCTTGTAATGGTGTGTATGAAACCGTGACTTGTGTTGACAATTTAGGCAATAGTGTATTATAGATTGATTCTTCTAATGGTGTAGAAAAGGCATGCTTGTGGCATTGTCGTCTTGGGTACATCAACAAGAAATGCATCGCCCAACTCCAAAAGGATGGAGTGTTGGAATCATTCGATCTCAAGTCGGATGATGTATGTGAATCTTGTCTGTTGGGCAATATGACAAAGTCACCTTTCACAGGGTCTTGTGAAAGAGGTGAAGGTCTGTTGGATATCATACACACAGATGTGTGTGGACCCTTCAGATCAACCACAAGGGATGCCAATCGGTTCTACGTGACTTTTACTGATGATTATAGCAGATATGGATATATCTACTTAATCAAGCATAAGTCAGAAACCTTCAAAAAGTTCAAAGAGTTTATGAATGAAGTTGAGAATCAATTGGGCAGGAAGATAAAGATGCTTAGATCCGATAAAGGCGGTGAATATCTTAGTATCGAGTTCCTTGAGTATCTTAAGGAATGTGGAATTTTTCACAGTTGACACCTCCTAGAACACCACAGTTGAACAGTGTTGCTGAGAGACGTAACCGAACCCTATTGGACATGGTTCGTTCCATGATGAGTCGAGCTTCTCTTCCCATCCACTTCTGGGGGTATGCCTTAGAGACTGACGCCCACATCCTCAATCTTGTCCCAACTAAAATGGTTGCCAAAACACCTCACGAGATGTGGACAGGGAAAGTTCCCTCGTTAGCACATATCAAAGTCTGGGGTTGTGAAGCTTTCGTTAGACGAGAGACTCACGATAAACTCACAGCTAGATGTGAGAAGTATGTTTGCATTGGATACCCGAAACAGTCTTTTGGATACTTGTTTTACAGACCGAGCGAGGACGTGGTCTTTGTAGCATGACGAGGAGTCTTTCGAGAGAGAGAGAGAGAGAGAGAGAGCTCATATTCAAATAGGACAGTGGGAGTACTATTGACCTTGAAGAAATTCCAGAGTCATCCAGTGATGGAACCTTAGAAGAAACTAGCACCCAACAAGAGGAAGAAGTTCCTGTTGGTTCGACAAATAATTCATTACCTCTTAGACGCTCCAGTAGAGTTAGCATGCCACCCGAGTTTTATGGTTTCCATATAATTACGGATGGTGACACGTTTGTCAGTGATAGGACACTGGTAAATTTGGATGAGCCAGCTAGCTACAAAGAAGCAGTGGGAGGCCCTGAGGCTGCCAAGTGGAAAGAGGCAATGGACAGCGAGATCAAGTCCATGTATGACAACCAAGTTTGGAATTTGGTTGATAATGTAGCATGTCGAAAGACAGTTGGGCGCAAATGGATCTTCAAGAAGAAGACCGACATGGATGGAAAGGTACACACCTTTAACGCTCGACTGGTTGCGAAGGGCTTTACTCAAACCCCGGGGGTTGACTATGACGAGACCTTCTCACCAGTGGCCAAGATTAAGTCCATTAGGATAATGCTGGCCATAGCTACGTTTCATGACTATGAAATTTGGCAGATGGACGTCAAAACCGCTTTCCTTAACAATCTACGGATTGAAACAAGCTTCTCGCAGCTGGAATCTTTGCTTCCATGAGAAAGTCAAAGATTTTTGTTTCTCTAGGAGCGAAGATGAGTCCTACGTATATGTCAAGGCTAGTGGGAGTATAGTCACTTTTCTGGTGCTGTATGTCGATGACATACTGCTCATGGGAAACGACATTCCAACCTTGCAAGATGTTAAGTCTTGGCTTGGGAAGTGTTTCGCCATGAAAGACCTTGGAGAAGCAGCCTATATTCTTGGGATAAGAATATTGAGAGATGAGAATAAGAGACTAATAGGACTTAGTCAAACTACATACTTGGATAAGGTACTAAAGAGGTTTAGTATGGAAATTTCCAAGAAGGGAGAGCTACCTATCCAAAGCAATGTAAAATTGAGTAAGACTCAAAGCCCGAGTACAGATGAGGAGATAACTGACATGAGTCGGATACCTTACGCTTCGGCAGTAGGGTCGATCATGTACGCTATGACATGTACTCGCCCTGACGTGTCCTTTGCTTTGAGCATGGTCAGTCGTTATCAGAGAAACCATGGTAGAGCTCATTTGATAGCTGTTAAGAACATTCTCAAGTATCTAGGAAGAACGAAGAACATGGTTCTAGTCCTTGGTGGCAGTGATACATTGAGAGTTAGCGGGTACACTGACGCCATCTTCCAGACAGATAGAGACAACGGTCGGTCTCAGTCAGGCTGGGTATTTCTTTTAAATGGTGGAGCGGTTACTTGGAAGAGTTCCAAGCAAGAGACGGTGGTTGATTCTACGTGCGAATCAGAGTACATAGCAGCAAGTGAAGCGTGAAAGGAAGCGGCTTGGCTGAAGAACTTCTTCGGTGACCTTGGAGTAGTCCCGACCATTCAAGAGCCTATGGAACTTTTCTGCGATAACGAAGGAGCGGTTGCTTTGACAAAGGAACTGAGAGATCATGGAAAGTCTAGACATATCGACAGAAAGTACCACTACATCAGGCATAGGGTAGAAGAAGGTCGCCTCCTTGTGAAGAAGGTATCATCTGAAGAGAATCCTGCAGATCCCTTGACAAAGGGTCTAAGTAGGATCAACCACAATCAGCATGCTAGGAGTATTGGATTGCGAGATGATATTAGTTTTTATAATTAGATAGTTTTCTGAAACTTGTAACAATGTCAATGCAATTCACTTTGGTGATTTAATAATAGAGAATTATTGATAAGTATTGTCTACTGCTATTTGTCAATTGTTTATCATTGTGTTTCAATTTTGCATATTTTAATTCTTGAATAATATGATTATTCAAATATCCACAGTCGCTCATACTTTGGGAAGTAAGTAGTCAATCAAGACTGTCATGAATTGGATTGTAGACTGTCTAAGGAGTTAGACATTGCAACGACATTGCTACAACATTCATGAGTACTTAGAAAATGGAGATTTGAGTATTGGATAAACCCACGCTCAAAGAATTGCTTCATGGATTATATCACGAGCAATTTTGAGACGATAACATCCTATGATCTTGAAGCGGAGACATATGAGTTATAGGTTGCAAGGAAATTTTTTATTGATAATACGAAACACATCGGTAATTCGATGTTATAAAACGTGTTGTTATGAGCGATTTGACTGGTAAAAGATATAAGCATATGAGTCAAAGCTTATTCGTTCCTTGACCCCGATGGGAAACAAATATCTGTAGGCCTCTCGATGCTTTTGAAATTGACTGAAAGTGTTAGCCAACCAGGACTGAATTGATGTGTTCAATTAAAAGTCTTAATGTCATATGCAAATCAGAAATCGGGAAACAGAGTATCGGACTAAGATTGATCTTAATCCATGTCTCAAGTCCAGAAAATATCTTGTTGGACGGAGGATCATATGATCACTTATCTATGGACAGAACCGACTGGGTCCGAGTTCGGCAGCGGCTTTTTGGAAGCTACAATTTGTTGATCAATTAGAAGGTAAACTAGCAATTATAGTCATAGACTTATCCAAGTGGGAGACTGTTGGATTAGGTGTCTAAACCATAAATAATAATTTGTATTTACCTGATTGATAGTAGCAAAGTCCATTTGGGTTGCCCTCGTAGCAGGTAGTTAAAGAGGATGACATAAAGAGAGATAGATTGATTTATTATGTGATTAATAAATCAATATAAATAATTTCTTAATATATTATGGAGATAATATATTAATTAGAAATAGTATTATTTGATTAATAATTAATCAAAAATTAATTGGATTAATTTTGGGCATTAATTAGATTAATTAAGAGTACAGGGGCTAAACTTGAGAATGTTCAATAGTTGAATGGACACGAGCGACGCGCGTGTATATCTACGCGTAGCGCGTATCAATCAGCTTGAAAAGAGCTTAGAGATAGGGTTTATCCCAGTTTGAATTCGAATGAGGTTTATCTCTAAGGCTTATATAGTAATCACTTGTAGCCTATAAATAGGGGCCTCTAACACCCCATTTGAGCCTCCACATTCTCTCTAGTCTCTCTGGATTTCTGTTGTTCGACTTTCTTGCTTTGGGTGTGATTCCATTTGAGGCACGACACTTGTGGTGCTTTAGCTTTCAAGAAATAAACTAAATGTTAGTTTTTCTTTTATGTTTCTTTTAGTAAATTTTCGATTGGCCTTACGGTTTATATATTATATGTTCAAATAGTGAAAACATAGATCCAAATTAGGTTGCATGTGAACTAAGGGTTTGAGTTTTTTGATTTGCATAAAACCTATCATGTTCGTCTAACGTGATTTAAGTGAATTTTTTTTCTTTTTTTGTTTTTTTCGTTAATATATTTATTTATTATTTTAAATTTATTTTTTTCAATTTTTTATTTTCTATTATACTCGCTTTTTGTATTATTATTTTTACTTTTTATTATTTTTTATTATTTTTAGTTTTTTTATATGCTACAGTACTCGATTTTGAATTTTTTTTTTGTTTTTTTCATTATATATATATATATATATTTAGTTTTTATATGTTTTTTTATTTTATTTTTAGCGTATTTTCTTCGTATTATTATTATAATCATTTTGGATCCTGACATTTTTAATCATAACGTTTTGGATCCTGTGTTTTTGGATCATAACATTTTGGATCATACGTTTTTGCATCTTATCATTTTTTATCTAATAATATTTTGAATCATATAATTGAAGATCGTAACATTTTTCAAAGAGGACAATCTTTCGTCTCGTAACCTTTATAATTTATTATTTTTGGATTTAACATTTTGAATTATAAGATTTTGATTCATAACATTTGAATCATAAAAATTAAGACACATTTTTGGATCATTTTAAATTTTGAATCCTCATAAGTTTAAATTATTATATTTTTAAATTAGAATAAGTTTTGATTCAAAAAAAGTTTGGTTCATTATAGTTTGAATCATAAAACTTATTTTGCTTCTTAATATTTTGGATCATAGGCATTTTTGGTAATTTAGTGGTTTTTTACTTATATATATATATATATATATATATATATATATATATATATATATATATATATATATATATATATATATGTGTGTGTGTGTGTGTGTGTGTGTGTAAGACCCATTTTCATTTTGAGGTGCTTACTAAGGTAAGTAGAGTTATTACCTTATAATTAGTATGATTCTAGCTTTGAATTATTACGAGTTGTGTGGCAATCTTTTATGATTACCGTTGAGTTATGAGTTGTTTGATTAGCGAGAAGAGGTTAAAACCTTTCTTATGTACTAATCTTAGTGTGATTAAGATTAGTTAAGTTGATGTATGAGTTTGAGTGATTAGAAACCATTTGGAAGAAGTTTGAGCTTTAAAAACGCCAAAAATGGCTTACACGGGTCGTGTAACCTTCGGTAATTTTGTGTTTCCTAGTTACTGTAGCAGAACACGGGCGTGTAAATTTTAACACAGGTACTGTAGCGGAACACGGGCCGTGTTACGCGTGCAGACCCTTTAAATGTGCAGAAAACATCATTTTGGGAAAAACGGACCCCAATTCGATTTCAGAATAAATATAGGTGATTTTCTGTCAAATTGAAGCTAGAGATTCGTGGGGAAACATAAAGAGACTCGAATCTAACCCCGCAAACGCTCTCTTGATTCCTAATTCATCGAGGTGAGTGATTTCTTCGTTTTGGGGGTTTTGAAACCCTAACTTTAGATTTCGTGATTTTGCTATATATTGTTACATATTATGTTAGTAGGTTGTTAGTGGATACCTTTAGAGTTATTGGTGAGATTATTGTCGAGTTTCTACGGTTGAATGAGTAGAACCGCGAATTTGGGAGTTTCGGTAAATATAGAGTTGATATTTACCGTTTATACTCCTTTTTCCTCTTTTGATTTATACATCTATTAGATAGATGTTATTGAGATGATTGTGGATGTTGAAGAACGACGATATAACCAAGTCTAGTGAACAGGAGTCTGGTACGCGTAATTTGGGGGTTCCAAATACTGAGTCGTTATCAGGTGAGTAACTATAAGTCATTCTTATGATTTAATTGTGAATTAACAGGTTACTATTGGTTTTAATTGGTTGAGATAACCAAATTTAGAATTGAGAAATAGTGAAATTAATCATTTGTGATTTAATATACGATTGAGATTATGTTCAAACTGAGAAGTAAGACCTATATCTTGTTCTATGTAATGTATATGTGTGTATGTTATGTTGATACTAAAACCAATTAGAGTCGAAGTGGTTTTGTTATCTGTGTATAACAAGAGATGAGTTGTAATCTATATTGAGTATAGTTGATTGTTATTATGAGAATATGGTCGAGTTTATGAGCAGTACTGATTATGATACTTATGACCGAGTTAATGTTACTAGTAATTAGCTAGTGTTTGTAAAGCTAATATGCTTGCAGGTTTCAGAGTTAAGAGAAGATGGACTTGCTAATGAGATTAGCATAATGAGAATAATGAGGATGTTTATTGAGAAAGATTTATGGAATGTGATTGAGATTACTCACTAAGCTTTTTATAAGCTTACACTTGAGTTTATGTTGTTTTGCAGGTATCTATAGCTGTGATAGGGGAAGGCATGTGATAAAGAAAGACGGACAAGGTTAGATTTATTTGTAATGCATGGTATGTATCGTGAGGACCTTTTGTTGTAATTAGTTCTTGATAACATCTTGTTTTTCCATGGTTTAGTACAAGTATACCCATTTTTGATGTATTATTGTTTGAAAATTTTTGGGTGTACTTTGTATGAGAAATCAGGCGCTACAAGTTGGTATCAGAGCATGGTTTAAGTAAACTAGGCCTTTGAGTGTAGAGTCATAGACTTGAACCGAGTGGAGAGAGAGCCCCTATCACATGCTTGGAAAAGATACTGCTGCTGATGTTAGTGTATGATTTGTGTATAACTTTTATGTTATATTTGCTATTGTTGTTTTATGTATGGATATTATATATGGAGTTAGATGAAGGATGAGTTGATGAATTGATCACACCGGTTGGACCAATAGTGGATGATGAGATGATATTTTGAGATTTTGGCTGATATGAGATATCAGCTAATGAGAAGACAATAATTCCAGCTGATAATAAGATGTCAGTTGAATACGAGATGAGATACAAATTAAGATGAGATTCCGGATGATGGCAAGATTCCAGCTAATGATGAGATGAGATTCCGGATGAGGCGAAATTTCAATAGATAATAAGAAAGAGTATGAGCATAAGTTGAGCATGAGCTAAGGGTTGAGACATGTGAGTGTAGCCGAGTACACTCAAGAGTTGAGATCCGAAGTATGCGAGTTTCAGCTAATGAGAAGACAAGAATTGTTGCTATGAGGTATGTAAGTAATTTTACTTAACATGTTAGTTGTAACGTGTTGCGAATGTTTAATTGTTAATAATACATGTAGTAGAATATGTGTGAAATGTTTGGACACATAAAAGATCAATTGAAATTATATGTGTAGAGAATTGTGGTTATAAAGTGTAGTAATTTGCATTGAGATGAGAATCTCATGTCCATTTGAGGTAAGATTTACATATCACATAACGAGTGCTTTGTGATTATGTATAACTGAGATTATAAGTGGTTGCTTGACGAGTACTTAGCAACCATGAAGAATTGCGTATAAAGAATATATATATACATGGTGAAAAATATATATAAATTTTGATATTGTATATATATAGTGTTGTTATTTCACAGATGTGATGAGACTTCTATGTACGAGTACTTTGTGGTTGAGACCACATGTGTTGTGGGGCCACATGACTAGTATTTAAGATTGATCAATATGAATGGCTGAGATAGCCAAAAGAGTATGAGTTGAGAAAGACGGTGAGTGTGTAGCTGATTGTACACTATAACTGATTATGAGTTGACATGTTGAGAGTTGAATTGTGTGGTTTGGTGTTGTCACATAATGAGATATTTGCGACAGAGTTGTCAGAGGACACTCGAGTAACCACATAAAGAGTACATTGTGGTTATAATTGAGAGAACCTAGAGTGGTTCATGTAGGCCTAATTGGCCTAGAGATTGGGTTGATTACCTAATGAATGTGATCGAGACCACATATTCGATGGGGTCACATATCGAGTAAATGTGGTTGAGACCACATATGTTGTGGGGCCACATATTGAGTAAAAGTGGTTGAGACCACATATTTTGTGGGGCCACATAACGAGTAAATGTGATTGAGACCATATATTTTTTGGGGTCACATATTGAGTAGTTGAGGTTGAGACCACATATTTCTGTGGAACCACATGATGAGCATCTTGTGTTTAGAGTAGTGACGACGTTTGTGACTCAAACAAAATGAGGAGTGGCGGTGAGTCTATATGGCTCGATACCATGAGAGAGATCCGCTATAGTCAAAGAGGAGATGGATTGAAATTAGAAAATGGTACGAAGTACCATGATTTGATCAGATAATGGTATGAGATACCGTGACACAGAGATGAGGTCGGCGAACGGTACGAGGTACCATGAGATAGCGTTGAGTAGTGAATTTGGAGGACAGTAGTGGGTACTGTAAGATAGTGTGAGTGACGAGACAAGAGGATGGTACGGGGTACCATAAGCTGAGCTGGAGTGGTGTTGCAGTATTGTGTTTATGTGTAGACAGGCGGGCATTGTATGATGATGATACAGAGTATTGAGATTGTACTACTTTTGTGTATATGTATGAGTAAATTGGTGAGCTTGTGTGGCTCAAAACCTTGAAGGTTGAGGAGAGGACGGAGCTGAGCCAAAGTGACTGTATGAGAGTAATACGAGATGGTACTGTTAAATGCTACAGCTAGAGGTGCTATCGTAAATGTTTGTGTGTGTCGTGTGTAGACGATGTTGAGGATGATATTGAATTATAAATATGTGTTAAGATATTAATCTAAGAATATGTGAGATTTACTTGAGTGTTGCACGAGATAAAGTGGTATAATTATGTAAAGAGTTAAAAAGGGTATAAAAGTAATTGTGATTGTGATTGATAGGATTCGTTCCTTAGCAATCAAATCGATCACTGTTAATAAGAGAAATGTGTGAATGTCGAAATAACAAACCTACTTATTCGTATGAGACAATGGATAGTAGATTTTGTTATAATAATGTTGAGTTATTTCTTGAGATTAATGAGTTAGTCGAGTGATGAGAAATGATCTCACCGTAGAGATTGCGGTGTTGCACATTATTAATTCCTTGCGAGTTATGTGAAGAGATTACGATGAGCCGTATGTATGTATGATTTATTTTGTGTCATTATGATGAGTTGGAAATTTAGATGAGAATGACGGAGAAATTGCGAGGAGAGAATTCTTACTGATGATGTATCGGGAGAAATATATGCGATTGTGTTGAGAATTTATTTAATAATAAATTGTTGAGTTCACTATGATTATCGATTGAGTGAGAGCGTGATATGGAATGTACACATAAGTGAGGATATAATAAGTGAGTACATCGAGAGAAACAACATGAGATATGTTGTTAAAATGAGACAAAGAGGAGCCAATTAGTGGAGGATTGTTAGTTATATTTTGGGTGAAAAACCTAATATGTGTGCTGAGGTGGTAGCAGAAATAAATGAGCTTTCGGAGAAGTTATAATCGGTTGTGGTGATGAGACAACTGAAACGGGTCTCGTGTGACCAAAGTGTCGAGAGTTAAATAACAAATTCAGAGGAGGCGTGAGTGAAACTCAAGATAGTTTCTAATATTTTGTTACAATATATATATATATATATATATATATATATATATATATATATATATATATATATATATATATATATATATATATATATATATATATATATATATATATATATATATATATATATATATATATATATATAAACTTATTTACAAAAAATTCTTTTAAAAATGTACTAATATGATGTCTAGAATGATCATTTAAATTTTCTTAATTTTCGATTTTTTTTGATTTTTTTATAAAAATAAAATATAAAAAAATTATTTTTTTTTTCAAATTTTTGTGATGGTGCTTGTTTTGTAGAGAATTCAATTTTAAGAACTTTGGTTTTTTTATAATTTTTTTACAAAGAAAAAAAAAGTTATGGCCTAAAAACTAAGTGGAGAAATAAAAAAAACCTACAAACCATATGGTGAAAATGTCACAATATGGTTGGAGACTGTCCAGATTATCTATTACCCTTCCTAATTTATTTTATCCACCCAGTAGTTTTGATTTTTAGACAACTAGCTCCTCAAACTTTTAAGATGTGTCATTTTTTTCACATTGAATCTTATCCACCCATTTTTCAAGATTAAAGGTCTACATTTGTACTTGTGGTTCTTACCGGATTTTGTGCTTGCTATATATATATATATATATATATATATATATATATATATATATATATATATATATATATATATATATATATATATATATATATATATATATATATATATATATATATATATATATATATATATATATAGGGAAAATGACATTTAAGGGTAACGAAGAATCAAAATTGTTTAAAAAAATACCATCGAAGTTTTTTATGTGTACATTTTACCAACAAACTATAGTCGTTGTATACATATGACCATTAAAGATTATCATTTGTTCAAAAAGTATAATTGGCCGATAATGTATACTTTCGGTAACGTTAATGGTATTTTTTGTACAAATGATAAACTTTGATGGTCATACGTGTACAACGGCTATAGTTTGTTGGTAATATGTAAAAAAAAACAAGTTTAATGGTACTTTTTGAACAATTATGATACTTCGTTACCCTTATAAGTCATTTTCCCATATATATATATATATATATATATATATATATATATATATATATATATATATATATATATATATATATATATATATATATATATATATATATATATATATATATATATATATATATATATATATATATATATATATATATATATATATATATATATATATATATATATATATATATAATTGAGATCCGATAAGAAGTGAATTTTTGGTAGGAAAGTAAGAAATTTTTTATTTACATATTTTTTCGGCGAAACAACAAAATGAATTAATAGATGATACAAAAATAACATGATTCACAAAATGAATCTCGAAAAAACAACTTGATGATTCATTTTTACGATGATTTTGTTTTTATTCACTAAAATTGTCCGTAACGTGACTAAAAACTTGATTTACTAAAAAATGATTTATCGATATGTTTTTTAGAAATACTTTCAATGAATCATGTTATTTTTTATTCATCTAGTGATTCATTTTGTTGATTCGTCAAAAAACCAAGTAAATAAAAAACTTTTACCTTCTTACCATAATTTAATTCTTATTTGATCCTTATATATATATATATATATATATATATATATATATATATATATATATATATATATATATATATATATATATATATATATATATATATATATATATATATATATATATATGTATATATATATATATATATATATATATATATATATATATATATATATATATATATATAGTTAACTTTATATGAGACAATTATATTTCGTGAGACCAGGAGACGCATTCCTAGCCACTTATTTTTGGTGTAAAACAAAAAAAAAATAAAAAAATGCAAAATAAATGAAAAAAATTAAAAAAAAGTATGTAATTATTATTTTCGTCATTTTTTAATCAAATTTTTTTTTTTAAAAATGTATTTATTTATTATATTCTACTAGAATACTTTTTTGATTTTTTCCATGTTTTTTCCGAATTTTTTTTATTTTAAAATTTTTTTAGATAGAATAGGTAGCGAAAATAAGGAAATTTTTTTTTTGAAAATTCTTATTATTTCAGCCTATTTTGATTTTTTTATTATTTTTTGATCTCTAAAATGAGTGGCTAGGATTGAGTCTCCCGGTCTCACAAAATTTACATTGTCTCATTTGAACTTATATATATATATATATATATATATATATATATATATATATATATATATATATATATATATATATATATATATATATATATATATATATATATATATATATATATATATATATATATATATATATATATATATATATATATATATATATATATATAGATGTAGGTTCCTTTGAGAATATAAATTAGGTTGAGATTGTGAGAATTAATCTCAGCCAATTGTTTTGTATTAAAAATTAAGGCGGTAGCATTTTTGTAAATAAGGATTAGAGTTTAAATAAAAGCGGTTGCAAATCTGTAATAATCGTGATAGTAGGTAACTGACGCAAGGGTATTATTGACATTTTACATGGACATCAAATCAAAACAGGTATCTGGTTGCAGACGATGATTACTCTTTCATCACCGTTTCCCGAATGAATATGCACCAGTAAGTAGAATCGTTCACATATTTTGAAGAAACCCTAACTTTTTCTCTATGCATTTTGCCCCTTTGTGGTGATTTGAAACGATGTCAACGGAAAAAACAGTAGTTACGAGAAGTTCTTCTCTTCTGCATGATAAAGGTTAGCGATATTGTATTTTGAATTTGTTTTTCTTACAGTTTTGTGTTCGTTTTCTATATTCGTTTTTGAACGAGTTGATTTTCAAGTATTATTTCTTGTTTCAGTTCAGTTTATAGTTTTTTCATATTTTCTATGGTTTTTTAGGTTTTCAATGCATTTTAATGGTTTTTAAGGTTTTTTGTGTGTTATCAATTGGAGTATTCATTCGTGATTTATGTTTTTGTACATTTTCAGGAAAGGATTTCAGTAAATCCTATTTTAGAAGAAAGAAAGGTATCTATATGTTTCATTTTTTTAGTTGTCGATCAAAAACAGTACTCGTTTGGTTTAAGATATGTCATTTATTACAGGAAAATCTAATCATAATCGAGTTGAAGATGACTCTGTTGAATTGCCAGAAACTAGATCCAAACTAAAACATGATAAAGGTATATTCATATATGATTCATTCAAAAGAAATAGTCATATATACAAGTTATTATATATAGAGAATTATCATATATGAATAAACATCTATTCATATATGATTCATTCAAAATAATCACATACACAAGTTATTACATATGATTTATTTAAGTGAAGTAATCATATAAAGGTGTTATTATATATATACAGACAATCACATATAAATAAACATGTATTCATAAGTGAAAATATATCATACATAGATATTCATATATAAATTATATATGAACATTCATATACGAATAATGGTGATTAAATTGATTTTTACACATAATTACATAAGTATTTTCATACAGTAGAAGGAAAAGGCAAGGATAAGCGAGTTGTTTGTGAAGATGATTCTATTGGAGTACACAGATGTAGATCCAAAGGAAAACATGATAAAGGTATATATAAAGCTTGTTTTTTGTCTGGTTTATTCATATTTGATTTATTGAATAGATATATGAATAAATATTTTCCTTGTATTTATTCATAAATAAATATTCATATATGATTAATTCAAATGAAATATATGAATAAACATTTCCCTTGTGTTTATTTATATATGAATGATATTTTATTCATACATATTTTGTAACATGTATTGATACATGATATTCATATATGAATAATTATGTGAACAAACAAGTATTAGAAAATTAACATACATCCAGACCAATTATTTCCCATGTGTTTTTCAATGATGACTTTTTCTATTTTTGAGAGTTGGTTGAATGTAAAAACATACAGAATCATATGAGATGTTTTGGTATGATTTTATACTTAACAAGAGATTCAACGAATTCATAATTTTGGAAATAATTACCATTAAAAAAACAAGGGAAATATGTTGGTCTAGATGTATGCTAAGTTTATAATACTTTGTTTTTTCATATATAATTATTCATACATGAATAAATAAGTATTAAACACTTAACATATATATGATTATTTATATATGAATATCCATTATGAATAATATGTATTCATACATGTTGTTCATATATAAATATTTATATGAAGAAACACGTATTAAAAAATTAACATACATCCAGCCCAAACTATTTCCCTTGTGTTTTTTATTGGTGATTCTTTCAATTTTTGTGATTTGGTTAAATCTCTTGTTTGGTATAAAAAGATACAAGATTGTCTGAGCTATCACTCTCACTTTCACTGGAATTAGATTACTCGTCTTCAATATATTCATTGATATTGAATTGCATGATAGTTGCTACATGACTTTCAAGAAAACCATGTTTCTGTTATTATAGCAGAGGCTGATTACTATCTTGAAATATCTTGCAAATATAATGAATTTCCATATCAATATTTAATTAATCTAATGAAGAGGAGAAATCTGGTTCTAGTGAAGTGAGAGTGTTAGTTGAGACAATTTTGTATGTTTTATACTAATCAAGAGATTGAACCTTCTCACAATTTTGGAAAGAATCGCCAATGAAAAACACAAGGGAAATAGGTTGGTCTGGATATATGCTAAGTTTTTAATAGTTTGTTTTTCATATATATAATTATTCAATTCATACATGAACAAATAAGTATTAAACACTTAACATATATGATTATTCATATATGAATATCCAGTATGAATAATATGTATTCTTACATGTTGTTCATATATAATTATTCATACATGAATATCATACAGTGAAACCAAAGGGAAAATCATTCAATTCATAAATGATTTTGTGGTATATATTTTTAGTATATGTAATTTATTCAGATATGAATAACATTATAATATATTGTATATCAGTAAAACCCAAGGGAAAATCAAAAAAATTGGAGAAGGTTGTAATTATATCTTCTGAAGACAGGTTGACAAGGTCTGGAAAGAAACGTCAAGAAGAAAGTTCACCTGTTAATTCAAAAGAATTAAAGAAGATTAGAATTGAAAAAGAAAAAAAGAAGAAGAAATCAAAAAAGCATTTATTGGTTGATGAATATATGTTTATTGGACCGTCAAAGAAACATAAGAGTAAAAATGTTCCTGCTCAAAGACATTTTTATTCAATGAAAAATAGATGTTCACCAGAGTCGATGTTTGCAGTGATACAAGGTTTGAGTCGAGAACAGAAGGATTGTGTGAGGAAGATAGGGTTTGGTAGTTTGCTCAAAATGAAGATGACTGATGTTTCGTTGAAAATTGGGTTTTATGTTCTACATAATTTTGATTTGGATAAGATGAAAGTGAAGGTTGAAAATGGTTATATTAATGTAAATACTCAATCTGTACATGATATGTTTGGAGTTCCTATGGGTGGTTTTCTTCTTTCAGACTTGGAATACATAGAGGAGGATGATGAAAGAGGTTGTATGTTTGATTGGATAAAACAATTCAATAAGGGGGATGTCAAGAGATTGAAACATATCAAATGCAATTGTTAGGACAACAATTGCTGATTTTAATTTCATTTTGAATTTCATTGTACTTTTTATAAATACATTCTGTGAGTCTACCGCCATGGGAAGGTGCAATGTGTCACCGTTGAACCGTATACAAAAAGACACAGATGTAAGTGCAATTGATTGGTGCAACTACATTCTTGATTGTTTAATTAGAACGAAGATCGCATACACACCCTTCAAAGATACATGTTACTTTTTTGGACCAACATCGTATCTTGTTGTAAGTATTTTGTTTAGAAATTTATCTTTTGGTTTATTCATACATGAATTATCAGTGTTTATCATATATGAATATGATGATAAATCATATATGAATGTATTGATAATATATTTTTTATGTACGTATTTCATGTTATGATTATGTTTTTGAAAATGTATACACAATTTTTGCAGTTATTATATGTGGATAGTTTGAAGTTTGATCAAGTGAATGTACCACGTAAACGTCCAGCTATTTGTTACTGGAGTTCAGTGAAGATACGATTTCGGGAGGAATGCGAGCAGGAAGAAGGAAAGTTTGGGTTAGGAGAGTTTAACAAGAATGAAGAGGTGGAAGAAGAAAGTGAGGAGGAATGTTCTGAAGGAGATAATGAGAAGGAGGATAGTGAGAATACTAAAAATTATTCTGTTGAGGTAAATTTATATTATTTTTGTATTCATATATGATTTATTATTTCAATTAACTATAACATTCTTTTCTAATATTTAGGAGTATGAAAAACTACTAAGTATTTTGTTTAAGAGGTTGGAATTTTCAAGAGAGAATATTAAAATTAAAATTGAAGAAGCGATTCAAAAGTTCCTAGAAGTTGAATCGTTTAAGAGTTGGAGAAAAAGATTGTTTGATGATGAGAAAATTGGAGTTGAAAGTACAGAAATTGCATTTGAGTTTAATAATGTTAGTCTGGAAGAACCAGTTCTTACACCAGTTATGGGTGCAAGTACTGTTGAAATGGAGAAGGATTCTGAGAATGATGGGATTGAAAATGATCAAGAAGATTGTGGTGAGGTGGTAGTAGATGTTGTTGAGGAAGAAGAATGTAATAAAGATGATAAGGTGGAAGGAGATGGTGGTGAAAACAGTGAAGGAAATATGGAAGGAGTTATAGAAGAGGAAACAGTTGAATTAAATCAAATTGTTAGGAATGTTGTTGTGGGTTTTACTGGAGTTGATAGTCAGGATAATTTACCACTAAGTCAGTTCTGGGTGGATCCTGTGGTTAGCAATATATTTGACAGATTGGCTGAAGGTAAACAATTGTTTTCTTTTTAAAGTACTATTCATATATGATTATGAATAGAAACATTTTTCATTTACTTTAAAGTACTATTCATATATGATTATGAATAGAAACATTTATCATTTACTTATGTTATCTGATATAAAAAGTATGTTATAGAAACAGAAACAACAAATGAGAAGATTGAGAAAGAGGAAGGTGCTGGTGAAGATAAACAAGTTGTTGAAGGTAATGTTATGTTTTTTGTGAAATATTTACTTATGAATTTTAACATTTGTAGTTATTGGAAATGTGTCTGAAGGTGTTGGAAACGAAGAAAGAGTGGAAAATAATGATGTATAAAAGGAAAATGTTGATATAAATGAGGAGCATATAGGAAATACAGATGTAGTTGATGGTATGTATGTTTTATGTTAATTAATTTTTGAATTGAATATTCATATGTGATTTGTATACTAGGTGGTGAAATATTTGGTGAAGGTAAGAGAGGTGAAGAGGAAAGTGTAAATGTTTTTGGAGAAAAAGAGAAGATGGTTGCGGAGGGTGAGCATTTGTTTTGTGTTATTGGTTTTATATTTTTAGTATTCATATATGTTTTATATATATATTTTTTTTGTTCTAGGTATGTTGGAGTTGCAAGTTAAAAAGGATGGGAAGGATGCTGGTAATTATTGTTTTATATATGATTGGTGTTTATCAATATATATTTTTTATAGTGTAAAATATTTATAATGAATTGAATTTATTTTATGTACTATTAATATTCATTTATGAATAATAATATATGTTTATGTTTATCTATTTTTGTTAGTTATTGAAGAATTAACTGGCGAAGAAAATGATTTCTGGGAAAATCCAGTTGTGAATGAATTTTACGAAAGTGTTGTATTCCTAAGTTCAAATATACCAGAAGGAAAAGAAGAAAAAAAAAGATGGTGAAAAAGACGACAAATCAAAATCACCTTCTTTTAATCTTGGAATAGGGTTAAGTCAAGATTCAACAGAGAATGTTCTTGATCCTACTCCATTGTCATTTGTACCTCAAGTTGAATCAAAAGTTATTTCAACTTCTGATATTGTAGATTCAAATCCCATGGCTATTGTAGTTGCATCGGAAGTTGGTTTAGATGGAAATGCTAGGGTTTCAAGAGAGAAGAAATTAACTTTACCATTAAAATCACCATTCTAGAGCAAGATTGTTGATGTGAAAACAAAATTGACAGCAGAGGAGATTGTTGTTTCTGAATGGTTGTTCAACTTCCGTGGAGAATTGTGGTAAGTAGTTATTTTTATTAAATCATTGAATTATTATTATTTAATTAACATGCAAATAAATGGATACAGGGATGTTGTTGTGAATAGCAAGTATGGTCATATTACTATGAGAGGAACAATGGAAGTCTATTTCCAAAAACATACATTTTTTCAAATGTTATTGACACATGTAGTGATTTATTGAACCATCAAGAAAACGAAAGAGATGTCAATAACTCTCCTTATCGGTTGTTTTTGAATGTGGATATGACTGTAAGTTTATATTTTATTATGGTATAATCACAAGTGAATTTGAACTTTTATTCAGTTATGATTGGTTTATAATCATAATTGAATATAAATAATGTTTTTATTTATTGATGAATTTTTTTATGTAAAAACAGACATACTACCTTGAGTCAACATACATGAAAGAGGAAGATAAGTACAGTATTTTCAAGTCGAACTTTGCTGTTAGTGTGAAGAATGATAAGCAGAAGATGTTGTTGAAAGATATTGACATGGTTTGTTTATTTATTGATTTATATATTTATTCTATTAATATAATGCTTACATTTTTTGTATGAAAATCAGGTTTTTTTCCCTGTTATGAGGAGTTCTCACATTTACTTGGTTGTTTTCAACCTTAAAAAGCCATGCATTGAAGTTATTGACAGCAGTTCATTAGGAGAGAATTTTCAAGACAGATACGGAAAATTACTTACTCCTCTTGTAAGTATCAAGTACCAAAATGTAATTTTTGTACGATTATTTTGTTACATGTTTAATTTTAGTTCATAGATGATTTTTTTTAGAAAAATATGTTTTTTATGTATTTGAATGAGATAAGCCATCCAAAGGTGGACATCATTTCAAATGTAAAGGTTTTGCCGAAGAGGTTAGAAATGGCATGGAGGACCGTGCACAATAAATGTGATTGTGGTGTCTTTGCTATGAGGCATATGGAGACGTATGCAGGACAACCAATCTCAAAGTGGAAACCAGGATTTCCAAAAGAAGGTCTTCCTCAAGAGAATATGTTGGAGAAGTTGAGGAGTAGGTATGCTTCAAGGATGCTGACGTCAGATATTAATGAGCTGCGTGACGATGTGTTGAAAAAAGCATATGATTATCAGAAGGTTGATCCAAAGGTTCGTGCAGAACATGCCTTATATGCTATGCAGACTGTTGTAGAGAGGATGAAAAGTGTTTGAAGATGGTGGTGGTTGTAGTTGAATGTGGTGGTGGTTGTAGTTGAATGTTTTTGAAGTTGGTGGTGGTTGTAGTTTGTGAAGAATGGTGGTTGTTGTAGTTGGATGTAGGAAAACTTTTATTTTGCATGTGAAGTGTTAACTAGACAATTTGTAGTGTTGTTGATGATGAATCTTTTTGGAAAATGTTGGTTATGTATCTTTTAAGAACAGATGTACATAATATTAACAAGTGTTGTTGATGATATTCATAAATGAATATCAAGTTTGACTTATACCTGGTTTATTAAGTTAATATATAAATATAGACATGTAGTTGTACACAAGTATACATATATGAATATAAGTGTATGAACACTTTTTATTCATATTTGAATTTAATATATGAATACAAGTATATGAACAATTATGAATATGTGTATGAACACAAGTCTATTGATTTATGAATACAAGTATATGTATACAAGTATACTCATATATGTATTCATATATGAATATGATAGTATGAACATTTTTGTATTCATATACGAAATACATGTGGGTGAACACTTTTGTATTCATATATGAATACAAGTATATGTGTACAAGTATACTCATATATATACTCATATATGTATTCATATATGAATATCAAGGTTAGTTTTTGTATCTTTTTGATTTTAAGTAGTAATTATTCAATCACATATGAATATACGTATGGAATTATTTTTTATAACATTCAGCTATGAATAGAATTCCCAAAAAGATTATTAAAACACTATTCAGAAATGAATAACATGAAAAAAAATTATAGTTATTTTGCAGACTGTTCAACTGCTTTCTTTATTGGGCATGTACGTAAGTTGTGAGGAGCTCTTTCTCCACATCCTGAGCATATCCTTGACTGCTTATTGGAATTTTCACATGCTTTCTCAGTTGCACTAATGAGTCTTTTCTTTTTTCCGGATCCTTTGTTACGTTGAATCTGTGGAACAAGTATTTCAATGTTTTTTGGAACAGAAATGTTCATTAGCTTGCTTACCATATCAACATCTGTCTTCTTGTTCATAATTCCATATGATGTATCATTTTCTAATTCTTTATGCATGATTTGTATCTTTTGAATGAAAGATGCAAGCTTTTCCTTATCTGCTCTCAGAATGTCCAAACACGATTCAAAGTTGTAATATGCTTCATTGACTAACTTAGCAGTCTCAGCATCCCCAGAATCAGAGACATGTCTCCCAAAGTGATAATGTCTTGATATGACATCTTTCCTCCAACGACTTATAATGTACTGTTCAGGTATTTGTTTAATACCAAATTTCATCAGTATATAGAAAGCATGTCTACATAGAATGCCTATTCGGTTGAAGTTTTCGCAAGTACATCTTATATCTTCCTCTGGCAGTTTTATTTGAACCTGAACAATAAAATATTTAAGAAGAAATTAATAAGCGTATATGAATATATTTTGGTATTCATATATGAATAAAATCTTATATTCATATATGAATATATATAATAAATGAAGCTCAATTTTTAAACATTATTATAGTTGTGTATATATAATAGTAAATTTGTGTATTCATATATGAATACAAGTGTATATTTATATATGAGTTTCGATTATTAATATTCATATGCGAATTTAATATAAAAAGCAATTAGGTCACCTTGTAATTAGTTTTGAATTCACATTTTTTGTTATTGTGTTGAACATTGTATAGCTCCCATCCATTTTCCACACCAACACTTGAATATGAACAGAACCAAGCACCTTTGTATATTTCCTTCTGGATGTCAAAAAATATTGTGCTTGTATAAACCTTTGAAGCATGACGTTCTATTTCTCGAGGTGTACGAAATATATACGATGCTTCCTTTGTTGCCCTATCAAGTTCTTGCTGTGTAATTCTTTGCTTTTGAATGGCAGTGTCGTAATTCATCATGAAATTTAAGAGTAAATTGCCAGTTTGTGAGTATGTGTTGAAGAAGGAATTCATGCTCTCTGACCTTGAAGTTGTCTTCATCAAACCACACATTCTTATATCATTGAAGTATGCAGGGATCCATAAATTTATAAATTCAAACATGTCATTAAACCATCTTTTGTCTTCAAGGTTGAACTCATTAATAATCAACTCCCATTTGTTTTCAAATTCATCAGATTTAATATACATGTCCCAAACAAGCTTATTAAATCTTTTTCTGAAGTCGGTGTTTTTAATTAAATCCCCACTAACCTGTTAAAAAATTTGTATGATATATTCATTCATGAATAAGTAGTAATAGTACATGTGTATTTTTTTCATTTATTCACAGATGAATTAAGAGTAGTGTACCTTTGCTTGTAGTTTCTTCATGATATGCCACATGCAGAGCCTATGTTTTGAATTAGGAAATACCAATTGAACAGCTTGTTTTATTGTTGGATCCTGGTCTGTTAATACAATTGTTGGTTGTTTTCCATGTGCTTTGAGGAATGCTTTCAACAACCAACAATATGATTCAATAGTCTCATTACTTAGCAACCCTGCTCCAACAGTAACGGAATTTTTATGATGATCAATGGCAGTGAATGGAACAAAAATCATTTGATATCTGTATAAGAAATATGTTTTTAATTAAACCAAAAAATATAATCATTCATGAATATTATAGAGATAATAATCAGGTATGAATAATCAGTTCTGAGTAGTGGAATTAAAAAATTGAAATGGATATTTATTTATAATCGTATAATACAAAGATTACTTGTTAGTGCGAAATGTTGCATCAAAAGATATAACATCGCCAAACTCGTTATAATATGCCTTCTCCCGTTCATCTGCCCAAAACATAGCACTCAAAACATTTCCATCACGTGCAAACTCAAATGAATAATTTGGGTAGTGATCTCTACGGTCATTCATTTTGTTGACTATTATTTGAGCATCCTTGTACCATAGAATCCTGTTTATTCCTCTTCTGAAATTTTTGTAGTCTGATATTTTAGGCTTCATATACTGATAACCTCCTCTTAGTGTTGCTCGCAATTTATAAGCTGTTGTTGCTCCCTGTTTTGCTGTAGATGCCCTGACTATGAATTCTTTTTCTGAATATGACATTTCCTTTGCCTTTTTCAAATGGCATCTATCCTCAACACTCACCAATGGGTGGTTGTGCAATTCATGGAATTCCAAAACTTTGTAATATGTTGTTCCATATACACACTCGAATATAATCTTTGCAATGCATCCAGTAGCTATCTTAGTAGAGTTTTCTCTTCTTCTAACAGGTCCTGTAGCAAGTATATCACAAGACTTCTTCTTATCTTTACTACCCCTATTGCAGATAACATACTTTTTTCTTATTAAATCATTGCCATTTCCGAATCTTGATTGGGTACTCAGACGTGTATCAAAACCAGCCATTATTGCATAGTTAGTATACATTTTGATCCCTTTACATAAGGAATTGAAGATAGAATCTTTAATAGGAACAAATTCTTGAGGTACATCTGGTCTGTAACTCAATTCTTGTATCATATAAAGGGAATCTGATTCATTTGTAGAACTTGAATTTTCATCTGATTCAAAAAACACCAAAAATATATTTAGTTATTCATATATGATTAATGAGTTTTTAAATTATATATGAACATTCATATACGAATAATCACATACACAAGTTATTACATATGATTTATTCAAATGAAGTAATCATATAAAAATGTTATTATATATATACAGACAATCACATATGAATAAACATGTATTCAGAAGTGAAAATAAATCTATGTATGAATAAGTGTTTATTCATACATGAATCAACATTTTATTCATACATAGATATTCATATATAAATTATATATGAACATTCATATAAGAATAATCGTGATTGAATTGATGTTTACACATAATTACATAAGTATTTTCATACAGCAGAAGGATACGGTTATTCATATATGAATAATGGTGGTTGAATTGAATTCATAAGTATTTGAAAATCATATATCAGTACAGTAGAAGGATATGGTTATTCATATATGAATAATCAAATACACAAGTTATTACATATGATTTAATACACAAGTTATCACATATGAATAAAGATGTATTCAAAAGTGAAAATATATCTATGTATGAATAAGTGTTTATTCATACATGACTCAACATTTTATTCATACATAGATATTCATATATAAATTATATATGAACATTCATATACGAATAATCATGATTGAATTGATGTTTACACTTAATTATATAAGTATTTTCATACAGCAGAAGGATACGGTTATTCATATATGAATAATCGTGATGGAATTGAACATTTATAAGTATTTGAAAATCATATATCAGTACAGCAGAAGGTACGGTTATTCATATATGAATAATCGTGATTGAATTGAACATTCATAAGTATTTGAAAATCATATATCAGTACAGTAGAAGGATACGGTTATGAGTTGTATCTTACCTTCATTGTTGCTCGAATTAAAAGTATATTGATTAGATGCTGAATGTAACACCAAATAGTTGTGATAAGTATTTGAAGGTTAATTCTAGCAAAAAGGGGTAAATTGGTCATTTTACCACAAAAGGGTAATTTGGTCTTTTGGACAGAAAAGAATTTGGTTTGAAATAATATTTTGAGTTTTGGACTTAAAATGTTATAAAAACTAGTTTTTTCATGAAATTTGATTATAGTGCCAAAAGTTCAAGAAAATAAACTTAGGGACTACATTTGCAAAACTTGGAAGTATAAATAGGAGAGTTGACTCTCCTATTGTGGCTGTCCATTTTTCAGCTTACGGGAAGGATTTTGGATGCGATTTCTGGAAGATCTTTGAAGCTTGAAGCAAGAACTTGGATCAATTGTTGGAAGATGGTGATTTCCAAGCAAATAAGGTAAGTAGATTGCCTTTTTAGTCAAGTTCTTGTAGAAGTTCTTAATGAGTTTTATAGAAACTGAAATCTGCAAATTTCAGTTATGATTATGTGGTTTAAATGGTTTAATACTTCCATTAAGTCATGCTAAATGGACTTAATCCAAGATTTTGGAAGTAGATTGCTATTTGTGATGAATTTGAAGTTTTGGGGTTTTGGAACTAAAAACCCTAATTCTTCCTTTTGATTGATTGAGTTGTTTTTAATGGTTGAAAACCTTGTATTAATCTAAGGTTTTAGCCTAGAAATAAACCCCAATCGATTAAGAACAGCATTAAGGACTTAAAATGTCAAAACTGCGTGCTACAGTGCACAAATCGCGACTGATCAGGAGACTGCCCAGGCGCAGGGCGCAGTGCGCCCAGGTTCCTGGCGGGGTGCGCCCAGGCGCAGTGCGCCCACCAGACAGGGGTTCAAAATGCTAACTTTTGTTTGGCTTGTCCGATTTACCTCAAACTTGAACCATAAGTCCCTAATGGTTTGAAAAGTCTGGAAAAAATATTAAATTGAGTTTTCGACTACTCGGGGGCACTGTAGATCAATACGAATGCCTCGGTGAATAGTAAAACTCATGAAAAGATGGTAAATGGAAAGTTTATCATCTAGGGATGGTTTATAGTTGCATAATATTGGACTCTTATGTATTAGAGTCAACTGAAATGATTATTAACCTATTATCATTTGGTATATAAATGAATATATAGGTATGGGACAAAATGGTTGTGGTGCACGCAAAGGCAAGAAACAATCGGGATTTAAATGCAGCTAGTATCCAGGTGAGTAATCTCACTTATATCATATATGATATGTGTTGATTGACCTATTACAGGTTGAAACTGTTTTGGGGGACGGAATTGATGGTTCAAAGATACATTTGAAAATACCAGATAAGCCGTGAGTCTTAGAAAGACAAGAACGGAGCTGTGAGTCAATAAATAAATAAACAATGCGACAATACCAGATAAGTCGTGAGTCTACGATAGACAAGAACGGAGCTGTGAGTCAATAACAGAAATAATATGACAATACCATATAAGTCGTGAGTCTGCAATAGACAAGAACGGAGCTGTGAGTCCACTTTAATAAGGCAATACCGGATAAGCCGTGAGTCATTGCGATGACAAGAACGGAGCCGTGAGTCTAGGCAATAGCGGGTAAACCCGTGAGCAATAATTGATTGTGAAATAAGCTGTTAATAGATGATGCGGCCACTTGTGGCTATGATACTGGATGTTATATCCATCTGGTGCGGCCTATATGTCTATGATATTATTATATAGAAATGGTGCGGCCTTATGGCTATGATTCCGGGTCGTTGAACCCCAACTGGTGCGGCCTTAGGGCTATGATTCCTATGCTGGAAATGTTTTGGTGCGGCTTGTATAGCCATGACAAATGATACGACTTATATAGTCATGATATATGGAATAGTCAAATATGACTAAGAAACAGGGGACAGAAATGGTAATCGAGAATTTGTATGATTATTCTCTTTTATAAACATATGGCCTTGATGGCAAACAGAAATGATATGATCGGTATGCAAATAACAGATTAGATGTGATAAAGTGATTTGATAATCACATGATATTACTTTCCAGCCGGTAAGGCTATGAAGCAGGATGCGAAATCCTAAGAGATATATGATCAGCCGGTAAGGCTAGTAGTTTGGATCCGATATCCAGACAGATATATACTGTTAGTCGGAAAAGACTAAAGTGGAATTTGATTTGAAAAGATGGTTAGAAAGATATTTGTCATATATAGTGATCTATATATGAATGTATTTCTTATACATGTTATTTGCAGATATGATTACTCACTGAGCTTTATAGCTCACGTTATTTGTTAATGTCCCTGCAGGTTAGCATGATCCTGATAGGGGAAAAGATAGAGTCCGTGACTAAGCCAGTGGGACTTATAGATGCTATAGTAGCAGCCCGGCTTCAAAGGAGATTATGGTATTTTATACTCTCCTTGATACACTTGTACCCGTTTTTAATAAAATATACCTCTATTATTGTGGTTTTATGTATTGAAACCTTTGTTTTAAATAAAAAATTTTCAGGGGTGTTTTTATTATAAAAGCCGGGTGTTACACTGAAGAAGAACCTTCTTCGTATGAACTCGAGTTCATTGTTGTTAACAATGTATCGTAATTGAAACTGTAACAATCAAATTATACACTGTAAACAACATTGAATAACTAAAATTAAAACAGGAACATCGAATAACTGAAACAGAAAAACCTGATTTTGTATTGAATCGTGATTGAATGCGTCTGTCGTAAACAGTCGTTCTTCTAAACCGATAATCGAATTTCTATCTTTTAGAGGTGAAATTATGTTCGGATTTGATGATTGAATGAATCGGTGCTTTCGAATTGAAGATTTGAAGATTTTTGGTATGAATTTGTCAACGATTCAGTGAAATTGATGAGATACGATCGAATATTATGGCGAAAAAAGTGTTTTTTATCTTTAGAATGTTCAGTTTATGTTTTAAGATTGCGAAATTACTACTCTGCCCTTACGATATTTAAAATTGGGACACGCATGCTTTATTGAAATGAGTGGCTGAGATTGATTCTCACAATCTCAACCTAATTTATATTATCAAAGGAACCGTCCTATATATATATATATATATATATATATATATATATATATATATATATATATATATATATATATATATATATATATATATATATATATATATATATATATATATATATATATATATATATATATATATATATATATATATATATATATATATATATATATATAGGGTCCCGTTCCGGTGAGGACTCTTTTTTCGGTAAGGACTCGTAAGGACACCATAAAAAAGTTGAAAAAAATATAAAAAAATACAAATCATAAAATCGAGAATAGTACTATATCATCATAAAAAAAATGGAAAAAAAATTTGTATCATTGAAAAACAGCAATGATCCACAAAAAAATTTATTTTGTGGATCATTGTTTCTTTATAAAAAAATAATGATCCAAAAGTTTTTTTTCGAATTTTTTTTTCACCAATATAATACCATGATCCATTTTATTATTTATATTTTTTGTTTATTTTTTTAAGGTGTCCTCACGAGTCCTCACTTTAAGAAGTGTCCTCACCCGATCGCTTATATATATATATATATATATATATATATATATATATATATATATATATATATATATATATATATATATATATATATATATATATATATATATATATATATATATATATAGATTCCGGATCGGGTGAGGACTAGTTTTTTTGTGAGGACTGTGAGGACGAATCTACACCGTTAATCTGAAAAAAGGAGTGGCTGTAATTAATCCGTATTTTTTTAATTTTTTATTAAGGGCACGGTGACATTTTTGAAATTAAGTGGAACTTTTGCTGATTTTGCTGTCAAGGGTAGAATATTTTTGGGCAATTATGTAAAATTGCAAGAGAAAACCCTACTTCACGTTTTCATCTACTTTCAAACAGAAACTCTTCCTTCTACTTCGTACTCCATTTTCAATCATCATTCCAGCATCAATCGCTTCATATGCTTCATAAATCTTTGTAGATTCTTGAAATCGTTTTTGAATATTCGTGTTTTAGCTTCATTTTTGTTCAATATGAAGTTATTGAAGCAGATAAACCTTACTACAGGTTGTGGAAATCAGCGATTCATCGTATTTTAGCTTCTGTCTTTTCAATTCTTTTAAAATCATGACCAATTTGAAGAGGAATCAGTATAATTTCAAGTTATCGAAGCAGGTAAACCCTTACTACAGATTGTTTGATTATTTTCTATTCTTAATACCGTATTTTGTTTTTTAGTTTTGAAACCCTAATTTCAGAAACATATTTTGTGTTTTGTTAGTTTATTGTTTAATTTTTGATCTTATATAAGTTGACAAACACTTTTGATGATTAATGCTTTCTAAAATTGTGTTTATGTTCATAAATGAAGTTGAAAACAAGGATGCTTGCAACGTGTTCGATCTAATGTCTCAAAGAAACCACATCTTGGAAAATCTACTTTCTTGAGGATTTTCTTGTTGTTTTCATTTGTTTACTTGTGATAAAAATTGATGTAGTTGTTTGTAACAACACTGATCTGAACTAGATGATATAGCATCCTTAAGGTAGAGATTTTTGTATCCACTGTATCAGGTTTATCTAGAAATAGCAATTAAAATAAACAGAGTCTATACAAATTTTGAAGCTTTCTAACATAAAACTGCTCTGGTTGTATAATGATGCTGCTAAAATGGATCCACATGAACACACAAGTTTGTATAAGAGATCTTTGTCAACTTCTTATGGTATTGCAAAAGATGATAATAATTCCTGAATGTTAATTTATTCACTAACATGTTAAACTATTTTGTGTTAGGTTTCTTATGTGGACCATCTCCAGATCATTTCCTTTTATTCTTTCCCTACATTGAGTTTTTTATTTTATGTATCTCTGTTGTGTTTAGGGTTTGGAATGATTTTACCTTAAATTATATATAGGTTGAGGTGGCATTGGTGACCATTCATGTAATCAGTGAAGATACAGGACAACTTGAAAATGTTGAGTGCACTTCATGTTATAATCATTATACCTTTTGTGTTGATGTTCTCATATTGTTTTACCTGTTGGTTGTTTACTTAAAAGAATAGTTATGAGACTAATTTACTTGATTCATCTTTTATGTAATTTAGGTGTTGAGTTGAAGTTTGCAAATATGGGCACTAACCGGTATGGAAAACAAAAATCAGAAGCAATCACCAATGTGAACGTCACATACAAAACTTTACAGAGCAGATTGCTTAAGTTAAACTAAGTTCTTTGGTAACATCTTTGATGTTTTTTTTGCTTATATCCTTCAATTTATAAATAATAAGGATGTTATTAACTCAGTTAAGGTACATCGTTATTTTTTAGTAATGCATGAAGATATGAAAAATAGTAGTTTGTATGGTGAGTTATTTAGATCATTTTTTATAGAAATTTTGTTCATATGATAGAAATTGTTCAGCTTGTAGAAATAGTCAATTTTATTTGGATCATGTTTTTTTACATCATACTCATGATCCAAAACTTTATGATTCATGTCTCCTTTTTGAATCATAGAAATTATGGATCATATCTTTTGGATCCTAAAATTTTCAAATTTATTTTTTGATCCATAACTTAATGTTTCCATATTTATATGAATAATGATCCATAACTTAATGTTTCCATATTTGTATGAATAATTATCCATAACTTAAAATGATCTAGCTTTTATGAATTATGATTCATAACTTAAATGATCCAACTTTATATGACTTATGATCCATAACTTATTATGATATAACATTTGATTTTATTTTTGTTTCTTTTTCAGGATTTCAAGTGGAAAATAGATTTTTTTTGTTTAAAAAATAACCTTCTTGACTATGGGTTATTTCTGGAGGCATGTGGAGTGGAGCAGATAGTATTGATGTTCATTTAGAACTTGAGTCTGATTGTTAAGACGTACAATTTGCAAAGACAAGGAAGAAGTATGTTGTAAATATGTTTTTGTCTAATTTTAATCTGAGCAAACCTACCTTTGTCAGCACTCTAGAGGGCTATGATAAGTTGACAAGTTACAAGAAGAAAAAGATTTATGGTAAAGCGCATTTGCATGAAATTCAATTTAGGGTTCAAGGAATCAGAGTTTTGTGATTGTTGTCTTGTTACAACCATAGTTATGAAATAGTTTTTAGTTTGATATCTTATTTAGTTTTTGTTCTTAGTAGCACATTTTTTATTGTTGTCGTGTTATGTGGTAAAGAAACAATGTTGTAATGAACCTGTCTAATGTATATTTTTAGTTTTAGTGCATTGTGTTTTATATGAAACACAAAAGTTTTGCATCTTACATATTATAATTCATGCCATATTTATATGTTATGAATCATGTATTTTGGATATTATTCGTATGGATCGTCATAATATATGGACCATGCTGCCTAGGTTGCAAAAATGGCCATATATAACATAATTATCCACTTTAACATAATAGTCATTATTCAAAACTTTATTAGTTCCTATTATTTTTCTTGGATTAAATAACTTATAGATCATGATTTTGTGTTTCTTGTCATGATCCAAAACATTATCTTTGGGTATTAACTAAAAACGATATAATATTTAACTTGAAAAGATGACATCAATGATTGATCCAGAACATATTTTTCTGGATCATGGTCATGATCCAAAAAATTATTTATTCATATTATGTTTTTGGATCTAAAAATTTATGGATCATCTTTCTGGATCACGATTTTGTGTATCACTGTCATGATCCGAAACTATATTTGGATTTTAAAATTTTGTCATGATCGAAAACTTTATTATATTTTTGGATCATAGAAATTTATTTTTTATCTCTTGAATAGAAAATTCTAAATATTCAAATTATATATTATTCAAAATATAAAACTATTATTCAAAAAAGAATATTATTTGACATTTTGCATTTTCTAATTTTAGATCATATATCTTTTGATTTCTAAAAATTTATATATTATATTTTAGGATCTTAATGTTCAATTTTAATAGTCATGATCTAAACGTATATGATGCATCTATATTTTTTAATCATAGATCTTGTGCTTCATCTGTTTTTTTTTTTTTTTTTTTGGATCATAAGTTTTATATTTTGTGATTATAGATTATAAAACATTTTGAATCATACCTTTTTAAACATTTTTTTACATCATAAAAATAGAACTAATATTCAAAGAGCAAATTACTTAAAACATCAAATTATTATTCTAAGTATCATATTATTCAAATCATCAAACTAGTCTATTATTATGATCCAAAAACTATTATGATCCCAAACCTTTTATGAATCAAAATGTTTATGAACAAACAATTTTATAACATATTATATGATTGAAAAAAAAACATATGCATCAAAACCAAATAATAATAAATTATCTTCAATATCTTAGTCTCAATATATAACATTTCAAATGCGTAAATATTTTAAACCTATAGACCATGACATCCGCTTTGACTTTTAAACTGAGATGTACACATTGTTAAATTATATTAATACTTTGAGTTCGGGCTCAAATAACATATTAACATCAAAGGTCTACCATGCCTCTCGTGCATGCTGGGCTCAAACTCAAGATCTCGTTCAGATATCCGCTTTGACTTATTGACTTAGATCTCATTTTCTTCTATACCTGTACTACGTTTGATATCGACGATGTTAAGATACACAAACGGTTTCCTGAAACAACAATATTATGAATCAATGTAAGTATTGCATCAAACCTTAAAATAAAGAAACCTCTTACCGGATCTTACAAAAAAAACTACCATAAAACACGTGTTCAAAACTACCCAAAGGAACAATGCACTTGACTATTAATACAAATTAATAAAATATACCTTCTTATTATGGCATATGTCTCATACATACATAACTCAGGGTTCTCCAAAAGATATATCATGATGAATAGAACCATTAAATGATATATTAGTGATCATAACATTTCACAATATATGATTCAAAACTTATATGATACAAACATTTTATGATTGATGTGTAACAAATTAATCAATACAATCATCTGATTCGAATGATTTATAATCCAAATATTTGATGATACAAAGATGTTATGATTCCAAACATGTTACCATACAATTCTACAAATAAGATGATAAACAAGTCAATAATATGGCCTAATCCCAAAGGGTATAATAAATCAATAATATGATATAAATTTTCACAGGTTTTATGATGCAGCCATGTTATGATTCCAAACATAATGCTCCGAATACAAATTTTCATAAATAGAACCTAAACAAGTTTCACAATATTACATGTATATAGTGTGTTGTTATAGATGATCAATACAATAAAAACTAAGTCTTAACAAGTGAGAGTTTATTTTTTATTTAGTAGACTTGTGCAATTGCAAGAGGTTGGTATTTATCTATTAAGACATATTTTTTACCAATATTCTTTTCTTTTTTTATGATCCTCTTTTTTCTACACACACCTACATGTTCACAAATTTATCACCCATTCTGCTAAACATATGCATGTTAATTTTTTCCATAAATACCATAAAGCAATGTAAAAACAGAGCATGAACTCACTTATTTACATATCACAAAGACATACATACAAATAGTTTGTGTTCATAAAGCACTAAGAAAATCTTATAAAAACATCTTAGACACCTTATGTGCATTGAGGTTCACATATGCATTTTAACAAACACCTTATGTGCGTTTAAATTCTCAGATGCATTTTAACAAATACCTTATTGAACTTCTCAGAGGCATTTTAACAAACACCTTGAGTGCTTCATCAAAGTAAGACATTCAATCAATTATTTAACCAAGAAATTTATGAATGTAGATTCATTAACAACGATTTATCTAGATATAAATCTGATTCATATCAATTTATAATAATTTATAATGAAGAACTTCTAATTGTTACCTAAAACTAAAAAACATAGTTGATATGAACATCATTATGTAATCATGAATTCCATTCATTCATATTGATTTTCAGTTTTAATTAGCATTATTACCAGAATAGTAGAAGAAAGAATTGTTTTTGTTCTTGATTTGAACATTTAGCTCATAGAATCAATTATGCAAAATATCAGATGTTATCGGAATGTTTTTTAAAACTGTTCAAATAATCATCAATTCAATTAATCGATACTAACCTGATTGAAGGAGAAAAGGTAAACTGAAGTAGCATTGAAGAAAGAAATTTGTTGATGAATGGTTTGTTTTGGTTTGGATACACAAATCGTACGTGATGATCACAAAATACGACGACGGCCGGACTGAAGTACAAACCTTGCAGACGACGTTGGACTTTAGCCCACTTATTTTCAGCCTAATGTTTATTTCAGCCCATTAATTCAATTTCTTTTAATCTAGCCTGTCCAGCAATGCAACCTATTTAATTATTTCTTTGACGTAAATACCCTTAATGAGCTCGATTGGTCACTATTAGTCCTCGCAATCCTCACCGTTTTTTGAGTCCTCACCGGATTCGGACCCTATATATATATATATATATATATATATATATATATATATATATATATATATATATATATATATATATATATATATATATATATATATATATATATATATATATATATATATATATATATATATATATATATATATATATATATATATATATATATATATATATATATATATATATATATATATATATATATATATATATATATATGGAGAGGTTAAAATGAGAAGGATTAAAAGGTTGAGAATGCAAGAATGATTCTGGACCAATCATTTTATAGGGATATTATAGTAATTTAACAATATGTCTAATTAATTAAAAATCATAAATAATTATGTTTTCCTATAATAATGGGATTAATTTATTCAGTTTCCATGATTATAGAGATTACGATTGCTGTTACCTAAAATAAAGGAATTAATTGATTTTTTTTGTTATTTTATTAATTGAAAATTCGAAATTTTAATAGTTTTTTTATTCTTTTTCATGGTTTTAATCATGGATGGATAGAAAAAAATATTTTTAAAATTTTAGTCATTTAATTTTTAACAGTATTTTTATAGAGATTATATAAAATTTTGTTTTTTTTAATCGAAATATCGTTTTTCAAGATATGGTGTATAAAATTGACTGAATACGCATCTAATCATAAATGAATAAACCTGTAATCATAAATGAATAAGCATGCAATGATATGTAAATATACATATAATCGTAAGCGAATACACATCTAATCATAAAATAAATACATATTTAATCATACGTGAATACACCATTGTTTTTAAATAAATACACATTTAATCATAAAATAAATTCGCCAATGTTGTAGTATTGATCGTTATTCTTGTTGCTAATCACACATAAAAAACAAAGATAGGGCACTCATGAATATGATCATTGTTGTTTTTTGCATTCACACCTGCAAAATAAAGTTCAAAGATATCAAAAAATGATTATGCCCATGATAAAGCAATCTACAGTTATAATAACAAATGATTATAACTTAAATGATATTTTAATCATTTATGAAATTATAAGCATATATGATTATGACCATATTAAACATATACTAATGTATAACTGATGTCCTAATCATTTAGACTATTATAACTATAATCATCTATGATTATAGTTATAATCATCTACGATTAACACTCTCATCATCGATGTTCATTACTACTATAAAAAAAGTTAAAGAGAGCGCCTTTATTCATTAAAACCCTTAAGTTTGGTAGAAATGTTCATTGTTAATCATCACTGATTAACATTGCTAATCGTTGATGATTATTATTAAAACAAAAAGTTAAACAAAACGTGTTTGTTATAGTGTTAATCGTTGATGATTAACACTATAAATTACCTTTAATCATATTTAATTCACTTGAAACTTTTTGAGAATTTGTCAAAAATAAATGAAATCAGTGAAGTGAGTAAGAAATGACGAGCTAAATTGGATAATACATAAAAAAAACTTATCACAGACTTCCAGTCTGCATCATCATGTTGTACCTTTAAACCTAATGTAATCTGTGAAGGAAGTAATAAAGCACAAATTAGTCACTGCATCTACTAATTTTAATAGGGCAACATGCAGATTAAATCTATGATGATTAGCCCTTACAGGACCATTCAGATTAAATTTGTGATGATTAGCCCTTAGAGGACCATTCAGGTTGGTACTATTACGTTGCTTTGATGAACAAGAGATTTATAACAAATTAGTAGCGATGAAAAAAATACACAAATGGATTACTTATATTCTATTAATCTGATTGGATTTAGGAGAAGACTTACTCTCCTAGTCTTCGATGATGCAAAGACTTACTCTTCTGGTCTTAGATGATGCAAAGAAACATCGAGTCCACTTCCAGCAATCCGTAAAAATATATGTATAACAAGATTAATTTATTGATTATTCCATTCATATGAATATGTGACTATATACTAAAAATGTGAAGATACCTGGTAAATAAAGGAGAATATGGGATTTAGGTGTGCTAGATGAGGAGTAGAAATCCAATAGAGAAAACCATCGAGGAGTTCCCCATTTTGTAGATGTATTCAGATGTTTCAAGTTTTCTAAGTAAAGCAACAAATTTAGATTGAAACATTGCAGATTTAGAGTGGTAGGAATGTTTTTTTCTTGAATTGAATTAAAGCCACAAGCAGGTAAGAAATGAATTGAATTGAATTAAAGCCACAAGCAGGTAAGAAATTGTTGCTTCCCTGAATTGAATTAAAGCATTAACATGACCAAATTTAGAAGAATCACTATGACATTTTAACAAACACATGGTGTGCAAATCCCAGCTTACTCCAAATAACGTTTCTCACCATCCACCAAAACCCAATTAGTATTCCAGGATCAGAAAACAAAAAACAATCACACTTATCCAGAGAAATCAGAAAACAATCACACTTACCTGGTCTGGGAATCGACTATTATCCAATCAGATCAACAGAAGGCTTGGGGGCGCTGTGTATTAGTGAATGTGGCTGGAAAGTTTTGTGTAGGGTGAGGTACGTAATGCTCAAGGCTTAAGATGGTTCGATGGAGTCCAACTGTGTGGTAATGGCGGCTGTATGTTGAAGATGTTGATCAATCGTGATGTTGTTTGGCTGATATCGTTTGGCGTGTTTGTGATTAGCAATGGTGTTGGGGTGATACAAAAGGTATCGACTGCTATATATGGTGGTGGGAGTATGATTTGAAATCGATGGTGACCATTAGGGTTTATGCGTATCTTTGACTTGCAAAATGATCGGGAATGATATCAGAAACAACCTAAATTGAAGGAACGTACGAATTTGGAATTTACGATTACACCCTTAACCGGGTTTTGTTAAACCATTTAAGTTATTTTGTATTTTAAAAAAAATTAATTACCTTAATAATCTAAACCATAGATCTTGAAAAATAAAGGGTCCAGATTCTTTCTCATTTTCTCAACCTTTTCACCCTTCTCATTTTATCCTACATATATATATATATATATATATATATATATATATATATATATATATATATATATATATATATATATATATATATATATATATATATATATATATATATATATATATATATATATATATAGAGGTAGGTTCATTGGAGAACTCTCCAAAGGTAGAGAACTGGAGGACAGATCTCATCCATACATTTTTTAAAATCTAAGGTTATAATAAAAATGGTAATTATATAATTGTTAATAATTTAAATTCAATTAATTTTATTTAAAAATAGAATAAGGGTATTATGGTCATGAATTCTAATTTATTTTTGTCATCTCCTAAAATCACTCCACCCTCTCTTATTTGTTTTGATCTCCATCCGTTTTTTCCCATAACCCTAATGCCCACATTCATCCTTCGATTGCGGTTTTCTTTTTTGTTGCCGTTGTTCATCTTCCGATCTCCTCCTTTCATCGCCCGATGGTGGAAAGACGTGATGGCTCTTGTTTGGCGGCTAGGTTGAAAAAAACTCAAAAAGGAGGACATGTTACTGAGGAAAGAAAGGTTGGTTCATTCCTTTTTAACTTTCTTGTTCGGCCGCATGATTTATTTTAGAAGCACACACACAAACTCATTAATATTTAATTATCATGGAATTGGAACAACTTTAAGTTTCTTACGTAGTGTAAACATGTTATTATTTATGTAACCAATAGAAAGCTATGATTGTTTATATGAACAAATCTCCTTAATTGTTATTTCTTTTTAACTTCCTTGTTCGTCCGCATGATTTATTTTAGAAGCACACACACAAACTCATTAATATTTAATTATCATGGAATTGGAACAACTTTAAGTTTCCGGTTGCATATGAATACGTAATTTGATTCGTTTTTTGCAAGTTTTTTCTTTCTAAAATCTTTTAATTGTAATCATATCTTCTTTCTTAAGAAACTTCAACCCTTAATATCTGTAAAACCGTTTAATCATTTGTGATTAATTTGTTTAATTAATTGTGATTGAATCGTTTGATCATTTACAATTAAATTGTTTAATTATTTACAGTTAAATTGTTGGTTTATTGCATAGTGAGTGATTGGTTTGGAATTTTTTGTTTATTGCATTATGTGTGACTTTGTTAAAGTTTTTTCAAACATCAATATTATTCATTGATGATTATATGTATTATTTATTGATGTTTATATGTATTATTGCATTATGTGTGATTTTTTATTCATTGATGATTATATGTGTTATTTATTAATGATTATCTGTACTATTCATTGATGATTATGATTACATGCATTGTTCATTGATGATTACAATGCCTTATTCATTGATGATTACAATGTTTTATTCATTGATGATTACATGATTTGTACTAGCTAATGTCAATGAGTCTTTCCAATTTACTTTTGATTTACTTACTGTTATTGATATATTTATTTTATGTTTGACAATGTACAGAAAAAATCAAGAATATCAAGATAAATCAAGAATCTTGATCATTTTGGAATGAAGTATTAGAATGCTAATGTACAACCAAAAGTGGAGAAGATCATGACTTATTCATTGATGATTATATGATTTTCATTAACGAATAGAACTTTAGTGTTATATCATTGTTTTATTCATTTATGAATATAATGTTATTTTCATGTTTTCAATTATGATTATAAGAAAAATAGTAAATTTCTACATTGTATTTTTTTTTTCTTTTTGTATTATACATTTCAGAATAGTGGTATAATCTATTAATTTATGTAATGTACTTTATTCACTTATGATTATAATTGTATTGAAATTATCTTCAATTTATACTTTATTCATTTATGATTACAACAATATTGATATATGAATACAAAATGCGTCTATTCATACATGATTAGCAAATTTCTGATAAAATTATAAAATTTTCAATATCATTGATACTTTGATTTATAAATAAAAACGTTTTATGAAAAAAATAATAATATTAAATGACAATTACTTTTTTTACGTAACAACTAATCAAATCCCTAGATTTTAGGAAATATCAATTAATTTATTCTATTATAATTTAACTAAAATATACAATTACTAATATGTCCTTATAAAATGATTGGTCTATGTTTGGTTTCTAGTTCTCCACCTTTTATTGGATCTCTATATAACCTCTCCCTATATATATATATATACATAACTTTTTTGGGCCTAACATGGACCGACCAAAATCCTGTCTATAAATAATAACCCACATCCCAACTCACGAACTATTCTCCGCATCATACACACTCATTCTCTCTAAGTGAAAAAACCAAAAGTATGCATTACCAAACCGAATCATGGGGTACCTACATGCCAACCACACCAAGCGTCTCCGACCCAATACACCGTATAGAGCAACTCGCCGCCGAGAATGCCGTCGTGATATTCAGCCTCAGCGGCTGCTGCATGTGCCATGCCATCAAACGACTCTTCTGCGGCATGGGTGTTAACCCCACCGTCTACGAGCTCGACCAAGAACCTCTCGGAAACGACATGGAGAAGGCACTCATGATGCTGCTCGGCACTTCTTCTCCGGCGCCGGTGGTGTTTGTGGGCGGAAAGCTGGTGGGTGCGATGGACAGAGTCATGGCTTCGCATATCAATGGCAGCCTTGTGCCTCTTTTGAAGGAGGCCGGTGCTCTTTGGCTTTAAGTTTTACGTTATTACGTATATGCTTTTCGTTCTTTGTTTTGGTAAGAGAAAGAAGAGCAATGGGTGTTAATTAGTGAATTAATTAATTAATTAGGGTTTTTTTATATGGTTTTTAGAAAGAGATTATGAGAAAGGAAGAGGAAGAGGAGAATTTTGGTGGGTAACTTGGTGTTTTTTTATTAATCCGAGAAATGTAATTTGCTCCCTCCTCTACATATCAATTTACAAATGATTTTTCTTACTTATTTTGCATGTTTTTTAGTATTATTAACGAGGTGTTTGGTTCTTGGTCGTCCTGAAATTGTATTTGTTATTTCTTTTTTTACATTTAGTGAAACGATGTCGTCTGAAGTAGACTAGTATAAAGTTTAAGTACTGTTCATATTATTGTTTTGAGACCGGACTGGTACTATATAGCCGGTTCTACGATTTTATAACTGAATATGTTCTGGTTTGGTTTTTTTCTTTTTAATTGGATAACCAATATAATCAGTTATAGTAGAATTGATGACAAGATGTTATATTAAGATTTTTTTTTTGTGTTAGAAGTTTCAATAGTTAGATAAAAAGTTGTTTGAGTATTCGAAAATTTTGATTCTTTAATAAAAATAATAATATGATTAGAAAAATAACATCTTGCGACAAAAAGGAGATACCTAATGTGAAATCAGAGCTAGGTACGAAAAAGTGTTTCTATCAACTATTTAAAAACAATATCTTATTGTAAGTGTACAAGTTATAAAAATTCGATAATTAAGAAAACAATTGTTTACCCGAACATTAAATTTGATTAATGTGACTTCAAACCGAAGTTAAAAGATAATCATTTAGAAAATGCACATGTAATCAAACTCTCACCCATGCATGATCTTTTTCTATGCTCTGATTAACAATGCAAAAAAACGAAAAAAGATTTTTTTATTTTATTTTATTATTTTTTTTGTGAGCCTCTAAGACTTCATCATCCAATCATCAAGTCTAGGGGCTGTAATTTTTTATATCATATGTATTGACATGTTGAAAATATATTACCACCCAAAATATATCATTAAAGTTCGACAAAAACCCATGACAACTATCTTTTAATTTATAGCCATCACTTGTTCGATCTTTCACCTTCAACCTTGTTTGGAGAGACGCCCTTCACACGAGTATGATGGTCTTACAAGCTTTTCAATCAACTACCAAACAACATGGAATAGTTACCTAAGTATAGCCAAATTTGTTCTAAAGTTTTTATTTTTATATATTTCTAGTTTAATTTAAATATAATAACAAGTACAATAATGTTATATAGTAAATGATATTAATTAGTTATAATTATCAAAATCGAATATTTATACACTGAATTCATATAAAAGTTTACGTATATTTTAACCTGTAAACCAATTAGTTTTAAGGTCGGGGGCCTATTTAACATGCAAACTTTAATGACCTATTACGCAAAAAAAAGCTTCAGTGATCAATTCGAAAAAAACATCAAACTTGATTATGCTACAGTGATAATAACCCATAAATAGAACGAGTGATTTTGAAAATTTATGTGAATGGAGGAAAAAGAAGATAAGAGGAATATACTTTTTGAAGTAAAAATAATATGAAAAATAAAAATGGGTTAGAGATGGTCCACATTCCACATTATTTTTTTACTTAAAAAATAGAATAAAAACTAAAAATGGGTTGAAGATACTTTTAGCACATACAAATCTTTTGGTAAATATATAATGGGATAATGACTTGTAAAGGTAACAAACTTTTGAAATTGTTCACATTTGGTCACCGAACTTATTTTTGTGATTGATTTACCCATGAACTTTTTAAAATTGTTCACATTATACCATTATGACCGGTGATAGAATGTTTATGCTGATTTGGAATCCTACGTGGCATCCTAGAAGACTTGGAATGGTAACAAACTTCTAAAATTGTTCAAATTTGGTCACCGAACTTATTTTTGTGCTTAATTTACCCATGAACTTTTTAAAATTGTTCATATTATACCCTTATGACCGATAATAGAAAGTTTGTGCTGATTTGACATCCGAACCCCAACTGAAGATCACTGGCCCTTATTTATGTCTCAGCTTTCTGATAGGGATGAGCATATGGACCGGAAAAACCGAACCGAACCAAAAACCAACCGAAACCGAACCGAACCGGGACCAAATATACATATTCGGTTCGGTTTTCAGTTTTTTAAAAATATTAATTCGGTTTCGGTCCAATTCTGTTTTGGTCCGGTTCGGTCATGTCTCCGGACCATGCTTATTCCTAACACTACTCTTGATCATGAAAAACTAAACCGAATCGAAAACCGAAATAACCGAACCGAACCCGAACCGAATATACATATTCATTTCAGTCTTTGGTTTTTAAAAAATCATAATTCGATTTCGGTCCATTTCGGTTTCGGTCTGGTTCGGTTCAGTTTTCGGACCGAGCTCATCCCTACTTTCTGATGCCACGTCGGATGTAAAATCAGCACAAACTTTCTATCATCGGTCATAAGGGTATAATATGAACAATTTTAAAAAGTTCATGGGTAAATTAAGCACAAAAATAAGTTCGGTGACCAAACGTGAACAATTTTAAAAGTTCGTTACCCTTTCAAGTCTTATAGGATGCCACGTAGGATTCCAAATCAAAATAAACCTTCTATCACCACCGGTCATAATGGTATAATGTAAAAATTTTGAAAAAGTTCATGGGTAAACTAAGCAAAAAAAAGTTTAGTGACCAAATGTAAACAATTTCAGAAGTTCGTTACCTTTATAAGTAATTTTCTAAAATAATTTGGGCCTCCTTATCATACGTCTATATTGTTCGACTAATCTTAAGAGTTCAAAATTTATGTTCACTTATAATTTTTTTTTTCAAAGGTCAAGAATTCGGGACATTACGCAACTTCAACTGAATATATGATTTTAAAGAGACAAAAACAAAAATACTAAGAACGAAATCTAGTAACAATGAAAATTCCACGTGTATTTAAAAAGTTCGAATCTTACGTGTCCATGTCGAAAGTAAGCAATTAAACGAAGATTAAGAAAGAAAAAAAGAAGCTTGAGAAAAAAAAGACGTAACAACTAACAAGTGAATCCGATAAGGAAAGAAATTAGTGAAGATAACGGAGTGTTTGGCTTCGAGGATTTGGAATAATTTAGAATAGAAAACCATTCCAATTTAAGGGATGGAAAATTTTGGAATACAAATCATTACTATATCTTATGTTTGGTCCACAGGATTTCAAATCCATGTATATATGAAAAATCTAAATATAGTGTTTAGAAATCCTTCTTTGAGGTGAGGGATTTTAAATCATTTGAACAAGGATTTCTACTTTTTGAAGAATATAATAATGCGCTTCTCTTTGGTTTCAGACAACTCATAATCAAGTATGAGTTTGTGAGCAACCTCTTTATAAGTTCCTTTTTTTTCCACAATTCATTCTTCATATATGGAAACTCAAACTTCTTTCTATTTACAAAGGATGTTGAAGTAACTAATTCCTGAAAATTGGGACACCGTTTCCAATCAATATTTCTTTTGATTATGTGGCTTCAACCTATCAACTCCCAAAGAACTTGCCTTCATTCGAGGCATCTTGGCAGATACTTGAAGTATAACATATAAGTATGCTTAAATCGGAGATGACCGGACAGCCTCCCAAGTGGTCAGGGTTCAAACCCTATTGGGAGTAAGGTGAAACTAACTTGGTGATATTAACTTGATGTATTAACAGTAGAATGTAGATTAGCTGTTCACAAAAAAAAAAAAAAACGTATGCTTGAATGTTGGCTTAGGCGGGGGACATTGTGGCCTTTCATTCTCTTTCTTCTTGTTTTTTATACGTTTGTTTGTTGTTTTTATCGAGTGTTTTTATCTTTTATAACTTAGGAGCCGTACGAGATTGAAGATTCATGCACGGTTTTGACAAAAAGAAAGAAGTGAAGAATCCTTTTCTCGGCTCTAGCTCTCTTACACTAGCGTTTCTTTCCTTATGTTACTTCGACAGTAACTGCTTCAGCCACTCGAATTTTTAATATCCCTTTTGTTTCTTATAAAAAAATTAAGAACGATTTTCAATATCTCTTTTTGTTTCTCATAAAAAATTGAAGGACACTTTTTGTTTCTTATGAAAAATTTAAGGGTTAGTTTCGTTTATATCCTTGGAAACATTCTTAATTACGAATATATCATTATAAACATTTAAATTACGTGTATATCCTTGCAAACCTTAAAAACTCACGTATATACCTAATATTAAATTTTAATGATAATTAATTGTTTAAAAATTAAAAAACTAATATTAAGTTGATTTGTTTTTTTTTCAGAAAACTAATTAAAATAAAATATGACTAAAGTACCATTCTGTCAATATACCATATTAAATCCCTAAATTACATCTGATCGAGGTCATTATCGACTTGAAGCAACAACATAAGAGCTTTGCGAAATCGATTATTTTCACGGTTCCAAGTTTCAAACCAGTATCGATTTGAAGCTATCTGATCAGAAGAGGATTGCAAAGGCGAAATCCAAGTTGAAATCAAAGGTTAATATCCGATTTGAAGCAAGGTATCGATAAATTGAACCTAGTAATTCCGAAATCCAACTTGAAATTATCGATTGTCAAGCAGCCTTGAAAGGTTATTCAAATTTCTTGAGGGTACGGTATCGATCTGTTTTTCCTACTTGAAGCAATATATTGCTTGATTTCCCAATTGAACCTATCAATTCCCATATCCGATTGAACCTGTCAATTCCCATATCCAATTGAACCTGTTGTTGTGTTTTCAAACATACATATAAAACACCCAGAAACGGCACCAATAAACTTGATGTCTTACGAGCGTATATATGATTTTCGAAAATGATTTTCACATTAGTTTTACATTTTTAAACAGGGAAATACCATGTATGAATAGAACAACACAATAGGCAAGTGTACCTAGTCGATTGTAGTATAGTAATGGTAAATCCGGGTTGTCGGACCCAAGGGAAAACGGACATTTTTAAGTTAAGAAAATCAATTATCAATTAATAATTATTCAAGCAAACACTCAGACGCGAGTTTTAATGAAAACTCGTAAAACTTTGATTATAAAATAAATGACGAAATAATAAATTAAAATGATCATAACAAAAATAACAAAGGAAACTTTCGTCTAGGATTTGTTGATTCATATAAACCTATGTTGACTAGTTTTGATTATGTGCAATGAGTTAAAATAGGTTGCATTAAGTGGTAGGATCATATGGTCAAGTCACCAATTCTATGACTTCTAAGTTAATATATCACAATGGTCATGCAACTAAATAACTTTTAATCATCAAGTATTAATACAATCTAGCATGGAAACATAGCCCATATCCTAATGGTCATAGTAATATGTTCATACAATCAATGGTCATGAGTTGCAACTAAATATGATATAAGTCTTATTTCACTAATCAAGTTTATAACTTAGATAACTTTCCTAGTTAAATGGTCAATAACTAGTCCAAGGATATATAGTTGTCAATTACACATCACAATGGTTCATATGATCAATACGTTTAAATGGCCAATAAACTTAATCATATGAAGACGGCTATCAAGAATACAAACTTTAATCACTTTTAATATGTATAGCATGAAAGTTATATATCCTAACCGATGTTAAACTCGAATCAAAAACTAGATCAACACATATTTATATTAATGAATCAACATCACCTAGGCAAAAACTACGGGAAATATAAATTACAAAACATAAAAGTAAACATTAATACTTAGATTCGAATGAACAATCTAGTTATGTTTGATATGCTATTAGTGCAATGGATATTGAACGTTAAATATCGATTTCTAAAGTGATTAGATGTTTTGGTCCAACTACCTAATCCTATGATTATAAGGTCATTAATGGCAATGGTCATGCAATTATATATTCCAAATAATCACGTATTGGTTCGTATCATACAAGGTTCATTCGAGTTTTTGACCTCAATGGTCATGAAAATCAAAATGGTTTGTACAGATTGGTCCTCTAGTACAAACTTTCCATACACATATAAGTTTCTACCTTCGTGACTTAACCCTAGGATTTGGTCCATCACTAGTCATGTCTGCCTAATGGTCATAGCACAGTTATGATAAAATTCATATAGTCAGATTGGTCCTCTAGACTAAAATAACTCAGCAATAAGTCCAAAAGGAAGGTTCCTTAACATAAATGATAGTCAAACGAAGTATGCAAGATAAAATATAAAACGTTCAATATCCGATAAATAACAATCAAATCATAACTAGATAGTATTCAAATCTAAGTAATGAATAATGCAGATAACATGATCTGAAGAATACGGCCTAGGAAATCATAGTAGAATGCTAAACAAATATATAGCAAACCGAATGAAGTCCCGGCCTAACATTCTTCAAGCTATCGATTCCATACGTTCCGTACCGTCTCCCCTTGATTCTACAAGCCTTCTGGCAGATGTAGTAGGCAAAATGCCGAGTTTGGTGTTGTGGAGGTGTAGAGATATGTTGTGATCTGGCAAAGAATAAGAGAAGGTCTTGTATTTATAGTTGGCACTGGCGTTGGGCGCAGTGCGCCCAAAAGTGGGCGCAGTGCGCCTAGTGGGAATCTCAGCACGTTGGCCACCTTTATCGCTGGAAGAAGCACGTGTGTCTCACTTTTAATGTCGGATCTGAGGCGCGGTATGCCCAAAGGTAGGCGGGGTGCGCCCATGCACATGCTTGGCAGGTCCGTTGAATCATTGGATGATCGCACGCGTGAATATATTACTCAAAAGTCGGACGAAAAAAAGCGATTCTGGAATCTTTATGGGCGCAGTGCGCCCAGATATAGGCGCAGTGCGCCCAAGCTGTGGCCAGTTTTGCACTTAGTTTATTTTTAAGCTCAAATCTTCGTGTAATCCGTTCCTTTGCTCCAAACGTGTCTTTTTAGCTTTAAAATGAATATTTAAGCATATTAGGTATCTTTAGTTCATAACATGTATGAAACTAAACTAAAATGACACTGATATCACTCGGAAAATATGTATAATTTACGCGATATCAAAATACCTCACACTTGAACTTTGCTTGTCCTCAAGCAAACTACAATTTAAAACCAAGCCAAAAAAATTTGATGTCCAAACAACTTTTCATACGCTACCACAGATCTAGCGTTTATTACCGATGTTAAGAATAATGAATTAAGAATAAACATAGTAGATTATACCTAGTCCTATGTATATATTTTTAACTTTTTAAAATCTTAAATAAACTCTCTTTCTATAAACGACAAGTCTTTAGATTGATAAATACTCATTTTTACATAACATCGAATACACCCATTAAAGATTCTTCTACCTCAAGACTTTTTGTCAAATTTCCCATATTTAGAATAAAAATCATGCTGGACTAAATTTATCAAGTTAAGTTATTATATCCATTTTGTTCGTACATTTGAAACTCGTGACTTTCTATGGAACTCTTGATTACAAATTTTCGACTCAAGACTGTACAGAGTCTACTAATTCAAATTCCAAAGGCCACTAAGGAAATTCCATGACTTTCTATGACACACGTGTAGCGAGCTTTCGACAATATTATCCCAAACTAGTTGGTTTTAGGTAATAAGGAGTAGAAATGCCCGTATGCCCCATTTTATGTCTACTTGCTCGAATGCCAAAGGCCACTGATTGAATTTTTCTTCCTGAGTCTCAATCTTATGGTATAACATTACTTGACTTCTGCTTTTTAACACATCAGATTTCTTGAGAATTTTTCTCATTTGAAGTTTATTTATCGAGGCTTATTTTCCTCAATTTAGTAACAGCATATAATTCGCGCATTTTTGCAAGTAGGGAAACTAACTCAATCTGTTTTGGCAAAAACTCAATTTTTAACAACTGATAAATTTTCAACGGGTCTATTTCATTATTTATGCAAAACATTTTGTAACTACCATCCTAAAAACTTGTCCTCTACAAAACTAGACTTTAGATAAAACAATGAAAAACAAAAATACACACATAAAATTAAATGTAACCTACAAATTTATTTTTAAAACATTTTTCTTAAACAATTATCTTTAGGTAGCGTTCAAAATTGGAAAAGATGTTCAAGATAAAAATTTTAAATTGGCTCAGTTAATCATTGCAGTATGACGTCCTAACCCTACACTTATATTATACAATAATTCTATTGTATATATAATTCAAAACAGTAAAGGGAGCAAAATGGAACAGACTCCCCTTGGGTACCGGTTGACGTCATATATGAGGCTCTTTCCACAGAAAAGAATTCGTTAAACATGCTGCCAGCATTGAATCTTAGCAAATCTGCATATGCAACACTCGGACAAAAATTATTCACACACAAATAAACACACAAAAATTAAATCACAAAAGTAAAAGTAATAACAACGAAAGAAAAATATCACTCATTTTGTGGTTCCTGAAGTTTCAAATTCGTGGCTACTGGTTTGCGGGTGTGGTGTGGCTGTGCGACTATTGACCGTCGTCAGTATCGCTGCCCCCACTGTAAAGAAGCGTCCCCCTTCTCAGTAGTAGCTGATTTTTAGCCATGTATCATTATGTACGACCAGTGTCTGCCTCGGGTGTTTACGCGTCATGCACGTTTCCGTGTCGTGTAATTTTTGAAGTTGTCTTTTTGTCAACGCAATCCGGATTGTCGACGCGTCGCGTCCGGATGGCATACACGTCGCATTACGTGAGCAGAAAAGAGTTCAAAGTTTTGTTACTTCATTTTCCCGAAATATTCACCCCACACTTAAAATATGCTTAAGGTGTGCAAATATCTATTTTATGATTAGTGATATGTCAATCAAAGAAATAAAAATACATAACACACAAAAATAAATGTACAATCACACAAATATTAACTAATAATTTAATTTTCTATACAAAAAAAATAAATCTGAATTCCCCGACAACGGCGCCAAAAACTTGTTGTGTTTTCAAACATACATATAAAACACCCAGAAACGGCACCAATAAACTTGATGTCTTACGAGCGTATATATGATTTTCGAAAATGATTTTCACATTAGTTTTACATTTTTAAACAGGGAAATACCATGTATGAATAGAACAACACAATAGGCAAGTGTACCTAGTCGATTGTAGTATAGTAATGGTAAATTCGGGTTGTCGGACCCAAGGGAAAACGGACATTTTTAAGTTAAGAAAATCAATTATTAATTAATAATTATTCAAGCAAACACTCAGACGCGAGTTTTAATGAAACCTCGTAAAACTTTGATTATAAAATAAATGACGAAATAATAAATTAAAATGATCATAACAAAAATAACAAGGGAAACTTTCGTCTAGGATTTGTTGATTCATATAAACCTATGTTGACTAGTTTTGATTATGTGCAATGAGTTAAAATAGGTTGCATTAAGTAGTAGGATCATATGGCCAAGTCACCAATTCTATGACTTCTAAGTTAATATAGCACAATGGTCATGCAACTAAATAACTTTTAATCATCAAGTATTAATACAATCTAGCATGCAAACATAGCCCATATCCTAATGGTCATAGTCATATGTTCATACAATCAATGGTCATGAGTTGCAACTAAATGTGATATAAGTCTTATTTCACTAATCAAGTTTATAACTTAGATAACTTCCCTAGTTAAATGGTCAATAACTAGTCCAAGGATATATAGTTGTCAATTACAAATCACAATGGTTCATATGATCAATACGTTTAAATGGCCAGTTTTGCACTTAGTTTCTTTTTAAGCTCAAATCTTCGTGTAATCCGTTCCTTTGCTCCAAACGCGTCTTTTTAGCTTCAAAATGAATATTTAAGCATATTAGGTATCTTTAGTTCATAACATGTATGAAACTAAACTAAAATGACACTGATATCGCCCGGAAAATATGTATAATTTACGCGATATCACCTGTCAATTCCCATATCCGATATATTGCTTGATTTCCCAATTGCACATGTCAATTCCCATATCCAACTTGAAACAATCACGATATCGATCTGTTTTTCTTGTCAAGTCATGTGTAGCGAAGGTTTTTTGTTTTCTGGAACTTCCTCATCGCCTGATACAAAGGTTTGAACTTCCTCGAAGGTTTTTTTTCCTGGAAGTCTCGTTGATACAAAGTTTGGTATATGTTAGTTTGCTAATTATTGTTTATTTTATTTTGATACATTGATTCCATAGTTGGTTGCTATAATTGGTAGTTTTGCTAAACTTTCCATGACATGTTTTCCTAATTTCTTTGACGGTTTTATTCAAAGATCCATCAACAGAAAACATGGTATTGTGTGTGGACTTTATGAGCCTGTAAAAATGATTGACAAGTATGGAGCTCAAGTTGGTGTATTGGTTGAGGATGACACTATCAAATGTAGGGGTGTGACAAAAAACTAAAACCGAATAACCAAACCGAACCCAATGATGTTTGGGTTATTTGGTTTGGTTTATTTGGTTTTCGGTTAATTTGGTTTGGTTAACCGAATAAGCATGACCTTATTTGGTTTGGTTTTGGTTAAATTTTTATTAGTTTGGTTAAACCGAATAAACCGAATAAGCAATCAAGTATATTTTTTTACACTTTATATTTATATATTTACACTTTAAACTTTACATTCATTTGAATTAAATAAATGAATGTGGTATATGTATATGTTTTGTTTGGTATTCCACATCGATGCATCAAAAATTATGAATACTTTACTTAGAAAATAGAAACATAAGAAGGACATCAATGAGTAGTAGAAATTCATCGGCCTTTAAATAAGAAAAACGACATTTTTAAATCGGCTCAACCTGGGTTTGGACAAGATTCTTTTTTTTTTTGCCAAGTCTTTGTACTTTATAATTAACTTATTTTTTATTTGGTTTAACCGGTAAACCAAACCGAATAAGCCGAAACCGGTTAAACCCAAACCGATTTAACCGAACCTTATATGGTTTGGTTACGGTTAATTTAGAAATGTTATAAAACCGAAATAACCGGACCGATTTAACCGAAAACCGAAATAACCGACAAAATAACACCCCTAATCAAATGTTGGTCAAAGACTCATGGCGAGTAGACGTATACGAGGCGCTTGTGCCATTGTGCCAAGACTAGAACAACTTGTACAATTGTCTCTTCATACGCGTGATAGCAAAGTTGATTGTTGCAATTGATAGTTTTGTACAAAGTTGATTGTTGTAATTGATAGTTTTGTACAAAGTTGATTGTTGTAATTGATAGTTTTGTACAAAGTGCATTGTCGGAATTGATAAATGTGTACAAAGTTGATTGTTGTAATTGATAGTTTCATACAAAGTACATTGTCGTAATTGATAGCTTTGTACAAGGTACATTGGTATAATTGATAGTTTTGTTCAAAGTTGATTGTTGTAATTGATAGTTTTGTACAAAGTGCATTGTCGTAATTGATAATTTTGTACAAAGTTGATTGTTGTAATTGATAGTTTTGTACAAAGTACATTGGTATAATTGATAGTTTTGTTCAAAGTTGATTGTCGTAATTGATAGTTTTGTACAAAGTACATTGTCGTAATTGATAGTTTTGTACAAAGTACATTGGTATAATTGATAGTTTTGTACAAAGTACATTGGTATAATTGATAGTTTTGTACAAAGTTTGTTGTCGTAATTGATATTTTTGTATATGTGCTAGCTAACAACCAAAAATAGGTCCGTTTACAAGGGGGATTTTTTATCCAATCTGACATAAGAAATGAAATTTTATAAACATGTTCAAAATAAAACCACTACTTCAACCTAAGCATTTGCATGGTGCTAAGAATGAAAACATTAAACCACTTTGCTTTAACAAAATCAACATGTTCAAAATAAAAAAACTAAATTTCTAAACTGGAGTTGTCACTTTGAGTTCTAAACTAGACTTGTGACTTCGAGTTCTTGCTTTTAATCCTCAACCTTCATTGTTTCGTTTTTTCCGTCCCCTGAAATATAACAATTATTAGTATTCTATAATTAATTTTTGAGATTTCTTAATGACAAACAAAGCATTGCATAAGAAACAGTAACCTTTTACAGGCAGATGTTTCACGAGAAGGTTGAGATGTATTAGAAAGTGGAGTTGAATTGTTGCATGTCCGTTGATGGTGTCCATACATACCACAATGTTGACACCTATGTCTTTTTTTTTTGGCTCGTGAGGTGGTACAATTCTATTCTTTTTGGTCTTCTGGGCGGCTGTTTGAGAATAGGTGGGAATATTTTCTCACTTGTTTGTATATGCTCCCACTGATCTTTTCCGGACATTGGACTGATTTCTAAAGCGTAAGCTTCTTTAAATTTTTCGATTGTGAAATACGGATCAACATATTTATCCCAATTAGCCTCCCTTGTGAAAGCAATAAAAGCCACTGCATGCACACATGGAAGACCTTTAACTTGCCAAACTCGACAACTGCATGTTCTCTCGTCAAGTAGAACCTCCCAACGTTTGTCTTTGTACTTCACTTCTGCTCGATTGTCACTACTTCTACAAACTTGATATTCACCCAAGTTCTACACGAAAAAAATAATAAACATTAGTCTACTAAATATGGTATCTTCATAATTCAAATTAAAAAAACCTTATACTGAAACATTTGTAGAACTTGCCTTAGAAATTTTCTTGAGATATTTCATTGCATTAGGAACTAATGCGCCCCTCTATTTATTCACAATCCTCTTCTTTTTATCAAAGCGTTCCATAAGTTTTTCTCGTATGCCTTCAAGAAGATCAAGCACTGGTTTATAACGCAAATCACCTATCCAAGATTTGAAAGTTTCTGAAATGTTGTTAGTAATGTAATCACACTTGACTGTCGTGCCAAATTTGCTTCTACTCCAAATCTTCTCATGGTTCTCATCCAGATATGCAATCGCTTCTCCACGTACACTAGCAATTTCTCTTAGCAATCTGTTATGCTTACTAACATTGTAGGTATTTGCAGCTCCCCATAGTTTAAACATGTAGAATTCACCTCAAAAATGTTTCTTGAAGTTGTTATATAAGTGTCTCATGCATTCTCGGTGCTCAACATTAGGATAAACTTGTGTGATAGCTACATCCAACCCCTTTTGCATGTCTAAGGATATAACAAGACCCTTTGGTGTACCAATTGCTTTTTTAGAAACTCAATAAACCAAGTCCATGATTTTGCATTCTCTGATTCAAGCACACCATACGCTACTGGATACATGCCATTGTTACCATCAATACTTGTGGCAGCAGCCAATACACCATTGAACTTCCCTTTCAATGACAAGCATCAAGCCCAATGTAAGGGCGACAACCAACAAGAAACCCTTGAAAGGAAGCTGATAATGATATAAAATATCATAAGAAATATTTCTTATCATGCTTTGTGTTGAAATCAATTTCAACCACACTACCTTGGTTTGTTTTTCTAATTTCCTCTTTGAAATCATCAATTCTCAAGAAAGAATCTTCCCATTTTCCGTACATATCTTTGTAAGCTTGTTCTTTTCCTCTAAAGACTCTCATATATGGTATGTCAACATTGTAGGTTTTCATAAGCCATTTTTTAAGCTCAGTACAAGATAAATCCCCATCAGATTTTAGCTTGTCGGTGACTACATCAGCAATCCATCCTTGAGTGGCATGCTTATTACCACACTTGTTGCTTCGAGTACAAGAATGTGTGTCCACAAATTTCTTAACCAAAAATAATGTATATAAAAACAAACAATTATGTTAGCAAAAAAATCACACCTAAAATGTTAGATACTTCTAAAATCATATACTTACTTCAAAAGTAACTCCATCTTGAGTAAGAGAAGCATGAATCCTCCACCCATAACTTTTATTGTCACAACATGCTCTAAGTTGCATGAGATCACTTTTCTTAATGGCATATTGAAACTCATGAGTTAATGCATAATGGTTTAAAGCTCTTCTAAAAGAAACCACATTTGGAAATTTTGAATTCACGGTTATGGTTGGACTTTTGTTACTATATCCATAATGTTCACAATTGTAACTCATAAATTCATGCTCATTATCGGTACTGTGACGACTATGATAACTTTCTTCACTCCGACAGTCTGAGTCTGAATCATTTTCATCATCAGATTCATCGATAACTTTAACTTCATGACTGTACCAAAAAAGCATACTTGAGTTAAGTTAAGGATTTACACCACTAGATTAATGCATACGAAATAAAAGAAACTTGTATACCTTTGTTGGGTAAATTTATCCGTAGTCACGTAAATTGTTACTACTTTCTCATCCTCATACATGCTAAGCATCACCATGAAGTTCTCATCACAATCAAGTTGAATAAAAGATTGCTCTTTTGCATACTTGTCAACAAAAAGTATTGACGAAACAAGGTCAATATTTTTTGGATAATGCGTCTCAACCTCCTCAACTAAATTGCGTAAGTTGTATGAGTATGGGTCCATGTAAATAGATTTTCAAAATCCAAAACAATATACTTTCCTACATGAGTTTCTTGCTAAACGAAAGAAACCTCCATATTTCAGTTTAAGCTTGTAATTACGTATCACTTGCCTGATAATGAAAAAGATATAGGAAAACATCAATTGAACGTAAACAGCTACTAAAATCCAACGATCATGTAGATAAAACATATATAAACTTACTCAATTATCGGTGATTGAACCATTGTCTCCCATCTTGGTGTTAAAGAGTCACTGATAGTCGTATCAACCATATCATCCATCTTAATTTCACTGTAAATTTGTGAGATAACAATATTCCAGATTACTCATATGATGAAACTTTATGAAACATCTAAACCCACATTACTATTCTATATATGTTTACTTCATAAATCCTTATATAAGTTATCAATGTTGGTTCTTATTCCTTATGTTAACCAAAAAAAAGAACAAAGTAGCATGCTATAGTTGTAGAGAAAGTAGCATGCTATAGTTGTAGAGAAAGTTGAAAGTAGATTGTTAGTTCTTATTCCTGATTTTAACAAGAAGAAGAACAATCAAGATTAGTAGCATACTATTATTTGTTCTTATTACTCATATTAACCAGGGGAAGAACAATCAAGATTAGTAGCATGTTCTAATTGAAAGGTTTTCTGCAACTATGAACTAAATAACCTAAGTTCACATGCAACCTATGAGGATCTAAGTTTTCTTCTAATTAAGCATATAATAAAATCCTAAAGGCCCAGAAAAATAAACTAAAATAAGAGAATCAGAAAAACCAACCTTTTAGCGAATCTTGGAAGCGAAGCAACAAAATTATCTTACCTCAAATGCAGTCACACCCAAGCCAGGAGGTCTTCGAAAATCCAGAGAGAGACAGAGGGAAAAATGGCACAGGTTATGGTGCTCTAGGCTCCCTATTTATAGCCTCCAGCAGCTAACCAGATAAACCTTTTTGAATTCAAATTAAGTTAAGCCTTTATCTTAATAATTCAAACTATATTTATCTTATATATAAAAATCGAATATATATATATACATACATATATATATATATATATATATATATATATATATATATATATATATATATATATATATATATATATATATATATATATATATATATATATATAATTCCGCCATTTATATATCATACTAAAAATGTCACTTACTCAACTATTGAATAATTACAGTTTTAGTCCCTATACCTTTAATTAATTAATTTAATCGTCAAATTAATTCCAATTAATTCCAGATTAATTTCTAATTAATTTATATAGTTCCTAATTAATATATTATCACTTTAATATATTAATAAACCATATATTTAATTTCTATTGATTTATTAATCAGATAATAAATCAATCTTTCTCTCTACCGGACTTTCTACCAAACCTCCTGCTATGAGGGCAACCCAAATGGACTATGCTACTATTAATTAGATAAATACTAATTACTAGTCATGGCTTAGACACCTAATCCAACAGTCTCCCACTTGGATAAATCTATGACTATAATTACCAATTTAGCCTCTAATTAATTAGCAACTGTAGCTTCCTAGAAACCGCTGCCGAACTCTGACCTAGTCAATTCTGTCCATAGATAAGTGATCAGATGATCATCCGTCCAACAAGATATACTCAGACTCAGGACATGGATTAAGATCAATCCTGCTCTTATTCTCTGTTTCTCAATTTTTGATTTGCATATGACTTTAAGACTACCAATTGAGCATATCAATTTAGTCCTGGTTGGCCAACCCTTTCAGTCAACTTCAAAATCATCGAGAGGCCTACATATATCTGTTTCCCGACAGGGTCAAGGGACGAATAAGCTTTGACTCATATACTTATGTCTTTTACTAGTCAAATCATTCACAACAACACGTTTTATAACATCGTGTTACCGATGCGTTTTCACATTGTCAATGAACAACCGCTTGGTAAAACATAACTTATATGTATCTACTTAAAGATCAAAAGATATTATCTTCTCAACATTGCTCCTGATGTAATCCATGAAGCAATCTGTTGAGCATGGGTTTATCCAATACTTAAATCCCTATTTCTAAGTACTCATGAATATTGTAGCAATCATATTGCTATGTCTAACTCCTTAGACAATCTACAAAACAATTCATGACAGCCTTCATTCATACTTACTCCCTAAAAGTATGAGCGACTGTGGACATTTGAATAATATAAAATTACTCAGGAAGTAAACATGCAAAAATGAAACACAATAATAAACAATCGTCAAAAGGCAGTATCAAATACTCATCAACAAAACTATACTATTAAATCACCAAAGTCAATTACATTTATATTGCAATAAGTTTCAAATCCTATCTAATTACAAAAACTAATATCATCTCTTAATCCTATGTGCCGCGCATGCTGATTATGCTTAATCCTACTCAGAGCCTTTGTCAAGGGGTCTGCAGGATTATCTTCTGATGACCCTCTTCACAAGGAGGTGACCTTCTTCTACTCTATGTCTTATACAGTGGTACTTTTTGTCGATGTGTCTGGACTTTCCATGATCTCTCGGTTCCTTCATCAAAGCAACCGCTCCTTCATTATCGCAGAATAGTTCCATGGGCTCCTGAATACTCGGGACTACTCCAAGGTCACCGATAAAGTTCTTCAGCCAAGCCGCTTCCTTTGCTGCTTCACTCGCTGCTATATACTCTGATTCACAAGTAGAATCAGCCACCATCTCTTGCTTGGAACTTTTCCAAGTCACTGCTCCCCCATTCAAAAGGAAAACCCAGCCAGACTGAGACCGACCATTGTCTCTATCTGTCTGAAAGCTGGCATCCGTATACCCGTCAACTAGGGGTGAGCATGGTGCGGTTTGGTGCGGTTTTTGGTCTAAACCGAACCGCAAACCGCATTATGCGGTTTTTAAAAACCTAAAACCGTAATTTGCGGTTTCCAATGCGGTGCGGTTTTGCGGTTTTGCAGTTTTTGTAAAAGTATAAAACACACCATCAGTTTTCGCTTCTGTTTCGGTTTTTTAGGTTATTTTTTGTTACGGTTCAGTTTTTGCTCACCCCTACCGTCAACTCTCAAGGTATCACTGCCACCAAGGATTAAAATAAAGTTCTTAGTCCTTCGTAGATACTTGAGTATGTTCTTTACAGGTGTCCAATGTGCCCTTCCAGGATTTCCCTGGTACCGACTGACCATGCTCAAGGCAAAAGCCACGTCAGGTCGAGTACACGTCATAGCAAACATGATCAACCCCACAGCCGAAGCGTAAGGTACCCGACTCATGTCAGCTATCTCCTCGTCTGTACTTGGACTTTGAGTCTTACTCAATTTGGCATTACTTTGGATAGGTAGCTCTCCCTTCTTGGAATTTTCCATACTAAACCTCTTCAGTACATTTTCCAAGTATGTACTCTGACTGAGTCCAATCAGTCTCTTCTTCCTATCTCTCAATATTCTTATCCCGAGAATATAGGCAGCCTCTCCTAGATCTTTCATGGCGAAACACTTCCCAAGCCAAGACTTGACATCTTTTAAGGTTGGAATGTCGTTTCCCATGAGCAGTATGTCATCAAAATACAGCACCACGAAGGTGACTATACTCCCACTAGCCTTGACATATACGCAGGACTCATCCTCGCTTCTAGAGAAACCAAACTCTTTGACTTTCTCATGGAAACAAAGATTCCAGCTGCGAGAAGCTTGTTTCAATCCATAGATTGATTTCTCAAGCTTACACACCTTATTAGGATACTTTGCATCGACAAAACCCTCTGGCTGATTCATGTAAATATCCTCAGTCAACTTCCCATTAAGGAAAGCGGTTTTGACGTCCATCTGCCAAATTTCATAATCTTGAAATGCAGCTATGGCTAACATAATCCTAATAGACTTTATCTTGGCCACTGGTGAAAAGGTCTCATCATAGTCAATCCTTGGGGTTTGAGTAAAGCCCTTTGCAACCAGTCTTTCCTTGAAAGTGTGTACCTTTCCATCCATGTCGGTCTTCTTCTTGAAGATCCACTTGCACCCGACTGTCTTTCGACCTGGTACATTGTAAACCAAGTTCCAAACTTGATTGTCATACATGGACTTGATCTCGCTGTCCATCGCCTCTTTCCATTTATCAGATTCAGGGCCCGCCACTGCTTCCCGGTAGTTAGCTGGCTCATCTAGATTTGTCAGTGTCCTATCACTGACAAACGTGTCCCCATCCGTAGTTATATGGAATCCATAAAACTCGGGTGGCATGCTAACTCTACTAGAATGCCTAAGAGGTAAGGATATATCAGTCGGACCAACAGGAACTTCTTCCTCTTGTTGGTTGCTAGTTTCTCCTAAGGTTGCATTATCTGGTGTCTCTTGAATTTCTTCAAGATCAATGGTACTCCCACTGTCCTCTTTGAATATGAGTTCTCTCTCTCTCGAAAGACTCCTCGTCTAGCTACAAAGACCACGTCCTCGCTTGGTCTGTAGAACAAGTATCCAAAAGACTGTTTGGGGTATCCAATGAAGATACACCTCTCGCTTCTCTTTGCGAGTTTGTCGTGAGTCTCTCATCTAACGTAAGCCTCACAACCCCAGACTTTGATATGTGCTAACGAGGGAACTTTCCCCGTCCACATTTCATGAGGCGTTTTAGCAACCTTCTTAGTTGGGACAAGATTGAGGATGTGGGCGGCAGTCTCTAAGGCATACCCCCAGAAGTGGATGGGAAGTGAAGCTCGACTCATCATGGAACGAACCATGTCCAACAGGGTTCGGTTACGCCTCTCAGCAACACCGTTCAACTATAGTGTTCGAGGAGGTGATAACTGTGAAACTATTCCACATTCCTTTAGATAGTCTAGGAACTCGATACTAAGATACTCTCCGCCTCTGTCGGACCTGAGCATCTTGATCTTCCTGCCCAATTGATTCTCAACTTCATTTTTGAATTCTTTGAACTTTTCAAAGGTGTTTGACTTGTGCTTGATTAAGTAGATATACCCGTATCTACTATAATCGTCAGTGAAGGTCACGTAGAACCGCGTGCCATCTTTTGTGGTTGATCTAAAGGGACCACACACATCTGTGTGTATGATGTCCAACAGACCTTCACCTCTTTCAAAGGACCCTTTGAATGGTGACTTAGTCATCTTGCCCAAAAGACAAGATTCGCATACATCATCCGATTTGAGGTCGAATGATTCCAACACTCCATCCTTTTGGAGTTGGGCGATGCGTTTCTTGTTAATGTGCCCAAGACGATAGTGCCACAAGCACGCCTTTTCTACACCACTAGAAGAATCAATATAATTTACACTATGTCCTAAATTGTCAACACATTGTATCGTTTCATATACACCATCACAAGGTAAAGCAGTAAAAATAGAAGCACCATTTTGAAAAACAGAAATAGAACCATTTATATTATCAAAAGAAAACTGAAAACCTTGTCTAAACAATGCATGAAAGGAAATAATGCTTCTTGCCATTTCTGGCGAATAGCAACAATTTAAAAGTTCTAAACAAACACCACTACTAAGCACTAAACTATAGATTCTGATCTTGGTGATAGGCGACGATCTCCTGTTTCCCATGATCAGGTTCAATCTACCGTGCTCCACCTACTACTTTCCTTTAGGCCCTGCAAATCAGAACAAATGTGAAAACCACATCCTGTATCAAGGACCCAAGAACTGGAAGATGGTGAGTTTTTAGAGATAGTGAATATACCTGCTGAAGACGGCTTCACTTTGCCATCTTTCAAATCTTGCAAGTATCGCGGGCAGCTTCTCTTCCAATGGCTCTTTTCTTTGCAGTAGAAGCAGCCAGCTTCCTTGGGGTTGGCATTGTGAGGAACGCCAGAAGCCTTGGGTCTCGAGCCACTGCTGGATTACCTAGTATGGACATTTTCCCTACAATTCTGATTGGTAGGGCCCTTTCTCTTCTTCCCCTTTCCACCACCAATTACCAAGACGTGTTGGCTAACTGTAACACCCGGTTCCTCAAATTTAGGATATACCAATTCTTTTAGTCAAACATAATATCATTAGAGGTATAATCCCAAAAAGAGTAACAAGTTATACAAGGTTGTCATCAAAAGCTTAGTTCAAGTCCTAAACTATTTACATCAACTGTTTACAACTATTAAACAAAAATCGGGTTTACTTCATATTTCAAAACAACCAAAGTACAATCTAAGTTAAAGTTCAAGTCCAAGTCTTTCTATCCATCCATATTCTGCTTCCCGCGGTCACTGCTACCAGAACCTAACACAAATAACAGTAACAAATAATTTATGAGCTTTGAAAGCTCAGTGAGTAATTTAAGGATAGTCGGATCGCATCATTCATCATCTCATTTAATTATATCTCAATGGACTATCTCAGTCCATAGTGTGTCATACACACTATTCCTCTTTCTTCCATATATCCAAAATTTGGTTATATTCAACCAAATCAAACATAGCTTACTTCTTATCTGTAAACAACATCATAATAAGGCATAATCATCTAATAATTAACTACTCACCTGTTGTGGAATCGATATGTGGAACTCCTGCACCTCGTGTGTGCTCCTGCCTAGCCTTAGCTGTAGCATAACAACTCATTTTCATTACTCATGTTAAGAATAATCTCAATCACACTCAATAGTTATCATAATCAAGGAACTTGTATCATTTGAAGCAAGTTAAAATCAAAAGGTAACTACAATATCAAAGTTGCATCATTCAATTTCATCACCTTAACACATGTAACCCTAGAAATGCTACAATCAACACTTCTTTAGCTCGGTTTCATAGTTAGAACTATTTTACACTAACTAATCCAAGCAATTTCACTCTAACTCTAACTAATTGCAGGTGGCTCATCAAAACCACAAGGAACCATCTCAATTTCAATGATTCAACCGTTAAAACAAGATCAAAATCAAGGAGGATTACCTTACAAGCTCAAAGGATTAATCTCTAGCTTCAATTCGTGATCAATAAGCTTTAATATCGACTTAGAAGGGTTAAAATTGGTTTTCTAGGGTTTTGGGAGGGTTTTGCTCGAAGTGGATATAACCCAAAATGAAAGAAAATCGCACATTAAAAACAGATCTGTGCGCGTAACACGGCCCGGGTTGGATAAACCCGGCCCGGGTTTTTCCACAATAAAAATCATCTGTTTACCTCTGTTGACACAGCACGGTCCGGGTTCATAGAACACGGCCCGGGTTTTCTTGTGCAAAAATTCACTGTATGCTACTGGATCCCAACACGACCCGTGTTCCTCCAACACGGCCCGTGTTTCCTGCTGCAGAAGCCAAAAATCATTTCTAATACTCTTTTCAACATCCAACTTTTCCTAGATGAGTTTTTATCTATCCTAATTCATATAATAACTCAATTAATCTTTGTTTAATATATAATTAACATATCTTACCATAAATTTAAAATCATGGTATTACAAGTTCTTACCCCATTCGAAAGATTCCGTCCTCGGAATCTCTTGAAACAAGTAAGGATATTTCAACCGCATCTCTCCCTCAGCCTCCCAAGTAACATCTGATCCTCTATGATGTCGCCATTGTACTTTCACCAATCCCACTTCTTTATTTCGCAATTTCTTAACTTTCTTTTCTAGAATTTTCTCCGGCATCTCTTGATATCTTAATTTCTCATCTAGTTGAACTTTAGCCAAGGGTACCCGAGTGGATTGGTCATGCAATGTTTTTCTAAGGTGTGACACATGGAACACATTGTGGATACCCCGTAACTCCTCTGGAAACTCAAGCTTATACGCAACCGCTCCAATTCTCTCCAAAACTCGAAAGGGTCCGATAAAGCGTGGGTTCAACTTACCTCTCTTGCCAAATCGAATTACTCCCTTCCATGGGGACACTTTCAACATTACCATGTCCCCGACACTGAACTCTAACAACTTTCTTCTTCTATCTGCATATTGCTTTTTGGCGGTTTTGGGCTACTCGCATGTGCTCACGAATGCTTTGTATTTTCTCTTCGGTCTCGGCTATAATTTATGCTCCTGCCAATGGTTTCTCTCCAGTTTCTGTCCAACAAGTCGGGATCCGACACGGTGCACCGTATAAGGCTTCAAAAGGTGCCATCTGTATACTGGAGTGATAAGTGTTGTTATAGGAAAACTCCACTAAAGGCAGATGATCTTCCCAACTGCCTCCAAAATCAATGATACAGGCTCGTAGCATATCTTCAAGTGTTTGTATCGTCCTTTCCGACTGTCCATCTGTCTGGGGATGATACGCAGTACTCAATAAGGCTTTTGTACCAAAATGTTTTTGGAAACTCTGCCAGAAATGTGAATTGAACCGACTATCTCTATCAGAAATTATTGAAGTTGGCACTCCATGTCGTCTCACAACTTCCCTCGTATATATCTCAGCTAGCTTTGACACTTGGTAATCTTCTCGGATTAGAATAAAATGAGCCGACTTTGTTAACCTGTCAACAATCACCCATATAGAATCATAATATCGAGGAGTCCGAGGCAACTTTGTGATGAAATCCATAGTGATTGCATCCCATTTCTTCATTGGTACAGGTAACGGTTGCACCGTTCCATATGGCTTTTGATGATTGGCTTTTACTTGAAGACACGTCAAGAAGTTCTCCACAAAGCGTCCTACATCTCGCTTCATACCCGGCCACCAGTAGTACGGCTTTAAGGTATGATACATCCGTATATTACCAGGGTGAACCGAATATCTAGTACAATGAGCATCATTTAGCAATAACTGTCTCACCTCGCCATGCCTTGGAACCCAAACTCGCCCTTGGAAAGTCTTGATTCCTTGTGCATTCTCCACCAGTTTCTCCATATAACCAATCATTCTTTCTTTCTTTAAAACATTTTCCTCGCTTTGGCACCTGCGTATCATCTCTGGAAATTTACTCACAACTCCCATCCGAGCCGATACAACTCGAATAGGCGATTCTTTTCGACTCAATGCATCCGCCACTACATTTGCTTTACCAGGATGGTAAAGTATCTCACAATCATAATCTTTTAGTAGATCCATCCACCGTCTTTGCCTCATGTTTAACTTTTTCTGATCAAACAGGTTGCAGATGGACTCTCCATCCCTTGGCTTCTCGTTGGTGAAGGCTTTGACCACCTCGCGCCTCTCGATGCGCTTCTGCTTGCGGAACTTTTTCGCGAGCTCTTTGTGCATCTCATAGGGCCAGTAGTCTTCATAATTTCTTTGCAATTCTGGGTTCATAGTAGCTATCATGATGCAAGCCACTTTGGTTGCATCATCAGAATGTTTTGTGTATTGGGGGATCTCTTCGGGAGTAGCAGTATCGGGATTAATTTCAGCAAGCTCGGTTTCCAGAACATACTCTTTATGTTCAAACCTTAGAGCCATCTTGATGTTACAGATCCAGTCATTGTAGTTGGTACCGTCCAACGTAACTTTGGAGCACAATGACAAGATAGAGGTAACATTGGAGTTAGAGTGGGGGGCGGATTGATCAGCAGAAAACATCTATAAAAGAAGATAGTTTTAATTAGATGTATATAATAATCCTTATAATAACCCAATAATAATTATAAGGCTAGGATCCTACAATAACAATTTACAATCTCGAAGAGGGATGCCGTAATCAATATTGTAAATTTTATAAGGTAGGCGAATGACGATTCAGCCAATTCCACCGCGGAAAGATAATCTTATTATGAGAAACGTACAATTTACGACCTTGTTATCGGTCTGTGCTTGGGTTGCGGTAATGACAAATGCTCGGCCTTTGGGAGCTGGAACCTGCATTATTGGATTTGCCTAGGCTTGAGTGTTTATGATATTGACAAGCCTAGGACACGTGTTTCTGAAATGGGTGGGGTCACCACAGTTGAAGCATGTTCCAGTTGGATACCGGGTTTGTGTTTGCTGATTCGAGGGTAGAGCGAATGGTCGCTGAGTTTTTGGTGCACGACATGTGTCCGCCAAGTGGCCATAGCGACCACAAGTCGTACAAAGGCGACACGGGCTGGTGGACATATAGTGATAGTTACAATGGTTACAGAGGGGGTCGTAATGCCATCTATGAGAAACACGCATATGGACTTGTGAGTTATTTGTAAATTAATTATGGAAATTAAGTTTGTAGACATTGTTGGGTAAAATGATTGTAAAACACTTGTTGGGCCATGGTTAGGAGTGTTGGGCACCTATTGGGCTTTCCATGGGTACTAAATGTGAAGCATGTAGCAATTGCGTGGGCCCCCACAATACTAAGTTTTCACATGTTTTTCCCACTTCAAGGCCCATTAGGGAACTTAATAGTCCAATGAGTTGGCCATTTTGGAGTGTATCCTTTCGGATACGTTTGATAAGGTCGGGTAGTTTGATGGCTCAAAAGTAATGTAAATGACGCGCTTTGGCCTATAGGTTTGGGAACTCTCGCCTTTGGTCCCCAGGTAAGCAAACTGGTCCCTCAGTTGATTAGGATGTATACGAATGCTTACCTAGTCAGGACTTTTGGGCTACCGGCACCTCCCCCTTCCAGTTACTACGCGTCCATTACTTTGATCCTACCCTACTAGAGTGGATGACTTTTAATTTCCTATAAGCTCTAAGGAATATATATATGTATATAAATTTTTATTTTGAAACCATTTGAGTATGTGTGTGATTTTAAGAGAAAGAAGAGAAAATTCACAAGTGTATGCACACATATAAGTGTCGGGAATAATACGTAAGCACATAAGGGAGCAATTAGCACACAAAGGTATTCCTAGGATTTTCTAAGTGCGAATTGCATGCAGTTGTGTGTGCATTTTATAAACTAGCATACGAGAGGACCCTAGAGGCTATAGACTATGTCAAGGAAATTAACCTAATTCCCTATAGTCAAGGGCTCTGATACCAATCTGTCACACCCCGATCCTTGGCGGAATCGATCAAGGCATGATATATTGTTCAAAGTCTCATGACAACTATGTTATAATATGATTAGATTCAATTAAGTACTAAGTATGCAAACAAGATCCACAACATACAAATACAAATCCAAATACAACAACATTTATTACATCAAATTTAAATAGTCTTGTGGGTTTCTAAGATACAGCCTACTTTTCATCAACTTCATTCTTCAAATCTGCATCATGGGTAAAAACAGGTCAACTGCGAGAGTTGGTGAGTAATCTAGTTTTATTAAAGAAAATTGTGAGTTTGAATAATTTGAAATTTGTTTTCTTTTGAAGTTAGCAAGCAACTGTTATTAAGATAACAGTTTATAAATCAAAAATTGATTAACAAATGATAACAACAACAATAAGTCCTCACCCTATATATACATATATATGTATATATATAGGATGGAGCATCTAATCATCAAACACACTCAACCACGTGCAATCAATCACCTTAGCGTCCCAAGGCGGGGTGGTCAACCCAATTGCGCTATTATTGTCCATAACGTACCTCAAGAATACGGGCATAGTCATGGAGATTAGACTAAAAATTGTAATGCACTACAAGTACATGTAGCGTAAACAAACAATAATTATACAAATAATGATTCATGTATAAATGTCTCAACAATGTCTCAATGGTGAAAAAGTAATAAAATGAAGTTGGAACATATTAAAACCACATGATACACCCCAAAAGTATTGAAAATTATAAAATATGGGGTAGATTACTCACATTAGTCCAATAAGGAATGCGCGTGTCGTACGATAGACGACTCGAGTCAAAATATCGTAGAACCTAATATAATTAATAGTTTTGGCTTAGGAATCGATAAACGGGAATATAGTATTAATAAAAATAATTAGACACATATTCTTATATTAGATGAATTAACAATAATCCAATTTTGTTTTGAATATTAATGTATTCATATATTAAATGAATTTTAAATTGAATTAATTACTTTGCTTAATTAATTTATATTTTCACTTTAGGCAAGATTTTAATAATTTCTTATTAAAATAATAACTAGTCAAATTATAAGTATTTACAGATTTTATATATTATAAACAATTATTTATATGAAATGATCATTAAAAATGCATTTTACATGCTTAGATATTTAGAAAAATGGTTTTAAATACTAAAAAGTAATGAAACATTCTGAAATTATCAAAAAATCATTATTTCATAAAATAGTAATTACTGTAAAATTTTCATATTTTTCTTAACTACTTTAGTATTTATTTAGTATTTTAATAATTAAACCACAACAAATGTCGGGAAAACTAATAAATGATTCCCAACAATTCTGGAAAATTAACCATAGTTTTCTAACATTATATTGCGCCTACTGTAAATATTTTGGATATTTTGGACTATGGGAAGTATTTCTTATGTTTTTCATTATTAACTAATCAATAAAATCATAAATAATAGGAAAATATTAAGAGAAATTCATTAGACTTTTTATTTATGATTAACATGTTATATATAATATTCGGATAAGGTTTTATAATTTTTGGACATGTGTAGCTATTTATTATCAATTTAAACCATTAAATAATCATTAAATCAGGAACAATAAGCAATCATTCTTAAAAAAATCTGTACATTTTGTCATGGAGTCTTTAAAATGTTAATAAGGTTTAAAAAATATAAAATCGAGTTTTTAACATACATAACTATATTTTGAAATTTATTTATCTACAACAAAATAAAATACAAAATAAGCATCAACCAGTAATATAAATGCATGAAACTTTATAAATCCACTTTACGCGATATATGGGTTGTTCCAAAATTTTCCCAGAATTTATTGACTGCAAAACGTATTTTATGTGAATTATTGCCCTATTTTATTGCAATAATTATAGTAATTCAATAAAAATAAGTTATTTTCTGAAAATTTCCAGAACTTCTTATTTTATTGATGGGATCCTAAAAAAAATCAGTTTTATGCATAAAATGAGTTTTAGATAGTTTGGTGGATTTAATTTGTTTCATTCATGAATTTGAGACTTTTAACAACATACCTTGATGAATACTTCAAGAGGGATGAAGATTTCAGTATATTGGAGTGTTCTTGGCTGAAATATGAAGATTTCTAGGAGGAATTTCGAGATTGAGAGTGAAAGAAACAATAGATATGGTTTGAGTGGTGATGAGAATAATGTGTTGGGAGAAAAATGAAAGGAAAGATGATGGGAGATGTGAGTGGGAGACAATGGGAATAAACTTTTACTTTTGGTGGTCTTCATAATTTCCCACTAACACAAGCATCTTAAGAGTTTTATAAAATTTAATGTAGTGTTTATAAAAATAGAGTTTTATAAAAAAATAGGTTATTATTTGATTATAACAATGTACTTTGATTTGAAGTTTAATTATAGCATTCAAGTTTGATTTTTTTAATTTAATTAGAGCATCATACTTTGATGTAATATGGTATCATAATTTAATTTGATTATAGTTATAACGTTATACTATGCTATATTGCTATTAACGTCAATTTATATCGTAGTGTAAGGGTTTTGATCCTATTAGCGTCTAGAAATCTCGAGTAGGGTTTATTAAATTTCCAATTGGGTTGGGTTGACCCGAATCCATTTTAGGCGGATGTCACAGCTTTTCCTTCCCACTTTCTCTTGAATCCTCCAACTTCTCTTTCAGTTCTTCTTTCTTCCTCCTGTCATTGCAACTCCCTTTCTCTCGATCTTGCTGCCTCGGCAACTTGTTGAAAGGTAGTATATCTGGAACTTGGCAAAAACTCTCGGATCTGGGTTTTTAAACCCCACAAGTAACGGTCCATCTTACGCTCCTCCGTGTCAACTTGATGTTGCGCAAACCTCGCCTTCTCATTGAAATCCAACGTATATTGTTGCACTGTTCTCAACACTTGCTGTAACTTCAAAAATTCTTCTTCTATTCGTTTCATAGCATTATTGGAACAATAGTACTCGATGAACTTCAATTTGAAATGTTCCCAACTCAATGTATACGCCAAGCTTTCTCCTATCTCCATACACGTATTCTCCCACCAGAACTGCGCATCCTCCTTTAACAGGTTTGTTGCAAACTCAACTTTATCCGCCTCGTCACACTTACTTGTGCGGAACATCTTTTCAAAATGGGTCAACCAATTTTTGGCTGCTATAGGATCATCCTTCCCATAGAAATCGTATGGTTTACACTTCTGAAAAACATCATAAGTGCACTTCCTTGTTTTCTCATGTACTTTAACTCCACTCGCCTCAGTATACATCTCTCCATGGTCCTCCCTATGCTCAGGTTGGACCAGGGGCTGTCCCGAAGGACCTCCAGTTATAGCCTCCGCTTGAGGCTTCAAATAAGTGGGTAATAACTCTTTAAGTGCCTTGGCTACCTCAGCCGTAATCATAGCTTGCATATTACTCTGTGTCTCGGGAGGTCGCTCTCCCTCGGGTTGATGCTCTTTACCCGAATCTCGTGATCCCGATTGATCTCTTGATGGATCACCTCGCTCTTTTTCTTTTCTAGTGCTCATCTTAACTGAAAAAGAAAATCAACTCATTTAGTAATCACCACCATAATACTCAATATGGTGTATAATCAACTCAATTTGTATATCACCATAATACTCAATATGGTGTATAATCAACTCAATTTGTATATCACCATAATACTCAATATGGTGTATAATCAACTCAATTGTGATACACCGTGGAGGATAGCTACTCGGGACTCTTTGGGACTTCTCTATCTCATTGGTTTAAGTCTAAACCCATCTCAAGGTTTAATTCCCTTAAACCACGGCTCTGATACCAACTTGTAACACCCGGTTCCTCAAATTTAGGATATACCAATTCTTTTAGTCAAACATAATATCATTAGAGGTATAATCCCAAAAAGAGTAACAAGTTATACAAGGTTGTCATCAAAAGCTTAGTTCAAGTCCTAAACTATTTACATCAACTGTTTACAACTATTAAATAAAAACCGGGTTTACTTCATATTTCAAAACAACCAAAGTACAATCTAAGTCAAAGTTCAAGTCCAAGTCTTTCTATCCATCCATATTCTGCTTCCCGCGGTCACCGCTACCAGAACCTAACACAAATCACAATAACAAATAATTTATGAGCTTTGAAAGCTCAGTGAGTAATTTAAGGTTAGTCGAATCGCATCATTCATCATCTCATTTAATTATATCTCAATGGACTATCTCAGTCCATAGTGTGTCATACACACTATTCCTCTTTCTTCCATATATCCAAAATTTGGTTATATTCAACCAAATCAAACATAGCTTACTTCTTATCTGTAAACAACATCATAATAAGGCATAATCATCTAATAATTAACTACTCACCTGTTGTGTAATCGATATGTGGAACTCCTGCACCTCGTGTGTGCTCCTGCCTAGCCTTAGCTGTAGCATAACAACTCATTTTCATTACTCATGTTAAGAATAATCTCAATCACACTCAATAGTTATCATAATCAAGGAACTTGTATCATTTGAAGCAAGTTAAAATCAAAAGGTAACTACAATATCAAAGTTGCATCTTTCAATTTCATCACCTTAACACATGTAACCCTAGAAATGCTACAATCAACACTTCTTTAGCTCGGTTTCATAGTTAGAACTCTTTTACACTAACTAATCCAAGAAATTTCACTCTAACTCTAACTAATTGCAGGTGGCTCATCAAAACCACAAGGAACCATCTCAATTTCAATGATTCAACCGTTAAAACAAGATCAAAATCAAGGAGGATTACCTTACAAGCTCAAAGGATTAATCTCTAGCTTCAATTCGTGATCAATAAGCTTTAATATCGACTTAGAAGGGTTAAAATTGGTTTTCTAGGGTTTTGGGAGGGTTTTGCTCGAAGTGGATATAACCCAAAATGAAAGAAAATCGCACATTAAAAACAGATCTGTGCGCGTAACACGGCCCGGGTTGGATAAACCCGGCCCGGGTTTTTCCACAATAAAAATCATTTGTTTACCTCTGTTGACACAGCACGGTCCGGGTTCATAGAACACGGCCATCCGAGCCGATACAACTCGAATAGGCGATTCTTTTCGACTCAATGCATCCGCCACTACATTTGCTTTACCAGGATGGTAAAGTATCTCACAATCATAATCTTTTAGTAGATCCATCCACCGTCTTTGCCTCATGTTTAACTCTTTCTGATCAAACAGGTTGCAGATGGACTCTCCATCCCTTGGCTTGCCGTTGGTGAAGGCTTTGACCACCTCGCGCCTCTCGATGCGCTCCTGCTTGCGGAACTTTTTCGCGAGCTCTTTGTGCATCTCGTAGGGCCAGTAGTCTTCATAATTTCTTTGCAATTCTGGGTTCATAGTAGCTATCATGATGCAAGCCACTTTGGTTGCATCATCAGAATGTTTTGTGTATTGGGCGATCTCTTCGGGAGTAGCAGTATCGAGATCAATTTCAACAAGCTCGGTTTCCAGAACATACTCTTTATGTTCAAACCTTAGAGCCATCTTGATGTTACGGATCCAGTCATTGTAGTTGGTACCGTTCAACGTAACTTTGGAGCACAGTGACAAGATAGAGAGAGTAGGGGCGGATTGATCAGCAGAAAACATCTATAAAAGAAGATAGTTTTAATTAGATGTATATAATAATCCTTATAATAACCCAATAATAATTATAAGGCTAGGATCCTACAATAACAATTTACAATCTCGAAGAGGGATGCCGTAATCAATATTGTAAACTTTATAAGGTAGGCGAATGACGATTCAGCCAATTCCACCGCAGAAAGATAATCTTATTAAAATGGAACTCCTAGTTTCTTTTGAGATTTATTGAACTATTAAATAGCATGTTTAATCTCGGATGTGCCCCACTGTTTGTGACTGGGATACCGAGGATCACAAAACGGGTGTGAATAACCATGCAAATTAGGTTGGTACTCTCGGGATCAGTTACCATCTCTAATTGATGTGTCGGTAAACCACACACGCTCCATCAATAATGATAAAACCCGAGAAACCCATTGCAACTCTTTATGAACCCCAATTGGCGTGCCGGTAAACCACATACGCTCCACCAATGTTTCATAAAGTGCAATGTGTAATTTCATGGATTAGCACCAATTCACATTTTTCCTAAAGTAACTAGATTGGGGTTTTATTAAATTGTTCTAGTACTTTGAATAATATCATTATACTTTTAATGAGATTAGGCGGTCCTATCAAACCCGTTCGGCTAACGACCCTCTACCGATCAGGCGAGCGGTGGGTGAGAGTGTTCACCCATTAGACCGTCATTTTATAGGCAGTCTCCTTATACCCATTTTATAGACCAGCTTCATGAATGAGGCCTACTCTTGATTTGACTAACCATTAAATCTTATACATATAATATTAACTTTTAATTATAATATATATATAAGATGAATTTAAACCTTTTAAAATGTTTTTGGTTTATCTTTTAATTTATTGAAATTTAAACTATTAAATTTTAAATTAAATTAAACCTTTAAAAATCGATTTAATTATCTTTTAATTAACCAATTAATTAAATTAAATAAATTTGATATTTTAAACCTTTTAAAATATTTTAGGATTTATCTTTAAATTTTTTGCCAATTTAAAACAATTAAATTAAATTAAATCCTCAAATTATCTTTTAATTACCAATTAATTAAATTAATTCAAATGTAGATAGGTTTTACCAAATTAATCAAATTAATTTAAACCTATCTTAAACCCCCTAATTTTCGATTTCAAATAATGGGTTTAAGTTTATCCATTTAATTAATCAAATTAAAGTTACCAAAAATAGAAGACCTTCTAAAAACCCTAATAGAAATCGCCAACTAGGAGGGGAGGGGCTAGGGTTTTCAAAACCCTAACCCTAATTTCGATTTGGCCATATTAGGGTTTAAAAACATTAAACCCTTATTTTAAGGATAACAGTTATAGCAATTTAACAAGAAAACAACCAAAACGCTCTGATACCACTGAAAGGTTTTCTGCAACTATGAACTAAATAACCTAAGTTCACATGCAACCTATGGGGATCTAAGTTTTCTTCTAATTAAACATATAATAAAATCCTAAAGGCCCAGAAAAATAAACTAAAAGAAGAGAATCAGAAAAACCAACCTTTTAGCGAATCTTGGAAGCGAAGCAATAAAATTGTCTTACCTCAAATGCAGTCACACCCAAGCCAGGAAGTCTTTGAAAATCCAGAGAGAGACAGAGGAAAAAATGGCGCAGGTTATGGTGCTCTGGGGCTCCCTATTTATAGCCTCCAGCAGCTAACCAGATAAACCTTTTTGAATTCAAATTAAGATAAGCCTTTATCTTAATAATTCAAACTATATTTATCTTTATATATAAAAATCGAAAATATATCTATATATATATATATATATATATATATATATATATATATATATATATATATATATATATATATATATATATATATATATATATATATATATATATATATATATATATATATATATATGTATACATATATATATATATATATATATATATATATATATATATATATATATATATATATATATATATTTATATATATATATATATATATATATATATATTTATATATATATATATATATATATATATATATATATATATATATATATATATATATATATATATATATATATATATATATATATAATTCCGCCATATATATATCCTACTAAAAATGTCACTTACTCAACTATTGAATAATTACAGTTTTAGTCCCTGCACCTTTAATTAATTAATTTAATCGTCAAAATAATTCTAATTAATTCCAGATTAATTTCTAATTAATTAATATAGTTCCTAATTAATATATTATCACTTTAATATATTAATAAACATATATTTAATTCTTATTGATTTATTAATCAGATAATAAATCAATCTTTCTCTCTACCAGACTTTCTACCAAACCTCTTGCTATGAGGCAACCCAAATGGACTATGCTACTATTAATTAGATAAATACTAATTATTAGTCATGGCTTAGACACCTAATCCAATACTAATTTGTATTCAATCGGGATTAAAGCTACTTCACAGATGGATTAAAACAGATCACGATAGGTACATAGATAACCATAATCAATAATTACATAGAGTTTCTTCATGATTTACCTGATTGATGAACCTAAACCCGTAAAGAAGTCTTCGGATACGATCTGTAGCCACTCTCCTGATTCAATTTTCAAGAGCAACTCGATTTCTTCTGATTTCTTAATGTAATTTGCGATCACTCAATTTCTTCTGATTTGTTAATGTAATTTGCGATCAGGTTTAAGCGTGATATGGGGTTTAAGCGTGAAGTCGATTATGGAAGGATCCAAGGGGTATTTCAGTACTTTGATTTCATTCTAATTTAACAACTGATTTTTTATTTCTTTTAAACAATTAATTATTATTAAAATTTAATATTGGGTATATACGTGAGTTTTAAGGTTTGCAAGGATATACACGTAATTTAAATGTTTATAAGAATATATTCGTAATTAAGAATGTTTCCAAGGATATAAACGAAATTAACCCAAAATTTAAAAACGATTTTCAATATCCCTTTTTGTTTCTCATAAAAAATTGAAGGACAATAAACACAAAATGAAACATTGTAATTTTGGTTAAAAATTACTAGTCACCGGTCACTTTTACGCACTTCAACCCAATTTCATACCATCCAGTAATCCACCGACCATTTTCCCATTTGTATCGGTATCTTTGCATTTCAAATTTATTGCAAGAAAAAGGTATAAAAACACGGCTAAAATCGCCAAAAAGATCGAAAAATAAGGTTTTAAAATTCACCAGCATTCATCAACAATGCGCATGAAGATCGGTGTTAGGGTTCATCTACCTCTTCAACTCCTTGATCCTTCCTCAATTTTCATTTCATTATCTACATGAGCATTTCGTAGTCTCTGACCAGCTGCTGTAGACCGTCAATATAGACGCGTTGAATCGGAAGCTACATCGAAAATATTTGATTTCACGACTTAATTTCTGTCAAGTTTTCTCGCATATATAGACAATTTGGTTTACTTCGATTGTTGATATTGTGTTAGCTTGTTTAGATAGTAAGGCAATTTGTGGAGAGGTGTGCTTCTTGTAGAGCACCAGTGTGATCGTATGGATTCGCATAAGCAAAGAGGAAGATCTTTTAGAAATAAAGTTTCGATTGTTTGATGGATCTGATATTGGTCCGTTTCAATGCTCTCCTACTTCCACCATTTCCTTGTTGAATGAGAGAATTGTCGATGAATGTCCCAAAGGTTAGGCTTATTTCCATCATATACCAAAATTTGATTGGTTATTCTGATGTATAGTTAATACCTACTCGGTTGAAGATACAAGCAACTTTGGAGCAGTCTTTTGGGTGAAAGTATTGCTACAATTAATTTTTTCCTGCTACTAATATCAAGTCATCTTACTTGCTTACATTTATCCATATGTCAGTTTAATTTTTATTTAATCATTTACATTTGTCACTACAAACATATCTTATCTTCTATTAGATTAAAAAAAAAAAAAAAAAAAGGACCCAAATCAGCAAATGACATGGAATTGATAAATGTTGGGAAAATATCGGACAATAATAAGAACCAGGGGTATTTTGCATCACTGAGAATTCCAGTTTGGGCTTTAGAACCAGGGGTATTTTGGGGAAAATAATTTGTAAACAGTGTCATACCACATTTATTGCATGTGAAATCTGCCTTAAACATCTCATCACCATTATCTTGTGTATGTGTGCTTCATATATAAATTGTTGATTTATACTTTACATTTTAGCCACAACATCATCTTTAGTTGACCATTAATAAAGTCAAGATCCAACAATAAGAATCTCAAATGTTTCAAGATAAGCACTTCAACACCTTGTTTGATTACAACATTGAGTAAATTTTCTAAAGAACAATGCCTTAATAAGAAAAATAAATTGAAAGCACAATGTTGTAATAGAAAAAAGGAAAGTAGAACACTATATACACACATAAACAAGAAATAACATCATACTTTCATTGATTTGTTTATTACATCATCACACTTTCATTTCTTTCCATTACACCATTCTACTTTACAAAATCTACCAAATTATAGCCACAATTTTCAATGCTATAATACCCAAAAAAAAACAAAACAAAAAAAAGCAAAACACTACAATACACAAATTTACGAAAGTACATTGCTATTTCCCGCATTAAAACAAACCGAAACAAATCAAACCCTACTTCCCACAAATCGTGAGATCTTTCTTGGAAGGTCGAAAACTTAAAGCATAGAGACTATAAATGCAAAGATTAGCTTGTTTTGATTTAACTGAAAATTGATTGGAAGTGGTTATGGAGGCGGGAACATTGCACGCAGGAGATGTGCTTCTAATTAAGGAAGCTATACATGTGTTTAGAACTTCCGCTTCTTCTTTTGCACAGTTGATTCCATCAACGGATGGTATTTCGAGTTTGTAGACTCCGTGTTTGTTGGTTGTTCGGTTGACTGAAAACGATATTTGTTCCGTGGTTCTTGGAGATGCGGCTTTGAACTTGCAATCGATTCTTACTTCTGCGCCTGTGTTTTGTAAAGGTGTTTATTGATTGGTTGAATGCAAGAAATAGCAATGTAATTTTATTGATTTGTTTATGATAGCGTTGTGTCATATAATGCAATGTGATTATTGCATCCTAATTATGTTTTTATCTGATTACAACAATGTCGTACAAATACAAAGCAATTTTCAGTGGTAGAATTTAGTAAGAAAAAAAAATGGAAATACACAACGGTGTAATTGGGTATATTTTTTTCGAATGGTAAAATGCAAGGAATAGAAAAATACTTCTGTCTTTTTATAGCATCTTACTTTCATTTTTTTCGTTTTATAACATTGTATTTTGAAAAAATATACCTTGTTATAGAAATGTCACTAAAATACAAAACGATATCCAAATATAGAACAATTTTTCACAGCTATAATCAAATATATTTTTACTGTCACAAGAAACAACTCAAAAATACAAGTTAATAAGAAAAAAAAAGTTGAAAATACACTGTCAAAATTACAATCTCTCCTCACCCCGTCCATAAAATGTGTCGCACATTATCCGTACACAACAACTTTTATCCATACACAACAATTTATGCATTAAATGTGTCGTACATTATTCATTAAAAATGTTAAATTTTGCATAAAATTAAAAAGCCATAATAAACAAATAAACCGGAGCACGTTACTATTTCTTCTAATTTAATCATATTCCAAAATACAACAAAATACACAAAAGGTGAGGAGATCAAAACCTGGCAAGAAGTAGCTATGCATTGAGAACGAATTATTAGAACATGCATCACAATAAACAACACCTACAACACTGATATGGGGAACAGGAACAGACCCAGTTGTTAAAGCTGTGAGAAGTAATGAAAACACAAAGAAGAAGAAAATGTGTGAATTCATCGGAAGTATTTGGTGGTGGCGGTGGTGGTGTTGATGGAGATTAATAAGACATGAAAAAGTTATGGATAAAGAGTTCGAGACTTCAAAAGGAGAAAACAAAAACATGTGAATGTTTTTTGGCTCGATGTGAAGTGGAGTCAGAAAGTTTGGTTTCTTGTTTCTATTCACATAAAAAGGTTCAAACTGCTTTCTGTCACTTATCGATTTTTTATTAGCTTTCAATCGTGGCAAGTATTTTGAAGAGAAATTTAGTGATTTTGTACCGACAGTTTTGGCCCATCATATCGTGCAACTGATAAAACCATTGGTTGTGAATCTGATTATGGGTAATTGGAGATCTTGAATGAAGAGATAGATTTACTAACTAAAAAGGAAATGTTGTGATAATGTTAAGACAAAGATTTATAAAGAAAAGAGGTAAATAATAAATCACACCAATGATGCACGTCGAACCCAAAAAACAAAGATTATTCGCAACATTTTCGTATCCAATCTAGCCAAATTACAAATAAGATAAAAAAATTTTACTAAAAATATACACATGAACCACAATGGAAAGTTTTTTTTTTTTTTTTTTTTTTTTCTTTGAACGTCAACCACAATGGAAAGTGATACTGGGTTGGGTTGGGTCAGTCCGATTCGGTTTCGGTTTTTTCATAATCGGTTTAGGTTAACACCTAACCGTTTTTGGACGGTTTTTCTTGAAATGAAAATGAGTAAAAATCGGGGGGTTTTCGGTTTTTTAACCGGTTTAAAAAAACCGATTTGTAATTTTTTTTAAATCTATATCAAACCACCGGTTTAGGTTACTAAAAAACAGGTTTTGGTTTTCTTTTTGGGTTTTTAAGAAAAAGGTCCAAGTGCACTTCTACCATGCATGTCCGTTATTATTTAATTCTTTTATTAATATTAATTTGTTACAAATCAGATTTTATATCAATAAAAGATTTTATGGCAATATTGGTATAATTTTTTATCTTTTAAAAACAAAAAAACAATAAAATACTATGTTCATTTATAATGAAACATAGTCTTTTATATTTTTTATAATCCTAAAGATGAAAAAAGTTAATTATAAGTTATAACATTTTCTAAAGAAATTTTTTGACTAGATTTGATTGCTAATAAATCAACGAAAATATAATTTGATTGGGTTGTATAAGTAACATGAAGAGATTGTGTTCGATGAAATTGTTGATAAATATATCTTCATACTGTCATACAGTCCATCTACTAAGATACTGGACATTGGTGCCAATTTAGAAAAACAAAATAAACATCACAATTTAAAAAATAAAAGAAACATCATAAACCTCTATGATAGGAGAATCTAATCCTAATAAAACAAACCTAAATTGACATTTGGCACTTTTTTTAGAGTGTAAATTTGTGATACAGATTAATTGTGATATAAAGAGAATGCTACCGAGTCCCCTTTGTTGTGTGTAGTTTAAACGGTCATATGGATTTTTGTTATACTTATTGCAACTATAGTCTATCTATGCTTTTATGCTATAAATTTAACAAGGTAATCAAAAGAGTCTATAAACCATATTTATTAAATAGAGTTATACCTGTGTTTATTCTCAATCTTTGTTAGTTGTACGATCAAGAGGGAACTTAATAAGTAACAAGGATAATACATTATCTTGATAGTATTTACAATTCTATACCACATGCAAGTGAAATTATTAGCACCATTTCCTGATTTTTCCAATGTTATACCAATTGTTGGATGCTATTATTAGCACCATATCCAGCATTTTCAATGTTATACTAATTGTAGGATGATATTATTAGCACTATTTGCAAAATAGGATGCTATAAATCATGGACCGAAAAATTAAAATATATTTTTTAAATCTTTAACTGTGTAACATACGGGTTTGTAACCTAGTTGAATAACAAAACAATGTATGGTGGTGAATCTGTAAAAGGATACGTGAGATGGAGGAAATCTTATATTTGCATATTTTCTATTAATTTTTTTACATTAAATAAACAAGAAAGAAAATTATAGATTTAGTCCTTATACCTTACACAAAATTGCAAGTTTAGTCTGAATTTTGCAAATGTCTTAATGTCATCTATAGCCTTAATTCGTTGCAGATATGATCCTAGTTTACTCAAAATTGTAAGTTTAGTCTCAAATTTTGAAATCATTTTTAGGGATGAGCGTAGTGCAGTTTGGTGCAGTTTTAGGCTTAAACTGTATAGATCGATTTTTAAATTGTTAAAACGCACAGTTCGATTTTTGTATTTTATACGGTTTGCGGTTTTAAGTACGATTCATTTTTTTGTGGTTTGGTTCAGTTTACATACACAAGTGACCAACCGAAGCCATGTAATTTCTAATATTATAAGATGAGTACTAGAATGCCAATAGTTATGGTGTGATTTTTACATTGAAACGGTTTTAAAACCGCAAAACTGATAATTTATAATCACAATTTTTTTTTTGAGTTTATAGTAAGTCGAACACAAATGTAAAGCGATTTTGTGGCGAGTTAGTTGCTAAATTGCTCAAAAAAAAAAAAAAACCAAAACTACAACTAAAACATATTTGAAAATGCTTAAATAATATTTACATGACAGAAGATACATATTATAAGTCTTGAAACTAAATCTTCGGTCTATAGCAAACACTTAGATTGAGATTGAAAATCACTTACATGGATAAGGTCAACATTGGGACAATCTGAAATTTTGGACTGAATTTATGAATTTTTTAAAGCGTAGGGACCAAATTTATAATTTACTCAAAACGTCGATTTAACTATTTATATAAAAAAAGAAATATCTTTTAGCATCTTATTGAAAGCTTTTATTCCTGTATTCTTTAGAGGAAATGAACAATTGAACAGTCATTTCTGCCTCCGTATCTTTTGGGCTTGCATTCGAGGTACACTTTAAGTGGAAGCTTGCAACAAAACTGTAATATTATTCGTACCCTTTACTTCTGGCATCCCAAAAACATCATATCACGGTACAATAAGTAAATACAGAAAATATGTTTTAGTAAGATAAATATTAAAAGATTATTTTGAAAATATGTCTGATCAGGAATACGATTAGAATCACTCATATTTTATCCTAATAGTTAAAAAATCGGAATGAATTTCCTAAGTTTTCCACAACGTTTGGTTCATTTTCCATGTCCATCGTTTCACTGATTATGATATTAGAATTAGTTCCTATAGATTACACGGACTTATTGGTTAAAAATATCTCATATAGTTACCTAGTGTTAGCCTAATAAGGTTTTCTGGGTTTGGGCCTTATTTAGCCCACTAGTTTATTTTAGCCTCTTAGCCCTTTGTATATATGCTTTCCTTTCTTTGTATTTTAGGTTAAGAACTCTATAATCAGTAAATGTATTCTCTTTCAAAACCTAGCTCTCTTCCCTCTCTTCTCTTTGAAACTTGAGTTTGATAATTAACATGGTATCAGAGCTAGATTGTTAAGGAGTCTTTCGGAGATTTCGGCACTTTTGGTATGATTTTCTGCTTTGTTTATGTGTTCCGATTGGTATTTTCGGCTCGATTTGGTCGATTTCAAGAAGGTTATTTTTACTATTAGTTTGTTTGTTCGATTTGGTTTTCTGATTCACTTAGTATTCTGGGTTGCTACTGTTTTCTTGAGAAGCTGCTATTCTGGGTTGGTTCTTTGATATTGAGGGTTTCAATTGTTGCTGCTATTATTGGCTTGTTTGTTTATCTGCATAAGGACGATTTGGTATATTTGCTTGACTGTTTATTGACATTATGGCTCCAAGAGATGACTCTCTTCAGTCCATTAGTACACAACTAGATGGTAAAAACTATGCGTATTGGAGTTATGTAATGAAGAATTTTTTACGGGGCAAGGCTATGTGGGGGATTGTTACAGGTCTAAAGGGAAAACCAACAGATGACAAAGCTGCAAATTTTGCTATTTTATTGGACTCTTGGGAGACTGATAATTCCAAAATTATTACATGGATTAATACTTCTGTTATTCAGTCAATTGGCACCCAGTTGGCAAAGTATGATACAGCAAAAGAAGTTTGGGATCATTTGGAAAGGCTGTATACTCAATCTAATTTTGCAAAACAGTATCAACTAGAATTCGATATCTGAGCCCTCCAACAAAACAGTCTAAGTATTCAGGATTTTTATGCTTCTATGTCTGATTTGTGGGATCAATTAGCTCTCACTGAATCTGCAGATTTAAAGGCTTTCAAGCCTTACATTGCCAGAAGGGAAGAGCAGAGATTGGTCCAGTTTTTGATGGCATTAAGGTCAGATTTTGAAGGCTTACGTGGGACAATTCTTCATCGTACTCCTCTTCCCATGGTTGATTCAGTTGTTCATGAGTTGATTGCCGAGGAAACCCGTATCAAGGCCCAATCTGACAAAGGGTCTAAGGCAGTAGCCACTCCTACTGTCTTTGCTGTTCAACAACGACCACAGACTTCTAATCAATATAAGCCAAAAGTTGCATTTGATGAGTGTGCCTTTTGTAAAAAGAAAAATCATTGAAAGTATCAATGTCCATTACTGTTGGGGAAGGGAAATTATCAAAACCAAACAAGGCCATCTGGACAGTTTCAGCCTCCACAGTTCAACAGGCCTCCTGGACAGTTTCAACAATGTCCACCATTTCGTCCCCCACAGTTCACTGCTGCTGCTACTGTACCTTCTACAGAGAACGATTTGAATATGACACCACCATCAGCTTTGGATCCACAGGTTTTTGAGCAGTTTCGCCAGTTCATTGCTTCCAATCCTACTGCCATGTCAACATCTATGTCTCACACAGGTCTATCAGCATCTAGTCCTTCAGGTATTCCTTCATCCTTATGGATATTGGATTCTGGTGCATCTCATCATATGTCACCACATTTGTCATCCTTTTCTTCGTTATCAGCTAGTCCTCATGTTTCTGTTATGTCAGCTAGTGCTACACCTATGCCAGTTGAGGGTATTGGTCCTGTTGTTACCCCTCATATCTCTCTCACTAATGTCTATTATATTCCCACACTTGCTTTGAATCTTGTTTCGGTCAGTCAGTTGTGTAAATCTGGTTATTGGGTCTTCTTTTCTGATTCTCTTTGTTGTGTACTGGACCCACAGTCTCGGAGGGTGACTGGGATCGGCCGTAAACTTGGGGAGCTTTATGTTTTGGAGCAACTCCAAGTTTCTGATATTGCGGCCTCTAGTGTTGATTTGTCGTCTTTTCGTTTAAGTCATTCGTCTTCAAATTTTTATCTTTGGCACTCTCGTTTGGGTCATGTTTCAGCATCACGCTTACAGTTTTTATCCTCTATTGGTGTGTTAGGTCATTTGAACAATGTTGATATTTCTGATTGTTGTGGTTGTAAACTGGCAAAATTCTCTGCCTTACCTTTTAATAATAGTGTCACCCGTTCTTTTGCTCCTTTTGATCTTGTGCATTCTGATGTGTGGGGTCCTTCCCCAATAACCTCCAAAGGAGGATCGCCTTATTATGTTTCGTTCATAGATGATTATACTCGTTATACGTGGGTTTATCTTATGAAGCGCAGGTCAGATTTCTTTGTCATTTATAGTAATTTCAGAGCTCTTGTGAAGACCCAACACTCTGCTGTCATAAAATGCTTCCGGTGTGATTTAGGAGGGGAATATACCTCTAATGATTTTACTCAGTTACTAGCATCTGATGGGACTGTTCACCAATCATCATGTACTGATACTCCTCAACAGAACGGTATAGCAGAACGGAAACATCGACACCTTGTAGAAACGGTACGGTCTTTGTTATTATCTTCTGATGTTCCTAGTGTCTTTTGGGGAGAAGCTATTCATACTGCTGCCTATGTGATTAATCGCATCCCGACTCGCCACAACTCTGGAATGTATCCTTATCAAAAGTTATATGGTCAATTACCTGATTATTCATCTTTACGGGTATTTGGGTGCACCTGCTTTGTCTTACGGCCTCATGTAGAACGAAGCAAGTTGTCTCTAAAGTCGGCTCTTTGTGTATTCTTGGGATATGGTATTGGTCAAAAAGGATATCGGTGTTATGATCCGGCGAGTCAGAAACTCTATGTCTCTCGACATGTTACTTTTCTGGAGCACATTCCTTACTATGCTATTCCTGTACAGTCTCACAACATGACTCGGTCAGAACTTCAAAATATTGATCCTTTTACCATTGATAGTGATGGCACTACATCTAGTGCCCCAGTTGATGATGCTTCCATAGCTCCAGACAACCCTCCTGCTCAGTCTGCAACTGCTCCCACTCCTGTTGTCGCTCAAGAAAATAATCCTCCACCATCGAGACCTGTACGTACTCATAAGACAACTAAACTGCCAGATTTTGTATATTCTTCTTATTCGTCAAGATTTGCATCTTTTATTGCAAACATACATCGGCTTTCTGAACCAGAGTCTTACAAAGAAGCTGTTACTGATCCTCGTTGGCAGAATGCTATGGCGGAAGAGCTTACAGCTCTTTATCAGACTCATACGTGGGATCTTGTACAGCTTCCTCATGGAAAACATACGATTGGTTGTCGTTGGGTATATAAGATCAAAACCAAGTCTGATGGCTCAATTGAAAGATTTAAGGAAAGGCTGGTTGCAAAAGGATACTCACAGCAATATGGTATGGATTATGAGGAGACTTTTGCCCCAGTGGCAAAAATGACTACTGTCCGCACTCTGATCGCAGTTTCCTCTATTCGTCAATGGAAAATATTCCAAATGGATGTCAAGAATGCATTCTTGAATGGTGAACTTCATGAGGAAGTTTATATGTCTCCTCCTCCAGGTATTGCACACCAACCAGGTGAAGTTTGTCGGCTTCGGAAAGCCTTGTATGGCCTCAAACAAGCCCCTCGTGCTTGGTTTGAGAAATTCTCTACTGTAATTACTTCTCTCGGTTTCACTCCTAGTAATCATGATTCAGCGTTATTCGTTAGATGCACGAATGCAGGTCGGATTCTCCTATCCTTGTATGTTGATGACATGATTATTACTGGTGATGATCATGATGGTATAGAATCTTTGAAACGTGATTTGGCTTACCGCTTTGCTATGAAAGACTTGGGATTGCTACGTTATTTCTTAGGGATTGAAGTTGCACAATCTTCAAAAGGTTATCTTTTATCTCAGACAAAGTATATCTCTGACCTATTTGAACGTGCTCGACTCTCTGACAACAGGACAGTTGATACTCCCCTGGAGACTAATGCAAGGTATTCTCCAACAGACGGTGTCCCCTTGTCAGATACAAGCCTATATCGAACTATTGTGGGAAGTTTGGTTTATCTTACTGTTACTCGACCAGACATATCTCATGCAGTTCATGTGGTTAGCCAGTTTGTTACTGCTCCTTCTACTGTTCATTGGGGAGCTGTTCTTCGTATCTTGAGATATCTTCGGGGCACTCAATTCCAAACCCTTGTGTTTCCTTCCACGTCCTCACTCAAGTTGTGTGCCTATAGCGATGCTGATTGGGATAGCGATCCTCATGATCGAAAATCCACCACTGGTTTTTGCATCTTTCTTGGAGACTCATTGATTTCATGGAAGAGTAAGAAACAAGATGTTGTCTCTCGGTCCTCTACTGAAGCTGAGTATCGAGCTATGGCTGTCACCACTTGTGAGATTGTTTGGCTACGTTGGCTTCTTGCTGATATGGGAGTTGACACTTCTCATCCTACTCCCTTGCACTGTGACAACAACAGTGCAATACAGATTGCCAAGAATTCAGTTTTTCATGAACGAACAAAACATATAGAAATTGATTGCCATTTCACTCGTCATCATCTTCAACTTGGGACCATCACTTTGCCGCATGTTCCATCAACCCTACAGATTGCTGATATGTTTACGAAGGCATTGTCTGGTTCTCGATTTCGTTTTTTGTGTGACAAACTCTCAATGCTTATAGCTGTCGCATTATGAGTTTGAGAGGGGATGTTAGCCTAATAAGGTTTTCTGGGTTTGGGCCTTATTTAGCCCACTAGTTTATTTTAGCCTCTTAGCCCTTTGTATATATGCTTTCCTTTCTTTGTATTTTAGGTTAAGAACTCTATAATCAGTAAATGTATTCTCTTTCAAAACCTAGCTCTCTTCCCTCTCTTCTCTTTGAAACTTGAGCTTGATAATTAACACCTAGGGCTATAAACAAATCGAATGACCACGAACAATGACTTGTTTATGTTTGTTCGTTTGTAGCCGAATAACGAAGGAACATAAGCGAATAAATAATCGAGTTTTTTTTGTTCATATTTGTTTGTTTATATTTATAAACATTTTAAACGAACAGAGACAAACAAACACAATTGAACATAAAAAAAACTTAAACAAACAAACGTACAAACGTTTATAAACATAATTGAATGAACGAGACAATTACTAATGTTCATTCATTTAACTAAACGAACGAAAATTTGTATTCATGTTCATTCATTTATTAAATAAATGAACATAAACGAACTTCTCGTCAAACAGCTCACGAACGATTTACTGAACGTTCGGTTCGCTTACGCCCTTATAGATATCTTTGACAAGTTAAAATTAAATACGAAAGCATAGTGGCCAAAGATCATATAAGATAAAGTCTTTAATTGAATACATTCCAATTTACAATTTTTTGAATATAATAAAATCTTCTAAAACATTTATGTTTGTTAATCTAACTGAAAAACTAATTGATAGTTGAGAAGCTAGCCTGTAGCCGATAAAAAATAATGTTCGTTAGAAACTAACTTAATAACCTAGCTGGAAAAATTAAAATGTCATAAAATGACATGTGGAAAAATGAGTTTTTATAATTATTAAGTATGCATTTAGCAAAAGTATTAGGCTGGAGGGAATGGTTGCCTATGAAACCATCGTCATCGCCTGCCACGTAGGATCCACGTAGGATGCCTATGAAATGGATTTTCTATGCCTCTAACTTGGAATTGATGCCTATGAGATGCCTATGAGTTTTTTTTTTTTTTTGTTTTTTTTTAAATTCAATCCAAAAAAATAAAAATTACATAAAAATAAAATTAAAAACGTTACATTAAAATTAAAAATGTTACCTAAAATTAAAAACATTACATTAAAATTAAAAGCGTTACCTAAAATTAAAAACGTTACATTAAAATTAAAAACATTAAAACAACGTCGTCAATCGGAAAAATCCTCCGTATCGTCCACCGAAGGCACGTTAAGATCCACATGATTAACGCGATATATATGTTCCACCAAATCGGCACGTAGCTCGTGGTGTTTGGCAACATCGCGTAGCTCCCGTCTTATTGTGACGTACTCCGGAGAACCAGGGACTATTGGCGGATGACTGGTTGAAGCCGCGACTTGCTCGTCTTCCACATACTTGCATATAGCCCGTCCCTCGTCCTCTAAAATCATGTTGTGTAAAATAATACACGTATACATAATAGATGCGAGTTTCTCTTTATCACGTGGTCGTCCCAGCTTTGCTAGTATGTACCACCGCTTCTTGAGCGCTCCAAATGCTCTCTCGATATCCTTCCTAGCCCTTTCTTGTGCGACTTTATATTTTACGCGCTTTGGATCAACGGGACATGACAAAGGCTTGACAACAACGGCATGCTCGGGGTATATACCATTAACTAGGTAATACCCGTACTTGTATGTGGTTCCGTTGACTTGAAACGGTAAATAAGGAGCCGATCCGTTGCAAACATTGACGAATAACGGTGATATTTGATAAATGTTGATATCATTGTTGGAACCCGGGGAACCAAAGTACGCATGCCAAATCCAAAGATCCTGTGACGCGGCAGCTTCGAGTATCACGGTCGGGTGGCCTTTATCACCCCGCGTATATTGCCCGTGCCATGTAGTGGGGCAACCACCCCATTCCCAATGCATACAATCCAAACTCCCAAGCATGCCGGTAAAGCCATGAACATGTGCGTGATGAGCGTAAATGGTCTGCACGTCGCTGAATGTAGGCTTGCGCAAGTACCGTGGACCGTATATATAAACGACACACCTACAAAACTCCTCGAGGCTTTCACATGCGGTCCTTTTGGACATTTGGAAATATTCATCCCATGAGTCTGACACACAACCGTAAGCAAGTTGACGTACGGCAACTGCAGCTTTTTGTATAACGCTAAAACCTTCCGAACCGACAGCATCGGGTCGTTGACGGAAATAGACGGACATATTGTTGACATCGGTCAAAATACGTAGAAATAAATGCCGCTCCATCCGAAACCGTCGGCGAAAATTGTACCGTGGGTAAACACAATCTTCGTCAAAATAATTACGCATGAGAAGGGTGTGGGCTGCGGCTCGGTCTCTAAATATCCTGACTCGCGTACGTGGATGTGCACTTTGAACGGCATTGCCCTCCTCTTGTTGTTCTTCAAGTATGTCGATAACCCGTTCCATCTCGTGCAGCATCGCCAAACCAACGGGTACGGTCCAGTCATCCGACATGATTTTGAGAGTAAAAAACAGAGAAAATTTTGATGTTTTTGATATGAGTTTGATGTAGGTTTTGTGAATGGTTGTGTGTGTATTTATAGTGTGAAAATAATTTTTTTTTTTTTGAATTTTAAACAAACTAGCCGTTATTGTGGGTGAGTTAGACAATTTTTTTTTATTTTAAAGAAACTAGCCGTTTAAATTGAATTTAAAAGGGAAATAATTTTTTTTATTTAACTATGCCGCCAACGTTTTCATCTACGTCCGGATACCGTCATGCCCATGCCGACAACCAATGCCGCTAACGCGGTATGGTTGATGCCGCCGGCATCGCATGCCTCATTCCGTGTAGCCTTAAAAAAAAAAAAAAAAAAAACTCGTTGAAACGTCGGTATAAATAGCTTTTTCAAAAAACCAACTTATAAACTGTTTTTTGATGTCACATATGACAATCTAAAAAAGCTTGAAAATTAAATTAGTTTATCAAATAGCTATAATTTGTCAAACATAGCCTAATTATAAACTCAACATAAGTTGTACCCGTAATTTAGCAGTCTCATATCTAAAAGCATATTATATATATATATTAATTACCAAATTTGGTTTGTGAGAGGAATAGTACTATTCATTTGGTTTTTACTATTTCCAAAATCAGAACTGCTAAACTCATATTATAGTATAATTGGTAAAGAATAATATATAAATTACAAATAAGCTTCTATTTGGAAATAGCAATTTTGATTCTTCTTATAGCAAACTTTTATATTTACGTTTTTTCCCCTCAACTAATTTCGAATTAATTGTTTTAATCCCTATTTATTATAAAGTAACATTATTGGTATTTCGTAAGTTACGATTCCAGTCCCTTATTATATTTGAAAGTTACATTTTCCGTTCCTTACGTAATATGTCTTTGTCGAGCTGCGTTTTCCAATATACCGGGCTTCCGCAGCATCGCGCGGCCAGTTCAAATACTAGTTAATAAAAATAATAGAATTTTATAGTACTATAAAGTAATCAACAACGCGCTCTAACCTCCCTATGTCAAATAAAACCTTATAATTATAGGGCCAAACATAACTATGACAAAAACTTCTCGTAACGATGTATCCATACTCTTTTAAAAAACACAGTAACCAAGTATACACACCAAAAAGAAACATAAATCAAAACGTATGACAATATCAAAAAATGCATTGTTATTTTGAGAAATTATCTCTATTTAGTTTATCTTTTTGGGAAAAACTACATGCTTTACCCTCGATCACTTGAACCAATTCCAAAATCGGTTGATGTTTTACCGAATATGACCACCACTTCAAAATCTCACCACGAAGCACATCCACCAACCGAGGCGACTTTCCTAAAATACCCTTCGCAATCGCCACATCATGTTCAAAACACTTCTTAAACACATCAAACGCGGCTTCAACTTCATTTTCTCTACAAAGCCCTTCAATTAAAACCACATACGTATTTTCATCGGGTACAACCCCTCTCTCTAACATACGCCCAAATAACCCATACCCCTCTTTCACATCACCCGTTTCCAACATCTTATAAATCAAAATCTTATAACTCTTCAAATCCGGTTCACACCCATTTGCAAACATTTCATCCCACAATCTTTTAGCAGGCCTAATCATATCTTCCGTACAACAACCCTCCATTACCTGATTATAACATGAAATATCGGGACCCAGTCCTTTTCTCTTCATCTCTTGAAGAATCTCGTACGCTTCTTTCACTTTCCCCGCTTTACAAAGGTACATTATCATTACCTCATATCTTTCAAGATCTACAAAATAATTGTTTACCGATAGAATCGTGTAAACTTCTAATAATTCGTCGTGGTTTCCATGTCTACACAAGTTCCTAAACAAATTGTTCAATGTAAGAATTGTGGGGAATTTTTCTTTCGAAATTAGGAATTTGAAAAACGTCATTGATGTTCGAGGGTCGTTTGTTGATATTGTTCCTATTAGTGCGTTGAGAACGTCATCTTCAATTGGGAAATTTCCGTTTATGATTATCTCACCGAGATTTTTGGCTTCTGAAATTAGTCTTTCGGAAATTAACTGAAAGATGAAGTCTCGGTAATCGCTAGTTCTCGGTGCTACCCCGAGTTTTCTCTTCATTTTTAAAACTTTTTCCACTTCGACTACGTTTCTGGTTTCTCTAAGGGATTCCGCAACGATTCTATACGCCATGAAATCGGGTTTGCAGTTTCGTTTTCGTAACACGTCGAGCATATACATCGCGTCGTGTTCCCGATTCTCCAAACACAACCCGTGAAGAATTAAAAGTGCTAGAATCGAGCCGTTTACGGAATGGGTTTGAAAATCATCTAGGAATGTTAAAGTTTTATCTAATTCAGCTGTTCTGGTAAACTTCCATAGAAACGTACCGATTCCAAGTGTGGATAAACGAATACCTCTTGTGATCATTTCATCGAACACTTGGTGGGCGTGATTCAAATGCCCGGAAGAAGAAAGAGCAGCGAGTAGAGAATTACACGTATCAGGACCAATATCAGGGATCAAGAATCTAACATCGTTAAATACCGAAAACGCGTTTACGGGCTTTTTTGCTGCGATATGGGATGCGATTACCGAACGGTAGATGGAAGGATTGAGTTGGATTCTTTGAGTCTTGATTTGTTTCATGAGGGTATCAACAGCGGTGGATTGGCGGGAGATGGAGAGAGATTTGAGGATGGATTGATAGGAAATGGAGGTGTGGGTGAATCCTGGTTGCTGAGAAGCCCAGTTGAAGAAGCCGAGTGCGAGTGAATGGTGGTGGATGAGGAAAGGGTCGATTACTCGGGAAACTAGTGATGGGTTGAGGGAGTGGCGGCAATTGATTCCATGGAGGGTTTTTTCGAGTACCGGCGTCCATGTCCGTGGTGCCGGTGATTGATTGGAGGCGGCGATCAGCGCTGTGCTTATCCGAGTCGCTAATTCGCTTGTGGAAAGTCTCATATGCATGTGTATGGCATAGGAGTGATGGAATTAGGGGTTAGCCGTTTTGAACTAGTGCTTGGACTTGGTCATCTCGAAGGACATAGAAGAAAGATTATCAGATGGGTGATATAAATTCTACAAAGAAAATATAATGAGATTATAATGTGTTTTTAATTTTTATTAAATGAGAAAATAATTTTATTTGTTTTTATCTCTTGGTACTTCATTGAACTCTCAAGAATTCGATATATTAAAAATGGGAGCATAAGGCCGAGAGTTGTGGCCCACTCTTTTTTTTTACTCCATCTAAACCCTACGACTTTCTCAGTCCTTGATTTGGACTCCTAGGGATACCAATACCGAGGGGGAGGGATGTGGCCACCTCGATGCTCAGGGATAGCTGGACTATATTATACGAGTGTGGTTCGGGCACCGAACAAGGCAAAAATAGAGTCCGGACATTGAGCTGCTTTCTCTATCTTGGTGCTCGGGATGCTCGGGCACACCACGCCTCCAAAGTGAAGACTGTGTGGAAGTGGTGATATGGCGCTAGGTGGTGTGGGAGTGCGGTGTTTGTATGCCCTCAAGCCTTAAGAAAATGAACATTTTCATTTCCATTTATTTAATAAATATATAAGAAAATATAATTTAACTATAAATAATTTGAAAATTAATAAACAGGCTAATACTTTATTAATTCAAAACAAATAATAAAAGTTATATAATAAAATTAAAACAAAACTAAAACATAAAAATAATTAAACAATTACATCATACCAAATTCTCTTTCGGATCCTCGTCCATATTGTTGTACAAATTGTCGCTCGAATCCTTTTCCAAATGCACGTTCAATTCCTCACTCGAGTTCTCGTACAAATAATCATCCATATCGTCAACGACACGTATATGAGTTCTGTAAATATGTTTCATCAAATCAACATGCATGTTGTGATCTGGATCTTAGTTACGTACTATCATTTGTTTGATATGTATTGTGACATATCAATACCTATTGCTTCAAAGGATAGTAAAATCGCACAATATAATATGATGTACACATACATTATACCTTGTATGCGTGTATGCTCCCATGAACGTATCAGGTTTTTAGGTATCTGCCAACGTCTATTATAGATATCAAATGTTCGTTCCATATCCTTCCTACCTCTTTTTTAAGCTACCTTAAGCTTTAACCATTTTTTATTATCCGGACATGTCCATTAAATGAAAATTTTAAAATACTTAGGATATATCTCATTAGTAAGATAGTACCCCCTTCTTCCCACCCCCGTTTGTATGATATTACATTCACTTCAAACGACACGTCATATGCCTTTCCAAGATAAATGTCGTTGAATATTGGGGACCGACCAAAAACTTTGATGTCATTGTTGAAGCCCACAGTGCCAAAGAATGCATGTCAAATCCAAATATTGTAGGATGCCACTACTTCTGGTATTATCGATGGCTCTTGTTGATTACCGCACATGTATTGAGCGCACCATGTATTAACGCACATTTCCCATAACAATGCTTACAATCAATGTTATCTAGCATTCTTGGAAACCTATGTTTGGTTTCATGTGCCACATACAATTAGTGGATGTCATTAACATAGGTTGACATAACAATTGTGCATCATAAACAAAATGACAGCGTTAGCAAACATATAAACATTTCTTGTGAGGTCCACTCAGACATCCTCAAATACTCATCATTTGAGTCCCAAGCCATATGGTAATTGACGAATTACGATTATGCATTCTTGTATTAGGAAAAAACGTTTCTTACCTCTTGCATCTCATTGCAATTGAAAATATGAAAACTTATTCTTCAAATCATCAACTATACATAGGAATTATTCTTTCCTTATTCGGAATCGTCGTCGAAACATTTCAGCGTACCTGACATCATTGCGATGCAATTATGGCTAGTTTCACGATCTCTCCATAAAAGACTTTTTTTTGTTCTCGAATGTAAGCTTTTAACTTAGTCTTCTTGTAAGCTGACAATTGTTTGTTGCATCATTTTTTTGATAAAATTTGATTCCCGTAACTCCAACATATCGAACAAAGTAGAAGATGTTGATGAGAGAGTGTAATTTATAAAAATAATATAGAAGTGTCGAATATTTATAGGGTTTAAAAGTTATACACACACACACATACACACACACATACATACATACGTACATACATACACACATACATACATACATACACACACATACATACATACATACATACACACACACACATAACATACACACACACACACACACACACACATATATATATATATATATATATATATATATATATATATATATATATATATATATATATTGGGTCGAGATCATGAGAGAACCTAAAAAACCCTAGGAACCTAGGAACTTTTTTTATACACAATATTTTTCAAAATTGCATCCAATTTGTTTATTTAAAGCGTCTAAGAGATTTCTAAACCTTAAACCCTAAACCCTAAACCCTAAACCCTAAACCCTAAACTTAAACCCTAAACCCTAAACCCTAAACCTAAACCCTAAACCTAAACCCTAAACCCTAAACTCTAAACCCTAAACTCATATGAAAAAAAAAATTAAAAAATGATTTTTTTTAAAAAAAAATTTTTTGAAATCTTCTAGACGCATCATAACAAAAATTTTGGTATATATATATTTTTTTTGAAAAATATTGTGTAGAAAAAAAGTTCATAAAATGGGTTTTTAGGTTCCTAAGCTTTTTTAGGTTCTTAATTGAACTTTACCCTATATATATATATATATATATATATATATATATATATATATATATATATATATATATATATATATATATATATATATATATATATATATATATATATATATATATATATATATATATATATATATATATATATATATATATATATATATATATATATATATAAAAGTTCAAATGAGACCATGTAAATTTTATGAGACCGGGAGACGCAATCCTAGCCATACATTTTGGAGATCATAAATAAAAAAAATAGAATAGGCTAAAATAATAGGAATTTTTTTTAAAAAAAAATTCTACTAATTTTCGCTACTTATTCTATCTAAATTTTTTTAAGAAAAATATAAAAAAAAAACTGGAAAAGTCAAAAAAAATATTCTAGTGGAATGTTGCATATTATAATAGAATATTACACAAAATAGTGTAATATTTTAGTAGAATATGAAAAAAACGTTAATTTTTTTTAATTTTTAAATAAATTGAATAAAAAAATGACGAAAATAATAAATAAATATTTTTTTCATTTATTTTGCATTTTTTAATTTTTTTTTTGTTTTACACCCAAAATAAGTGGTTAGAATTGCGTCACCCCGGTCTCACGAAATCTAATGGTTTCAAATGAACTTAACCCTATATATATATATATATATATATATATATATATATATATATATATATATATATATATATATATATATATATATATATATATATATATATATATATATGAAATTCTTTGACGGCTAGAAATTGAAGGATTGGGTACGGTTGTTATTTACCGTAACGAGGACCTCACTACGAGGCAAATACCAAATGTAGTGGTGTTACCGAAATACTCGCAGTGCCATATCACACTCATCGCATAATGTAGGGGTGATACACCTTTCAGTCTAAGAAGGGTAATATAAACAAAAATCGTTATATTTGGCTATTTTTGCGATTTAATCATTCTATTTCAATTTCACTTATAAAAGCCAACCAAGTTTGATGTTTTTCTATATCGTCCATTTTGATCCGTTGTAGAAGGCTAATGTGGTCACAATAGCAAAAGTTATCTAAGTTTAGTTGGTTTATTGGAATATAGAATGTAGGGACGAATGGATGGTGGGAAAGAAAGCTAAAAGTATTACTCAAAGTTTTTTATTTTTATATGCTATTGTTGTGCCTTATTAATTCATTTTATAGGAGAAACATGATGCAAAGAAATACCGAATAAGGAAGTTTGTACACAAGTTGAAGAAAAATAGGATCAATTATTTGGTGATGTTGTGGCAATATGAGCGGGTTGTGTAGCTCCCTCATCAAATACAGAGTCTGTTGATAAATTGGTAAATGATGTAGATGAGCTCCAAAATTTTGATGGTTGGTCTAATGAAGATTTTTGCGAATATTCTCAATATCCTAGACTAGGGATTCATAATCAAGAGGGTTCTTTTTGGCATGATCTTGTTAGAGAGGTTATTAGTAACCGTGCAAGCTCTAATATTCTTAAACATAACAATAAATGTGTGAAGGGTAGAAAAAGGAAGTATGGAGGCATTGTTTAATCTGGGGGCATATACAAAAGGTTCACGAAATCCATTATGAAATTTTAGGTTTGATCAAGCAATGTATGAACACTAAAAAGAACGACGTAGGAACTTCTATTGATCTTGTAATAGATATGATGAACAGAATAATTGCAAAATGATGATGATAAGGTTGGTGGGACATTTGGTTCCATGTTATTCTTATGTTTCAGGATCCCGCTAATAGAGATATATTCTTCAAGATGTCGAGTGATGATGCTAGATTTGTTGGGTTTATGTCCATGGTTAAAACAAGTTGGTGATATTACTATATATAATAGGGTATTTTGGGTTAAATACAAGATATGATCTAACTTAAGACAACAAAAGGGAAACATTAGGGATTAAGTTTATTAACATATCGAAATTATGATGTGTTAATTAGAAACTACAAGTTGATTAAGGGCTTAAATGAATTTGAATTTGAAACCCTAAAATCGTTATATAAGATAAGCATGACAAGGATAACACTTAAGAGTCTTATCCTTGGCCGATCGCTTTCACACACACACACACACACACACACACACTCTCTCTCTCTCTCTCTCTCTCTTGCTCTCTCGGGGTTCAACACACATTCATAATTTCCCCTCCTCATCCCTAAGAGTTCACGACTACGTTCTCAAATCAAGAGCATTCACGATTTTAAGTTACAAGGGTAAAGAAGGTGTTGTCTTGTCGTTGATCATCTATCTTGGGTACGATTCCATTAGAGAGGTTTTGATTTGGGCATTGCTCATCTTACACATCACAAATAGCAAAAAATGTATTCTTTGATCTCTAGTTTCATTTTACAATTGCAAGTTTGTATGATCATGTGATCTATGGTAGAGTGAGAATTTTAATTTTGCTTCCGCTGCATGTGTTTGTTATGTTACCGTATTCGAAGAAGACTGGCATGTTTGAAGTTTGCTTATACGAGAAACACAATTTGATGAATTTATATATTTTAACTAAAATGTTTTCTTAGTGAATAGTTGATTTTCAAAGTTATTAATGTTAGTTCTACGTTGGATGTTTATCTTTAACTTAGATGGTAAAATTGTTTATTTGCAAGGCTTTATGTTTTAGTAGGTGCTATCTTCATAATTGGTATGCGTTTATTTATTTGACTTTTAATGTTTCTAATAAATGGAGCTTAGTATTGATGACACTTAAAGGAATAAACTTCTTTTACTTTTAACATTGAGTAGTCTGAATAATATGTAGCAGTAGACTGGTAGTTGATTATTACTACACTTATATTTTGTAAGACTTATTCTGCCGAGGCGCGGCTCGGGCGGATCCGCGGCGCGGCTTTGGGAAGGATCTGGATTCGCGAATGAATTATACGCGCGGTGCGGCTCGGGAGGATCCGCGCCTCGGTGCGCCGCAGATATGAAAAACCCTAATTCGGATTTAAACGCCTATATAAAGGGTCCCAGCCCTAGGGTTTGTGTTTTTGGAAGTTTTCGAAGGTAGAGTCGATTGGTTTCACCAAAGGCTTTTCGGTTCCAAGGCTTTGAAGGTTTTGAGAGATTGGAAGAAGGGGATACAACGTGGGGGAAGGCTTGTAGCCGATCGTGTGCATTCCTCCGTTTTCTAGAAGCAAGGTAAGAAGATCTACCTTTCTGATATTTCATTTTATCCCGTCATATGGTGTTATCCCTTGGGTAATAGTCTTAGATGACTTGTAATACTTAGGGTTATTGGACCATGGACTTGCATGTCCATAAGAGAGTGACCTTAGGGTAGTTTCTGATCCCAGGAAGGGGTGTAGAGAGGAACCCTAATCGATGGCTGCACTGGTTAAGGGCAGAAAGGGATTTCGGACCATTACGAGTTCGCGACGCGGACAAGCTATGTCGGCGACGCGGGTTCGGGTAAACCCCGTAAGTATGCAATGCTAGTCCGCGTCGCGTAAGGGAGAGGTCGTGCCGTGGCGAGTCACTGTTTGACCCAAAAGCTTATTTTCGACCATTGATTGATGACAAACGTTGGGTCTGACCTTTAGGCAAGTCTATAGGAGTTTGGTCAGTGATTAATATGTTATGTGTGTGGGATTTAGGCTTTTGGACGAGCTAAGTTGGATATTAGAGAATATCTACATGGTTACGAATCAGGTGAGTATCCTCACCTTACTATATGATGTTGCATGTTAGGCATCTTGTATGTTATTTACAGTTATATGATTTGTTCTATATCTATGATTAATTGTTGTTGGGCTCAGTACTGCTGTTGTATAGCGAGTTGGACTATTGCCTTGTCACATAGCTGTTGTATGATGGGCTGGGCCATAACCGGGAACCTATAGCTGTTGTATGTGTTGGATTAGGTGTCTAAGCCATGACTTTATATTTATATTTATCTTGTTAATTGAAGCAAAGTCCATTTGGGTTGCCCTCATAGCTGGAGGTTAGGATAGAGTTCAGTAGAGTAAAAGGTTGATTTATTAATTGTTTAATAAATCAATAAAATTAATTAAATGGTTTATTAATATATTTAAGTGTTAATATATTAATTAGAAACTATAATAATTAATTGAGATTTAATCTAGAATTAATTAGATTTAATTTAGTGATTAAATTAATTAATTAAAGTGCAGGGGCTGACTTGTATTTATTCAATAGTTGAATAACTGGCAAGAAATAAGCCAGGGGCCAAAATGGCGCCACCTTGGAGGCTTCTCCTAGGGTTGGAGAAAACCCTAATAGGGTTTAAGGAAGCCTGGTCCAAGTGGCCAACAGGCTTGCCCACCTTGGTGGCTCCTTAGGGTTTCTGTGATTACTCTGCTGGACTCTCTTCTCCATTGCTTGGGTGTGACACCATTTGAGGCAGGACATTTGTGCTGCTAGCTTCAAGGATCATAAGATCAAAAGGTTGGTTTTCTCAGTTTTGATCTTTAGAAATAATTGTTTCCTTTAGGATTTAGTTTATTATCTTCATAGAAGAAAACATAGATCTTTCTAGGGTTGCATGTGAACCATAAGAGATTATTTGTTCATTTTTTGCTAGAAAACCCTTCAGTGGTATCAGAGCTTGGGCTTGTTTTCTTATGAATTGATATAAATTGCTTGAATGATTCTTGCCTTGAGTGTTTTTGCGAAAAACCCTCTTGGAATGGCCTAAGTTTCGTTGCCAAGGCTAGGGTTTCCTAACCCTAGCCGCCAAGCTCCATGGTCCCCTTAATTTGCGTGCCTTTTATAAGTAGGTTGTTATTTATGGTAATTATTGGATAATTAAATAACTGGAACCCCTTATCTTTGCATGCTGATTTCGTGACCTAAGGATAAGGGTTAGGAAATTAATTTGATTAATTTTGGTGATTCCCTTATTAGATTTAATTAGTTTAATTAATTGTTAATTAAAAGATCAATTAAATCAACTTAAAGAATTAATTAAAATTCTCGAAAATTAGATAGAAATTCTCGAAAATTATGAGATAATTAATTCTAAAATATTTTAATAAGATTAAAATATATCTTATATATTTATAATTAAAAGTTAAATATTTATATATAAGAAAATTGGTTAGTCTTACCGTTAGTAGGCCTCATTCACAAAACTGTCCTATAAAGAGGGTATAGGCGACTGCCTATAAAATGGTAGTCTAATGGGTGTCCACTCTCACCCACCGCTCTCCTGGTCAGTCGAGTGTCGTTAGCCGAACGAGTTTGATAGAACCGCTAAGCCTCTTAAAAGTATAATGCTATAATTGAAAGTACTAGAACCTTGAACAAAATCCCAATCTAGTTACTTTAGGTCTAAAAAATGTGAATTGGTGCTAATCCATGGAATTGCACATTGCAATTTGTGAAATATTGGTGGAGCGTGTGTGGTTAACCGGCACACCAATAGGGATTCACAAATACTTGCAATAGGTTTCTTGATTTTGTCATTATTAACGGAGCGTGTGTGGTTAACCGACACGTTAATTAGAGATGGCAATTGAATGAGAGTACCGAGCGAATTTGCATGGTTATTCACACCCGGTTTGTGATCCTCGGCATCCCAGTCACAAACAGTGGGGCACATCCAAGACTAAACATGCCATTGAATAGTTCAATGTGTCTTAACAGGTCTAGGAATTTCATAAGATGACATTGATAAGTGCATTATCTACCTTAATAACCATTATGTTGTGATTACGGCATCCCTCTTCACACCATAGTTGGGGCATTTTGGGTCATAGCCTTAATAAATAATATATTGGGTAATTATTTAAAAGGATTAATTAAATTAATAAAATTCTGTTTATTGTAGATGTCTGAATCAAGTGTCTATTCTCCTCCCTCTCCTCCCTCACCCATTTCTAAGAGCATCAGAAAGCACCTGCTAAATATGGAAAGGCTGACTTCTTAACTGTAAGGAATGGCTTCGCAATTGGAGACGGGTTCTCGTCATTGCTGGCAAGCTTCATCTCATCGAGTATCCGATGCCGGTTCCACCGGAACAAGTTATCATAAAGAGTTCTTATGATAAGCAAAACTTCTTAGTTGATGAATCCGAAGAGATTCGTGACCTCATGCTATTGACCATTGACCCCGAGTTCCGCAAGGATTTTGAATCCTTGGGGCCATATGAGTTAATGCAATCGGTTGAGGAAAAGTTCGTAAAACCGGTTGAAGAGGAACGAGCTAGGATCTTCAAAAGACTTGAAGAGTGCAAACTAAAAGAAGGAAGTAGCATTGATTCGCATGTTCTTCAGATTGAAGCTTACATAGGTGAATTGTACAAACTTGGTTATTCCATGAGTCAGGAGTCGAGTGTTAACACTCTACTCGCTTCACTGACTACTAAGTACAATTTGTTCATTCAGACGTATAGAAAGGAAGACCAGAAAAAGACCTTTATGGAAATGCGTCCACTGTTGACTTTATACGAGTCACTCTTGGATAGGCATAGCTCCAATGGTTCACCTACTTCTGGATTAAGTCTAGTGAAAAGATGCAGCAAGAAACGATCCAGATCGTCTGGACATGTCTTAAACTGGGAATCCACATAATCGGATACAGTTGCGGAAAGATTGGAAGACGCTCCAAGGTCAAAATCTTTTGAAAGCTCAGGTATATCTAAAATCCTCAAAACTCCTGTTCCATAATTCCTTGATGCATAATGTGATAGTCACATTTTGGTTTGTGTGCAAGGAATCAGTAAGGTACGGGACTTTGGCGCATAGGAGCACATTTGGATTGAATTTCCGACTCATGCGGTTTTGAAGTTTAGTTAGATATTGAAATATTGTTATTAGTTTTTCATATGCGTATGACATTGTCTATCATATAGTACATTGTTCAATAATTTCGTTTTTTTAATAAAATTGTCGTTTAATTTCCTGTAAAATCTGTTGTTTGAAATTATCCTTGAAATGTTGTATGATTATGTTGAATGCATGATTGATGATAACTTGAATATTGAATGCATCTAAAAGTGTTTGGATTTTAGGAATTGTGTCCCTTATGATTGTTAAGATAAATATTATAAGAATCAATTCAACCAAAGGTCTAGTTGGACAGGACCTTGGAATCACTTGACTTAGAGTCACTTGATGAGTTGAGTTCTTAATGTGTCAAGAAATGAATCAACCAAAGATCCAGTTGGACAGGACTTTGGAAGCATTTGACTTAGAGTCAGATGATGATTAAGTTCTTTATAAAGCACATGTGGCAATAAATGAATCACCCAAATATCCAAAGGATAGGATTTTGGAATCAGCTGACTTAGAGTCAACTGAAGATTGCAAATCTTGAACAAAACTAACAAAGTCATAAGTTTACATAGAGATGTAAAAGAGATTAAGATTAGGAGCAACGAACACATCAGTTGCTGTGTATTGCTCGAATCCTCATATAGAACACAATTGATTGTACTCCGCGATATTTGTCAATTGGTATGACGAATATGGCTTCGCTTGTCAGAATAAGTGATTGAATTGAAACCTTGAACAGTTCAAGGACTTCAAAGGAAGTACAAGATCCACAGAACCTGAGTGACAACATAAACTGGGAAAATGTTTCACAGTTTATTCTCTTCCAAGAACATTAATAGTTATAATGTGTCTTAGGGAAGATGATGGAGCATTGGTCGAAATAGTTCAATCCTCGATGTATGAGATACATTGCCAATTAGTTTCCAATAAATTGAATACTAAACCAGTCAGACCATATTCCGACCACATCCTAGACTAAGTAGTTTTTGTAGACACTGTCTGAAATGTAAAGTTGGGATTGTTCCACTTGTACATTGGAAGTCTAGGGTCGTGTAGTGTTCGTCCGAACCTCATGACTAGCCTGAACCTAATCAGAAATGTCGTTCCACTGGCTATCCCGCTGTACCTGGAAAAGAAAGAGCTCTTTTAGAAAGAACTCATGTTCTAAGGAAACAGTGGGAGTTGGGACAATCCTAAATGAGTTCAGGATTAGCCAAGTGAAAGAACCTTTAGTCATCACTAGGCTTAGAGCAAAAATCAGATTTCTGTTTTCAATACTGACATAATCTTCTCTTGACCAGTAGTATTGATCACCGTCATAACTAGTTATGGTCGGGGTGACATACCGAATAGTGGTAAAACACTATAGTTGGTACGGATTTACAATCTGACTACTTGGAAGCATTGGTGAGCCTGGTTGCTGCCAATTAAGAGAACCTTAGGACGAGACACAGTCTATGTGGCATTCTAATTGATTTTACACCTGGTCTAAAAACCAGTGGGAGTAATCGAATCATCAAAAAGCAGCATGGACAGAAACGTACCTTCAGAACATCTGGTTGAGTGAGACGATACTCAGAGTCAAGTAATTGACTCCGAGAGAAGCACTCTCAATAGAAGATAAAATCTGAAAGGACACTGCATATTGTAAGTTGTTAGTGGAGCGCGTGTGGATCACCGGCACACTAATGGGGACTCACAAAGAGTATGCCAGTAAAAAGGTACATGGGCCCGGGATTACCCCATGGGCATCTCGCAAGAAAGGATATTCAGATTCTCAAAATATGCCAAAGGATTGGATTTTGAGAAAGGGCTGAAAGATATCCATTAAGATGTCAGAAAGGTTTGGATTCTCAAAATGTGCCATAAGCTCTGGATTTTGTTAATAGTCCATAACCGTGTCAAAGCCAGTGGGAGTGTCGCTGTTATCTCTATCTCCATATGTGTGTTACATACTGTTTCCAGGAAACGTCTCTTTTCATTACAAAGTGTAATGACTTGGTGTTAAGAGACAGATCGCTATGAAAGACTTAATAAAGATACGGCATACTCAAGTGGTTATAAATGTCTATGTGATAGACCGAAACTCTGCCAAGATGATCTTGATGAGGCTCAAGATGCATAGCTCAGGAAAGGGTTTTCCTATCATTGCAAAGTGTGATGATTTGGCATGAGAGATGTAAAGAAGGTGCAACATACTCACATAATCCATAGACATCTATCAGATAGATGTTGTCATCAGTATTCACCTGGCCAAAGTAAGCATGATCTTAGTTAGATTCAAGATGCATGAGAAAAAGTCTTCAAAAGGATATAGTTGTTGAAAATCATGACACAAGGATTATAAGTAATCCTTAGATTCCGAAAGAGTTTGGAATAGGACTAGATCAAATCCAACAAGTTTCTTGGATCGATCAGAAGTGTCATGAACATGTCTTGATGACTTAATGCTTAGAGCATAGTGAGTCAGATTCAGGATATGACCTGGCTGGCAATACTTAATGGATTTTGTACATACGTGAGAAATCATTGGAAAATGATTGGGGTGAATGTTGATAACAATTTGAAAAGAGTTTTCAAATAAGGACTTAATGGTTAAAGAATTTTGTTGGTATTCCGATGGAGCGCGTGTGGCTCACCGGCACATCGTAACACCTCGAAATAGTCTTAGGGTGCAGTCATGTGAACTAAAGATCCTGAGAACCATGGAAAGTCACAGTACATAGAATGGAGTTGTTAGTGAGAATGACAGTATGACCAAATTGAAATACCATCGGAAGGATATCCGATCGGATGAAGTGTATTAATGTATAACATTTAAATACATAGAAAGAGTGAAAGGTCAAGTAGACATAGATACATAACACGAATTAAATAGTTTAAAAGGAATCTAGAAACCAATAATAGTTTTATGTAAAATCCGACTTGGTGATTACCTCGTGGAGACTTGGTAATTAGGCAAGAGTAGCCACCAGTCAGATTTTATGTTTCAATTTTGCATGTTTCACTTCCCGAATAATTTGATTATTCAAAAGTCCACAGTCGCTCATACTTTTCGGGAGTAAGTATGAACGAAGACTGTCGTGAATTGGTTTGTAAATTGTCTAAGGAGTTAGACATTGCAGTAAGACTGCTACAACGTTCATGAGTGCTTAGAAATAGAGATTTGAGTATTGGATAAACCCGCGCTCAATAGATTGCTTCATGGATTACATCAAGAGCAATGTTGAGACGATAATATCGTATGATCTTGAAGCAGAGACATATGAGTTGAAATTTACGAGTCGGTTGTGCATTGATAATACGTAAACGCATCGGTAATTCGATGTTATAAAACACATTGTTGTGCACGATTTTGATAAGTAAAAAGACACAAGCATTTGAGTCGAAGCTTATTCGTTCCTTGACCCTGATGGGAAAAAAATATATGTAGGCCGCTCGATGATTTTGAAGTTGAATAAAGCGCTAGCCAGCCTGGACTAAATTGATGCGTTCAATTAGAAGTCCGAAAGTCATAAGCAGAATCGGAAATCGAGAAACAGAGTATCGGACAAAGATTGATCTCAATCCATGTCTCGTGTCTGAAAATATCTTGTTGGACGAAGGATCATATGATCACTTATCTATGGACAGAACTAACTGGGTCAGAGTTTGGCAGCAGTTTCTTGGAAGCTGCAGGTTGTTTATTAATTGGAAGATGAATTAAAGTCATAGACTTATCCAAGTGGGAGACTGTTGGATTAGGTGTCTAAGCCATGACTTTATATTTATATTTATCTTGTTAATTGAAGCAAAGTCCATTTGGGTTGCCCTCATAGCCTGGAAGTTAGGATAGAGTTCAGTAGAGTAAAAGGTTGATTTATTAATTGTTTAATAAATCAATAGAATTAATTAAATGATTTATTAATATATTTAAGTGTTAATATATTAATTAGAAACTATAATAACTAATTGAGATTTAATCTAGAATTAATTGGATTTAATTTAGTGATTAAATTAATTAATTAAAGTGCAGGGGCTGACTTGTATTTATTCAATAGTTGAATAACTGGCAAGAGATAAGCCAGGGGCCAAAATGGCGCCACCTTGGAGGCTTCTCCTAGGGTTGGCGAAAACCCTAATAGGGTTTAAGGAAGCCTGGTCCAAGTGGCCAGCAGGCTTGCCCACCTTGGAGGCTCCTTAGGGTTTCAGGTGTAACCCTTGGAGGCTATAAAAGGAACCCTCTGGAACCCTTATTCTCTGCGCCTTTTCTCACTGTGATTACTCTGCTGGACTCTCTTCTCCATTGCTTGGGTGTGACACCATTTGAGGTAGGACATTTGTGCTGCTAGCTTCAAGGATCATAAGATCAAAAGGTTGGTTTTCTCAGTTTTGATCTTTAGAAATAATTGTTTCCTTTAGGCTTTAGTTTATTATCTTCATAGAAGAAAACATATATCTTTCTAGGGTTGCATGTGAACCATTGTTGGTCGTCGAATTACCAAACAAATAAAAGAGTAATGTAAAATGGATGCAGTTTTTAATGATGGGACAGAAACTGTGAAATGTCAAAAGACCTCTAAATACTCTTCAATTAAGAATAGTATAGTAGTGGTACGAGTCGAACCCAAGGGAATTGAAGAGAGTAATCTCTTGCCAAGTTTTCACACTTCTAGAGATTGGGACAAAGAAATATAAAGTTCAAGGGGGGGATTTGTCAAGTCGCTTGAATAACAGAAAATTAATAAGAATGTGATTAATATAATTAAACGGACATTCGGCTTCTAGTCTAATCAATCTTGTCGCATATTCATACTTGAATGAAATTAAGAGTTAAGTAATGGTTCTTGTCAATGGAAAAATGACAATAACACATCAACTTAGAAGAAATCCAAATTAATATGCTCAATACTTCAATGGTCGCTATTTGTGAAAGAAGTATTGTTTTCTCATATATAAGTAAATACCTCAATGGTCATCTTGAAGAGATAGATGTATCTCAACCGAGACAAGATACCACTTAAATATGCGAGCTTTAATCCAAATTCAATATTCCGTCCCTTTAGATGAAGGAACTAAGAATAAGCATGTAATTTAAGACATAGAAATTAACCGGGACAAAAGAAACATGCATCACTAATATAGAACAAGGAATAACACTAAAATTCTATAAAAGGTATGCACAACACAATGGTCAACTAGTGATTAATGCTAAAATTGACCAAGAGTGATGCTTTATGCTCTTTTGTCGGTTCTTTACTTATTAAGAACTTGATTGATCTCTCGTGTCAAGCTTTAACAAGTGAAGTTACTTCTAAGATGTTACTAACAATGATCCTCAAAACAATTGAAAATACATCTAACTATAATTGGTCAACTATCGGAATAGAGTGATCGGCTAAATTCCAAAACAGGGACCAAATTTGTAATAAAATTTAAATGACAAAACTAAACCAAAACAGTTTTAATAACTTCAAAACTTCAATCCAAGCATAAATATTAATGACTAGAAAGATACATGACTAAAAGCCGAATGTTATGAGATTTAGCCACTCATGTTGACTAAAATCTGCATAATTGCAAATAAAGACATTAAAGCTAACTAAGAATGTAAGAAAAAGAGAGAATATCTAAGTGTATCAAGTGATGTTGGATGATGTTAATAACTCCTCCCAAATGCTCTATTTATAGTCCTCAAATGGCCCTGGAGAGATCTCAGATCGGACTAATCAAATGATGAAAATCCCATGCTTCAAAAGTTGATTTGCTGGAAGATTCCTGCTGCACATGACTTACAGTGCAGACACGACTCGTGTGTTTGTAGGCTTACAAAAGACACGACTCGTGTGTATTGAAAGTACATTGCCATTTTTGTCATTCCAGGTGGAACACGACTCGTGTGTTTTTAGTGTATAAAAACACACGACTCGTGTCAGTGAGTCAGGGGGTTTTCGAGTCTATTTTCTCCGTCTCTTGTCCGATTTCCTTGAAACTTGGCGTGAGGCTTCCTTTTGACATTGTAAGGTGGTCCATATTTTTAATGCCTGCAAAACATACCATTTTATGCAAACAAATGGCTTTTGCTCCAAAATGAACACATTAGACCGAAAACATGCGTATAGCATGCTTTAAAGGCAATAAACGATGCTAAAAGCGGTAAATAAACATATAAAAAGGTGTATAATTATACACCTATCAAACATCCACAAGCTTAAACTCTTCTTTGTCCTCAAAGAAAACAATAAAAACTTAGACTAATGGGTGAAAGAAGGAAAACAAAAAGAAAGTGTGAAACCTTTTTATGTCAAATTGCGCCAACATTATCACTAGCAATGATATGGTTAACATATCGTCCCTGTATTTGCCTAAAATTTCACATTTGTGAAATAGTAGATTGTACTAAGAAACAAATATTCGTTAAACAATAGCATAGCCACGTCATATATTGATTATAACACCACTACCGTGACTTTCACCGTGTTTAGCAAGAGCAACACAATACAAGGTCAGTGCTCACAATTTTTCGCTCTTCTCATATCTGCACACAATTCGCTGATTGCGACTCACAAATGTATTCCGCCACTCATATGGAATTAGGATGGTGTTTACACTCGGATGTCGAACTTGGACTCATGTTAATATGACTTTGCCTCAATTATCACATTGACCACCTTTATTAAAACTTGTCAATTCAAATAAATGATCTTCCCAAATTATAAATACAAGAAATTACAACTCGATAAATGTAATACAAATACAAAAGAGAATAAACATTCTATTTTTTTTTATTTTCTTTGAAATGAGTAAATAGTTTGGAAATTTTTCAAAAGCCATTTTCGCTTTATTCTATTTTTTGGAAGTTTATTTAATCAACAAACATGTTTGGTTCTTGGTTTTATTTTATTTTATTTTTTTTTTATTATTTTTTTTATATATATATATTTTTTTTAAACCAATTTTTTTTTAGAACCAAACAAAATATTTCTGGAATTTCACCATTTATTTGACTCGATATACAAATGTAAAGATTTTGTTTTTGAAATTAGAATTATTGAACGAATAATAATTTCAAAATTTTTGTTTAAAAAGGACCAATTTGGTCAAGACAAAATGATATGAAATTTCGGAAGATTTGGAATTGACATGTTAGAAACAAAGGTGCTGGTCAAAGTGTGATTACGAAGGCAAAACCTGTAACATTAACCAAGTCGATTGCACACATTGAGATTCTCACGGGGTATCTGCATCTTGTATTGCTGTTTTTGCTAAAAATAGATTCAGTTAAAATAGATGTTTTATAAACTGTTCATACGTGTGTATGCTAAGTACATTTGACAAACACAAGTTTTTTAACATAATCTAAAATTTTGCAAAGTGAAAAAATTTTCAACCACAAGGTAGATAGGCAACCATAACATTGAAAATAAAGATGCAACATAATTTAACAATCATTAGTTTTCACGAGGGGTAAGAAAAGAAATGCGATAAATAACAAAAGTTTTAAACACACAAAAATTTTTGTTTTTGTTTTTGAAGATTTTCGATAAAAAGAAAAAATAATATAGAAGTGAAAAATGCTAGCATCTAACATCGTAAATACCTCCACAAGCTTAAAAATAAGCGTCGTCCTCGAAGCTTGCGGGAAAAATCTGCACAACCAAAAATTAGCAAAAACAACACCCAAGTTATGAATCATCAAGGAATTTATACATTTGACAATGTTTTAGCTTTGTATTCCTGTGATTTAGAGAGCATCATATGATTCATTAAGTCAAAATTAAGCTAAAAAGGTTGAATTTATCATGATTGGGACAAAATTCACCATCTTGAATTTTGGATGAAATGGATGTTTCAAAGCTCAATACACACCACATTGCACATCCACAAGCTTGTATGTGCAATGGATTAGAACAATTTCATCTAATTCAAAATTTCAAGGAAAATTAGGGTTCTTGGTGTTCTTCCCCAATTTGGGTGATTTTGCCCTAATCATGTTAATTTCAAGGTAATCAAGCAATAAAACATCATAGGAACACTAATCTAACATAAAAGATCACATATTTCAAACAAAAATCATCAATTTTGAGATTTCTCAAAAACTAGGTTTTTGAAGATTTCTTGATTTTTGATGATTTCATGGATAAATCTTTGATTTGATGCAATATAAGTGTTAGAAAGATGAATTAGAGCAAAAGAAACATACCTTTGGAGCTTAATTTGGTTGAAAATGAAGATTTTTGGGTGGTTTTGTGTGGTTCGGCCGAGAGAAACCCGAGAGCAAAGGGTGTGAGCTGTTCGTGCGAATGAATAAGTCACAGGAAGAAGGCCTTATGCTGTCCAGCGACACACACGACTCGTGTGTATTCAGTGAAGAAACACACACGACTCGTGTGTTTTGACGAATTATTCTTGCTTTTTCTACCGCACACGACTCGTGTATAATTGCACAGGGGGGAGACACGACTCGTGTATATCCTCTGTTAAGGAAAAAAATTTCGTTTTTTTATTTTTTCGCTCGGTGACTCCAAAATTTTTCCGACACTTCCGTACACTTTATTATACATTAAGAACACCAAAAAGTAAAAAAAAATCAAATAAAAACATGTTAAAACACGCGAAAACGAAGCACACAAATACCGTAAAATGAAAATCGGGTTGCCTCCCGAGAAGCGCACTTGTTTAACGTCTTTGGCTCGACACGGGCCCGTGTTTGAGCTTTAGGACTCATACACGGGGGCTTAGGAAAGTTTTACCCTGGACATTCCTCTATGTCCACTCCTTGATTGTTAGTGAAACACTCGGTGAACCGTTTGAGACGGTGTTTGTTTCTCGCTTGTTTTGGTATAGGAGGTGGATCTCTATTTTGCAAATCCAGATCATTGTGTTGATGATCATGGCGATCCACAGGCTTGGACTCTTCAATAAGTCCAATTGTTGTTTCGTTCATTGAAACCATTGCCACTAAATTATTGTTAGATATTGTATGTTCATTTGGCAACAATGAATCATTTTCCCTTAGGTCTTCGGGAGGCACATCACTCGGGTAGCGGGTGAATTGATCGATATTAAAGGTTACAACTTCACCATCGAATTCCATAGATAGGGTACCATTAAAAACATCAATTTTTGTTCTCGATGTTTTTAGGAATGGTCTCCCTAAGAGTGTAGAACTTGAATTCGGTGAGTCGTCATCTCCCATATCGACGACATAAAAGTCAGCGGGAAAAACCAAGTTATTCACTTGCACTAATATGTCTTCCAATACGCCTTTTGGACGTACCGTAGACTTATCGGCCAATTGAATAACGACTCCGGTGCGTTTCAATGTTCCTTTCTTTAAGTTTTTGAAAATTGAAAGTGGTAGAACATTGATAGAGGCACCGAGATCAAGCATGGCTCTCGGTATGTTTGTGTCCCCCAATTTACAAGGGACCGTGAATACGCCCGGATCCTTGTACTTTGGTGGCAATCTTTTTTGTATGATTGCCGAGACATTCTCGTTGACTTTTATTGTCTCATCCCCTTTAAGTTTCTTTTTAGATGTGCAAAGTTCCTTAAGGAACTTAGCATATCTTGGAACTTGTTTAATAGCCTCAAGTAAGGGAATATTTACCTCCACCTTGCGGAATGTGGCCATGATTTCTCGATCTTCCCTTTCTTTCTTTGATTCCAAGAATCTTGAAGGGAAAGGAGGTGATGGAGTATGGATTGGTGGCTCCGCTTGTTTCGTGCCCTCTTTTTCAGCATCCTCGGGCACAATTGGATCTTTGCAAACCTTCCCGCTTCTAAGGGAGATGGCACTCACATTGTGCCTTGGATTTGCTTCCGTTTGGGCTGGCAATTTAGTATCCAACCTACTTTCCAACTTGCTAACCGTTGTTGCAAGTTGTGTCATTTGTGTTTCCAAATTTTGGATGCTTGCTCTTGTCTCTTGCTGAAAAGATATAGTATTTTTAGCCAAGTTAGAGACAATCTCCTCTAAAGACATACCAGAGGGGTTTCGTGGTGCGGCATGTTGTGGTTGTGGGTATCGTGGTTGATACTGAGATCTTGGTTGCGCATTTCTCCACGATTGATTATTGTCAAAATTCCTGGAATTTTGTCCCACGTGGTCACCCATAGCATTTGCATGTTCATTTTCATCTTGTAAAGATGGACACATATCGGTTGGATGACCGTGTTGGAGGCAAATTCCACAAGCTCTTGCTTTTGGTTCGATCCCTCTTTCTTTGGTTAACAAAATGACGGCTTTTGTTAATTCATTTAATTGAGTTTCAATAAGAGGGGTACTTACTTGTTTTTCTCCTCGTGGAGGGTCGGGATACCATTCGTCTTCCCCGATCGCGTGCTTCGAGTCTTCGGCCAAAGTTGCAATTAAGGCCCGGATTTGGGACGGAGTCTTGTCTAGTAAGGCTCCACCGCTTGAAGCATTGATAATTCGCCTATCAAGGTGAGATAGGCCTTCACAAAAGTATTGGAGAAGTTGGTGCTCCGACAAACCGTGTTGTGGGCACCGAGAGCAAAGTTTTTTAAACCTCTCCCAATATGTGTGCAAGGACTCTCTTCGTCCTTGATGCAAGGTGAGAATTTCTCTACGTATGCTCGAAGCTTTTGGCTCCGGGAAGTATTTGTCAAGGAATGCTTGAGCAATATCGTTCCATGTTGTTATTGTCCCCGGTGGGAGATAGTACAACCATTCTTTGGCGGCATCGTAAAGAGCAAAGGGGAATGCCCTTAGCTTGATTTGGTCCTCGGTCACATTATGCGGTTTCATACCCGAACATACCACATGAAACTCCTTAAGGAATTTATGGGGGTCTTCATTTTCCAAACCTCTAAAGGTTGGAAGTAAGTGTATGAGCCCGGACTTTAGCTCAAAATTCTCCACATTGGGATAATTTATACACAAAGGTTGTTGTGTATCTTTTCGGGCACCCCATTGTCTTAAGGTCTTTTCTTCGTCACCCATTTTTAATGGATTAGTAGAAAAATCAGAAATAGGAGTAGAAGTAGAAGTAGAAGGTGGTGTAGGAGAGAGTGTTGATGTAGTGTGAGATTTTTGGTAATCAAGCTTCTTTCGAAGTTTGGTTTGTTTTCTTAATATTTTTGCAGTTTTTTCGATTTCCTTGTTGATCTCAAGAGGTGTACCTGTTCGATCAGATCTGGGCATAAAGAGTTAATCATAAGCCAATTCCCCGGCAACGGCGCCAATTTGTTGGTCGTCGAATTACCAAACAAATAAAAGAGTAATGTAAAATGGATGCAGTTTTTAATGATGGGACAGAAACTGTGAAATGTCAAAAGACCTCTAAATACTCTTCAATTAAGAATAGTATAGTAGTGGTACGAGTCGAACCCAAGGGAATTGAAGAGAGTAATCTCTTGCCAAGTTTTCACACTTCTAGAGATTGGGACAAAGAAATATAAAGTTCAAGGGGGGGATTTGTCAAGTCGCTTGAATAACAGAAAATTAATAAGAATGTGATTAATATAATTAAACGGACATTCGGCTTCTAGTCTAATCAATCTTGTCGCATATTCATACTTGAATGAAATTAAGAGTTAAGTAATGGTTCTTGTCAATGGAAAAATGACAATAACACATCAACTTAGAAGAAATCCAAATTAATATGCTCAATACTTCAATGGTCGCTATTTGTGAAAGAAGTATTGTTTTCTCATATATAAGTAAATACCTCAATGGTCATCTTGAAGAGATAGATGTATCTCAACCGAGACAAGATACCACTTAAATATGCGAGCTTTAATCCAAATTCAATATTCCGTCCCTTTAGATGAAGGAACTAAGAATAAGCATGTAATTTAAGACATAGAAATTAACCGGGACAAAAGAAACATGCATCACTAATATAGAACAAGGAATAACACTAAAATTCTATAAAAGGTATGCACAACACAATGGTCAACTAGTGATTAATGCTAAAATTGACCAAGAGTGATGCTTTATGCTCTTTTGTCGGTTCTTTACTTATTAAGAACTTGATTGATCTCTCGTGTCAAGCTTTAACAAGTGAAGTTACTTCTAAGATGTTACTAACAATGATCCTCAAAACAATTGAAAATACATCTAACTATAATTGGTCAACTATCGGAATAGAGTGATCGGCTAAATTCCAAAACAGGGACCAAATTTGTAATAAAATTTAAATGACAAAACTAAACCAAAACAGTTTTAATAACTTCAAAACTTCAATCCAAGCATAAATATTAATGACTAGAAAGATACATGACTAAAAGCCGAATGTTATGAGATTTAGCCACTCATGTTGACTAAAATCTGCATAATTGCAAATAAAGACATTAAAGCTAACTAAGAATGTAAGAAAAAGAGAGAATATCTAAGTGTATCAAGTGATGTTGGATGATGTTAATAACTCCTCCCAAATGCTCTATTTATAGTCCTCAAATGGCCCTGGAGAGATCTCAGATCGGACTAATCAAATGATGAAAATCCCATGCTTCAAAAGTTGATTTGCTGGAAGATTCCTGCTGCACATGACTTACAGTGCAGACACGACTCGTGTGTTTGTAGGCTTACAAAAGACACGACTCGTGTGTATTGAAAGTACATTGCCATTTTTGTCATTCCAGGTGGAACACGACTCGTGTGTTTTTAGTGTATAAAAACACACGACTCGTGTCAGTGAGTCAGGGGGTTTTCGAGTCTATTTTCTCCGTCTCTTGTCCGATTTCCTTGAAACTTGGCGTGAGGCTTCCTTTTGACATTGTAAGGTGGTCCATATTTTTAATGCCTGCAAAACATACCATTTTATGCAAACAAATGGCTTTTGCTCCAAAATGAACACATTAGACCGAAAACATGCGTATAGCATGCTTTAAAGGCAATAAACGATGCTAAAAGCGGTAAATAAACATATAAAAAGGTGTATAATTATACACCTATCAACCATAAGAGATTATTTGTTCATATTTGCTAGAAAACCCTTCATTATGATGGGTAGAACCGCTTCGTGTCCATAGCTGTTGTATGATGGATGCCCGTAGCTGTTGTATGGCGGGTAGGGTCGGGTCGTTCTCGAGGACGGGTTGTTTAATGTGTGGGCATGTATGGTAATTTGGGGACTCACTAAGCTTTAAGCTTACCCGTTGATTTTATAATATTTCAGGTATTTCAAATGTAAAAGGGAAGGGCAAGGCTTGACGGCAGCGCATCGCATACAAGAGAGTTATTATAATGAACTATGTTATGATTTTCAAATGTTTCCGCTGTTGGTTTAATGAATATGTCGAACAGTGTTATTTTTTTAAATAAAGATTTTTGTTGGAACTTTGGTAATAAATGAAATTTTATAATTGTGAAATTGGGGCGTTACAAATTGTAACACCCGGCTTTTAAAATAAAAACACCCCTGAAAAATTTTTCATTTAAAACCAAGGTTTCAATACATAAAACCATAACAAAGGGGTATATTTTAATAAAAACGGGTACAAGTGTATCAAGGAGAGTATAAAATACCATGTCTCCTTAAAAGCCGGGCTGCTACTGACATCATCTATGAGTCCCACTTCAAAGTCACGGACTCTATCTTGTCCCCTATCAGTATCATGCTAACCTGCAGGGACAATAACAAATATCGTGAGCTATAAAGCTCAGTGAGTAATCAAATCTGCAAATAACATGTATCAAAATACAATCATATAACTGTCTGGATTTCGAATCCAAACTCCTAGCCTTACTGGCTGACCATATATACTCTAGGATTTCACATCCTATTCTGTAGCCCTACAGGCTGAATCATAGTGACCTGTAATTAACAAGCCACGTTAGTTATTTGCATCTATAATCATGTCTAACCATTTCTGTCCCATATTTCTTAGTCACAATGGACTGCATCATATATCATGGCTAAATAAGCCGCACCCTGTGTCATAGCTATATAAGCTGCACCAAAACATTATCAGTATATAATTCATAGCCCGCATGCCGCACCAGCTGGGTTTAATAACCCGATATCATAGCCAAAAGGACGCACCATGTACCTGTAACAAAATCATAGCCAAAAAGGTCGTACCAAATATCATAGCCCGAAGGCCGCATCGGAGACATAGCCCGAAGGCCGCACCGGAGTCATAGCCCGAAGGCCGCATCGGAGACATAGCCCGAAGGCCGCACAGGAGTCATAGCCCGAAGGCCGCACCGGAGTCATAGCCCGAAGGCCGCATCAGAGACATAGCCCGAAGGCCGCACCGGAGTCATAGCCCGAAGGCCGCACCGGAGTCATAGCCCGAAGGCCGCACCCATTGGATATAGCATCCAGAATTAGTTATGGCTCACGGGTTAGCCCGCTGTTGCCTAGACTCACGGCTCCGTTCTTGTCATCGCAATGACTCACGGCTTATCCGGTCTTGTCTATATAGGTTTGACTCACAGCTCCGTTCTTGTCTATTATAGACTCACGGCTTATCTGGTCTTGTCTCTTCAAAGGTATCTTTGAACCATCAATTTCGTCCCACAATCAATTTCAACCTGTAACAACTCAATCATCATATATCACATATGGTATTAGTGAGATTATTCACCTGGATACTAGCTGCGTTTCAATTTCGGTTGTTTCTTGCATTTGCGTGCACCACAACCATTTTGTCCCATACCTATATACTCATTTATATACCAAATGATAATAGGTTAATAACCATTCCAGTTGACTCTAATACACTAGAGTTCAATACAATATCATTACAAACAATGCCTAGTTAATAAACTTTCCGTTTACTAACTTTATATGAATTTTACTACTCACCGAGGCATTCGGATCGATCTACAGTGCCCCCGAGGGGTCGGAAACTCAATATAAAATTTTTCCCAAACTTTTCAGACCATAACAAGCCTATGGTCCAAATTTGAGATAAAACGGACAAGCCAAGCAAAAGTTAGCATTTTGAAGTCCCTGCCTGAGGGGCGCACCCCGCCTAGACATGGGCGCACTGCGCCTGGGCGCACCCCGCCAGGGGCTTGGGCGCACCGCGCCTGGCGCCTGTGCAGGTCTCCTGTCCAGCCGCGATTTGTGCACTGTAGCACGCAGTTTTAGCCCATTAAGTCCTTAATCCAGTGCTTAATCGTTTGGGGTTTGTTTCTAGGCTAAAACCTTATACTTTAACAAGGTTTTCAACCATTCAAAACAACTAAATCAATCAAAATGAAGAATTAGGGTTCTTAGTTCCAAAACCCCAAAACTTCAAATTCATCACTAATAGCAATCTACTTCCATTTTCTTTAGTTAAGTCCTTATTAGCATGACTTAATGGAAGTATTACATCAACTTAATAACATAATCATCACTGCAAATGCAGTTTTGAGTTGCTACAAAACTCACCAAGAACACATTCAAGGATTTGACTTAAAAAGTCAATTTACTAACCTCATTTGGCTTGGAAATCACCATCTATTAACAATTGATTCAAGTTCTTGGTTCACTTCATGATCTCCTGCAAAAATCGCATCTCCAAACCTTCTCCCGTTGCTGCACAAATGACTAGTCAAAGAAGAGAGTCAAACTCTCTATTTATACCACAAATTCTTACATTTTTGGTCCCTAAGTTCCATTTCTTGAACTTTGACCACAAAATCAAGTTTTATTACAATAAAACTTTCATTCTTTATACATTTGCCACAAACAACAATATTTTTCATTTTTGGTCCCGCGTATGGTCAAATGACCAAATTACCCTTTTGTGGTAAAACGACCAAAAATCAGTTTTTATAACATTTTAAGTCCAAAACTCAAAATATTATTTCAAACCAAATACTTTTCTGTCCAAAAGACCAATTTACCCTTCCAAGGTAAAATGACCATTTTACCCTTTTTATTATATTTATAAAAAGAGTATCTTGGCGTTACAAATTCTCCCCTCCTTCAAAAGATTTCGTCCCCGAAATCATACTATCAAGCGAGGGTATTTCTTTCTCGTTACAATTCCGGTTTCTCATATCATATGGAAACCTTTATGGTATTGCCTAAGCACTTAACCATACTAGTCTTCTTATCTCGTGGTTATATCACCACTTGTATATCACTCCTCCGGTTGTCCCGGGCACCTTAATCACTTATCTTCCTCATTTCAACATGAGGGATTCGTTAGAATTTATCAATCTATGTTCTCAGAACCATGAGACCCATAGAAAACTTTATAGATATCTTGAAGTTCATCAAGAAACTTCAATCAATACATCACAATTCTTACTTTTTGGGATACCTGGAAAGGTCCAATATACAAGGACTCAACTTTTCTTTTTGTCCCACCTCAATTTCTAGTCTTTCCGTAGGATCTTTTGATTACCCCGACATTCCTCATCTGGAATTGCAACGGTTTTGCTCTATGGTTCATGTACTACCGTTACTGCTTCTTAGCCATTTTTCAATTTTCTCGTATTTATCAAGTCTTCTTTTTAACTTGTATCACCGTCTAGAATCTAGTCAACGGCTGTTCCACATCTTCAATCCTATAAATCGAAGGATAATACGGTATTCTATACTATGCATTATACGAGTCATCTAAATGCTGGTACTAAAACTATTATCATCTACGGGTTCTACCAAAGATAGGCGATCTTCTCATCTTCCACTAAGGTCTGCTGTGCAATTTTCAAGCACATCTTCTAGAGTCTACATCATTTTCTCGCCTCGTCTATCATTTCTGCAATTCCTATACAGTACTTACTAGTACTTTTGAACTATCAATTCTAGGAATTAATGCTAAATTCAGCAAATACTTCTAGTGTCTCAACCCGAAACAGTCGACACCTGCAGCGCATGTCGACATATTTATCTTTCTATGTAGTTTTTCACTACTTTTTGATCTTAATTTCTTCCTTAGTCATTATAAATCTACACTGATTTCATCAATCAACCTGCAATTACCCATATGGTGTCATACCCATGCGGTACTTGCAAAGACTTTATTACAAAGTCTATAATATTTTTGTCCCATTTCTTCTTTGGGATCGACAACGGCTAAATTTTCCGTTTGCTTCTAATGATTTGACTAGAGTTACACGCTAGTCAAACACTTTTCACGTATCTTTCAATATCTTTCTTTAGCCCCGGCCACCAATACATAGGTTATATCATCCTACACAGTTTGGTACTGTCCCGGGCATTTTACATATCTACCCCAACATACATTTTTTAAGGGTAAATTTCATATCTTACTTTGCTTTGAAACTCACATACATAACCACCAAGGGTTTTCAATCGTTGTGAGTTTCTAAGTAGCTTCTTTCAATAGCTAATTATTCATTCACTTTTCACATTTTCAGACTTGCACACTTCTTCTTGTGCTACCTGAATCAACTCAGGAAATCAATTCGCCACACTCACGCATGTGGTTGTATCTTTCAAAAGATACTCTTTCTAATTCAAGGCATCTATAATCACATCCGCCTTTCCGAGATGGTACAAGATTTCATAACCGAAATTTTTAAGTAACCCATCTGTCTTTGCTATCTCATGTTTAGCTTCTTTTGATCAACTAAGTACTTCAAACTTATATGATCCATATAAACAGTAAGCTTTACACTACATCAGTAGTGTCTCCAAAGCTTCAATGTCAAAGTCATAATTGCTACTGCAATATCATGTATCCAAAGTCACTCTGGATGCAATTTCTATAATCCAGTTTATCTTCTCCGCTTAGCAATAATGCTACCACCGGAGCTTCACACAAGGTTTATTTCAACCTTCGAAAAGATATTTGTGGTCTTTCTACCACCCAAACTTTTTCACTTTTCTTGGTCAACTTTAGTCAGCTAACCAGCAATTGAGGAGCAGTTTTCTACAACTCTCTTATAATAAACCGCCAACCCAAGGAACTACAATTTCAGTCAGATTCCTCAGGCGGTTCCAGTTTTATCACATCATCAATTCTACTGGATTTATTTTATCATCTTTGGCACTATTATCATGCCCAAAGAATTGAAACTTCTTTTAGCCAAACTTTCATACTTGGAGGATTTTATATATCACTTAACTTAGTGAATTAACTCCAATATCTGGTACAAATGTACCTCATATTCAGTCTGGTTTCGAGAATATCAGATTCTCAGTAGTCAATGTACATACACATTAACTTATCTTTCTTCTTTTCCAACAAGATAGGGCTCCACATAATGACACATTCGGTCATATGAGACCCCAATTCAAAAACAATTCCTTCCAATTGTTTTACCACTCTGCCATCTCTGCAGAGGCTAATCAATATAGAGCCTAAATAACAGGAACGGCTCCCAAGACCAGCTTAATCATAAGCTCTTCTAGCCAATCTGGCAGAAATCCTGGAAGTTCTTTTCAAAAGAAACATCCGAGAATTTATTTAAAGTAGTACACTACTATCACTGCTTTATTTAGCTTGGCCCATACCACGTATGCCAACTACAACGTCATTCCTTTACTAACTCTTTTCCGAGTTTAAGCAAAGGAAAATAACCGGTATTCTCAACAACGGTCATTTATCATGGATTTCATCCGTTTCACTTCTGATTTTTGAACCATCATGTTCATTTTCTACAATTCATGTTAGCATAATTCGTTGCTAACCAATATAAACGCATAATTGCTTCAGTTTTAAAGGTAGTCATCGGCTTCAGATTCATAGGGAAAATGGTCCCGTAAATCCTAGGCAATCTACCTTCCAGGTGTTCCATATCTAGAACATATTTACTATCTACTATAGCTACTTCCAAAATTTCATCCATAATCATTGATGAAATATTCAGACAAGACATCAAAGTCATCGATCCAAAGCATAGCTTCATGGATCATATATAACATATATGGGGATTATATTCAAGACAATGATATTCGAGACTATATTAGTCTACTCACGAGCTTTTTCCAAAATCTGCTGGAATGCTCAAGGTACCGCTGGTTCTTTTTAACCATTCATTTCTTTACTCTTTCCTGGGTTCATCACCCGTTACTCCACATTTAGCATGTGAGTATTTCATAAGGAAGTGATTTATAGTTCCACGCTGGAACCACTTCCGTCCCACACAACAAACTAGAGCAAAATGCTCCCAGTTCCTGCAATTTCAGCAATTCAACGGTAGAGTCTCAACTCTACTAATTTCTTAGTGCCTTTCCTGCACTGATCACAATACATAGTGGCTCTGTTTTGGTCCTTTCCCTATAAGGTTGGACCTAATTTGTGTCAACTTCTTCTGCGAAGTCCACCTTTATTTTCTGCTTTTCTTGTAGTCTCAACTACTGTTCTTTCACCTTGAATATCAACCAAGGTAAGCAACCGATTTCTTTATCTGACCACATCAGCTAACATTGCTCATCATGTGGATTTTCTGCTATTCGTCCACTTTTTGTTCCTCATACAACGGAGTCTTGAGAAAAGGTTGATCCATTTCCTAGAGTTTCGCGCCCTAAATGTCTTCCAAGAAGATTCATAGTTCATACTTCTTATACGTCAGAAGTTAGCAACAGTTAGGTTATATATGTATAATAACAACTATATACACCTAACTATGCATCATGTCTACTATCTCAGGGTTTAAGTCCAGGAATCTACTCTATAGACACCTAGTTCACTTAAACCTCGGCTCTAATACCAACTTGTAACACCCGGCTTTTAAAACAAAAACACCCCTGAAAAATTTTTCATTTAAAACCAAGGTTTCAATACATAAAACCATAACAAAGGGGTATATTTTAATAAAAACGGGTACAAGTGTATCAAGGAGAGTATAAAATACCATGTCTCCTTAAAAGCCGGGCTGCTACTGACAGCATCTATGAGTCCCACTTCAAAGTCACGGACTCTATCTTGTCCCCTATCAGTATCATGCTAACCTGCAGGGACAGTAACAAATATCGTGAGCTATAAAGCTCAGTGAGTAATCAAATCTGCAAATAACATGTATCAAAATACAATCATATAACTGTCTGGATTTCGAATCCAAACTCCTAGCCTTACTGGCTGACCATATATACTCTAGGATTTCACATCCTATTCTGTAGCCCTACAGGCTGAATCATAGTGACCTGTAATTAACAAGCCACGTTAGTTATTTGCATCTATAATCATGTCTAACCATTTCTGTCCCATATTTCTTAGTCACAATGGACTGCATCATATATCATGGCTAAATAAGCCGCACCCTGTGTCATAGCTATATAAGCTGCACCAAAACATTATCAGTATATAATTCATAGCCCGCAAGCCGCACCAGCTGGGTTTAATAACCCGATATCATAGCCAAAAGTCCGCACCATGTACCTGTAACAAAATCATAGCCAAAAAGGTCGTACCAAATATCATAGCCCGAAGGCCGCATAGGAGACATAGCCCGAAGGCCGCACCGGAGTCATAGCCCGAAGGCCGCATCGGAGACATAGCCCGAAGGCCGCACCGGAGTCATAGCCCGAAGGCCGCACCGGAGTCAAAGCCCGAAGGCCGCATCGGAGACATAGCCCGAAGGCCGCACCGGAGTCATAGCCCGAAGGCCGCACCGGAGTCATAGCCCGAAGGCCGCACCCATTGGATATAGCATCCAGAATTAGTTATGGCTCACGGGTTAGCCCGCTGTTGCCTTGGCTCACGGGTTAGCCCGCTGTTGCCTAGACTCACGGCTCCGTTCTTGTCATCGCAATGACTCACGGCTTATCCGGTCTTGTCTATATAGGTTTGACTCACAGCTCCGTTCTTGTCTATTATAGACTCACGGCTTATCTGGTCTTGTCTCTTCAAAGGTATCTTTGAACCATCAATTTCGTCCCACAATCAATTTCAACATGTAACAACTCAATCATCATATATCACATATGGTATTAGTGAGATTACTCACCTGGATACTAGCTGCGTTTCAATTTCGGTTGTTTCTTGCCTTTGTGTGCACCACAACCATTTTGTCCCATACCTATATACTCATTTATATACCAAATGATAATAGGTTAATAACCATTCCAGTTGACTCTAATACACTAGAGTTCAATACAATATCATTACAAACAATGCCTAGTTAATAAACTTTCCGTTTACTAACTTTATATGAATTTTACTATTCACCGAGGCATTCGGATCGATCTACAGTGCCCCCGAGGGGTCGGAAACTCAATATAAAAATTTTCCCAAACTTTTCAGACCATAACGAGCCTATGGTCCAAATTTGAGATAAAACGGACAAGCCAAGCAAAAGTTAGCATTTTGAAGTCCCTGCGTGAGGTGCGCACCCCGCCTAAACATGGGCGCACTGCGCCTGGGCGCACCCCGCCAGGGGCTTGGGCGCACCGCGCCTGGCGCCTGTGCAGGTCTCCTGTCCAGCCGCGATTTGTGCACTGTAGCACGCAGTTTTAGCCCATTAAGTCCTTAATCCAGTGCTTAATCGTTTGGGGTTTGTTTCTAGGCTAAAACCTTATACTTTAACAAGGTTTTCAACCATTCAAAACAACTAAATCAATCAAAATGAAGAATTAGGGTTCTTAGTTCCAAAACCCCAAAACTTCAAATTCATCACTAATAGCAATCTACTTCCATTTTCTTTAGTTAAGTCCTTATTAGCATGACTTAATGGAAGTATTACATCAACTTAATAACATAATCATCACTGCAAATGCAGTTTTGAGTTGCTACAAAACTCACCAAGAACACATTCAAGGATTTGACTTAAAAAGTCAATTTACTAACCTCATTTGGCTTGGAAATCACCATCTATTAACAATTGATTCAAGTTCTTGGTTCACTTCATGATCTCCTGCAAAAATCGCATCTCCAAACCTTCTCCCGTTGCTGCACAAATGACTAGTCAAAGAAGAGAGTCAAACTCTCTATTTATACCACAAATTCTTACATTTTTGGTCCCTAAGTTCCATTTCTTGAACTTTGACCACAAAATCAAGTTTTATTACAATAAAACTTTCATTCTTTATACATTTGCCACAAACAACAATATTTTTCATTTTTGGTCCCGCGTATGGTCAAATGACCAAATTACCCTTTTGTGGTAAAACGACCAAAAATCAGTTTTTATAACATTTTAAGTCCAAAACTCAAAATATTATTTCAAACCAAATACTTTTCTGTCCAAAAGACCAATTTACCCTTCCAAGGTAAAATGACCATTTTACCCTTTTTATTATATTTATAAAAAGAGTATCTTGGCGTTACACAAATTTACAAATATATATGTCATCAAAGTAAACAGGAGAAGCATGGATGAGGAGATATTGAATGGTCATCCAACACTATGTGTTAATGCTTATCGAATGAGTAATAATTTGTTTACAAAACTTTGTGAAGACTTAGAAACAAGTTATGGGTTAAAGCCAAGTAATAGAATATTGGTAAAAGAAAAGGTTGGAATATTCTTGTATACACTTGCACTAGGTCTTTTAGACAGAGATGTTGATGAGAGGTTTCAACGTTTTGGAGAAATAGTTAGTCAACCTTTTCATGATGGGTTTCAATGTATACCACTGATATTGAAAATAACAGTCGATATAGGCCTTGTTTGAAGGTAAATGTATTTTATTTCGATACATTTATATTGTAATATAAACCTTTTCTTAACATGATTGCATTAGGTGTATAGATGGCACCCAATGCAAGCATGTCAAACACGCCCTTTGTCAAATATAACCTAAAAAACCAATGAGAGTTACAAAACTGGTTTACGTGTACCCATATTACATCACATTTATGTGTACTAAATTTCATATGGATACTTTAAAAATGAAATCTTTGTTATTTTCTTTATCACGTGTTGTTCCAGAAATTCAAAGTTAATCTTATCTTTGACATTGTTAGGAAACTATAAAACATAAAGCCTGGGCTAATATGACAATACCACTTATAATAGGAACTTCTAGTTTATTGTTGGTAAATAGGTGAAAAAAAGGTGTATTGATGATTAAATGCTTGAATAACTTGAATAACTGTAACTTTTCCTTAGATTTATTAGTCCCTATGCATGGGTTAACGCAAAAAAATTTGCAATATAATGTAACACTTAAAATCTTAGGCACTATGCTCTCAATAATGCCATCTTCTAAAATATATGTTTGTCTTTTACTTTTTTTACTTTCCAAAACGCCTCTCATTTAGATGATATATTAAAAAGCATACAATACAACTAACAGGAGATAGTGTAAATATATTTCACATATATACAAACCACACTTTTAAGTTAATCAAGAAAATAACCTAATACCATGCACAAATCAGGTAAGAACAACTTATAGAGGCCTAGATCTGAGGTTTGATGTTGATTCCAAAGCTGAAAAGGATGCCCAAGCTTCACTTATAAGATCCTCTTTCTTCAAGGGTGTTCCTCAAGCAAGTTCTAAGCCAAAACTCTCTCTCAAGCCTCCAAAACCAATTTTAGAGCTCCCAAGGGTGAAATGATTGGAAATGGCGACTTCTAGGGTTACCAAAGTTTTTATACGAGGCCCAAGGCCCAAGAAACTTAGGGTTTCGTGCAACTGACGGCTAGCGGTGGTATCTTCTTCTGGTAGCGTCGCTACCGAGGACCTACCCACATTCCATTAAACCGACTTAGTGTCGCTATCCCTATAGATAGCAGCACTAACTCCTGATCCAACTATTCCCAAATCTTCTTAACTCTACACTTGGTCATTTCGAGAACTGAGTCTTACAAACAAGTTGATTAAGGGCTTAAATGAAAATTATCTTAATTTGAATTTGAAACCTCAAAATCATGAGATAAGATAAGCATGTGATCTCTCTCTCTCTTTCTCTCTTTCTCTCTCTCTCTCTCTCTTCCTCTCTCTCGGGGTTTAACACACACTCGCGATTTTCTAATCCCTCTCCCTAAGATTTCACGACCACGTTCTCATATCAAGAGCATTCATGGTTTTGAGTTCTAAGGGTAAAGAAGGTGTTGTCTTGTTATTGATAATCTATCTTGGGGTGCGATTCCATTAGAGAAGTTCTAGTTTAGGCATTTCTCATCCTAGACATCACAAATCTTAGAAAATATATTCTTTGATCTCTAGTTTCATTTACAGTTGCAAGTTCGTAAGATCATGTGATCCGTGGTGGAATATGACTTTCATTTTTTGCTTTTGCTCTGCTCCATGTGTTTGTTATATTATCATATTCCAACAAGACTGGCATCGTTGAAGTTTGCTCATACGGGAAACACAATCTAAAGAATTTATTTTGACCAGAATATTTTGTTAATGAATAGTTAATTTTCAAAATTATTGCTGTTAGTTCTTAGTTAGATGTTTATCTTTTTCTTGGATGGTAATATTGTTTATTGCAAGGCTTTATGTTTTAGTGGGTGCTATCTTTATATTTGGTATTTATTTATTTATTTTACTATTAATGTTTATAATAAATGCATCTTAATATTGATGATACTCAAAGGAATAAACTTCTTTTACTTTTAACATTAAGTACTCTAGAAGAATATGTAGCAGTACTTAATTGTTACTACACTTATATTTACAAAGACTCATATATGTCGTCAAAGCAAACAAGAGTAGCATGGATGAAGGAGATCTTGAATGGTCATCTAATATAATGTGTTAATGCTTCTTGAATGAGTGGTAATTTATTTACAAATCTTTATGAAGACTTAGAAACATGGTTTAAAGAAAAGTAATAGAATAGTAATAAAAGAAAAAGTTGGAATAATCTTGTATACGCTTGCACTAGGTCTTTCAGACGGAGATGTTGCTGAGAGGTTTCAACGTTCTAGAGAAACAGTTAGTCGAACTTCTCGTGATGTGTTGGAATCAATATATGGACGATGTTGAGAAAAGTTTGGAGCGTAATCTGACTCAGAGAAGTCTAGGAAACCGAAGAGGATTCGTCGTCTAGAATAAAGGCGAAGACATGCCAGTGATGTTGAAGTTTGTGCCTCGGACGGATCCTCGGTCCTCGGTCAAGAAGTTCTTCGCTCCAGTCATACTAACCAAAGACATCTGGATCAGCCGGACCGAGTAAAGTCACACCTCGTCCGAATTAGAAGATATGTCCTCGGTTAGGCATGCGAAGCAAGTCACACAAGATAGACAACAGGAATGGTCAGTAACCGAGGAGGTTACCAGAACGAAGGATTGTGACGAAGAATGGAACTCCATCCGGAACGAAGAGTCGTATCAAATAAAGGTAATCATCAGTTTTATTCTACGAGCCATAGTTCATTGTGACAACATTAGCTTGCGCTATGATCACATGAGTAAATGCATCAGCAGCAGAAGAAGATGAAACCGCAATGTCTTCTTACTGAAGCTCAGTTCAGACTAAAGAAGGAGTCATCTAACTGAAGAAAAAGTATTCGGTAGGACCCAACTTTGGTGTTGTGACATCATGTGTTAGAGTTATCTTGGGAATACACTTAGGCATAGGTCTCAATGTGTCAGGGTAGTATGGGAAGCATGGTAAGGTCACTTTACAGGCTGTAAAGTTGACTAGTTGACTAGGTGGCTCAGGCCTAAGGGAGGTGTTCCCGCCCAATACCAAACATATCCGGCCATCTACTTAGTGCTATAAATAAATCTCATTCACCCTCACAATGTTGTATGTCTAATGTTCAAATTGTGAACATTGTGTAGTGGTTGTTATAGATCTTCTCTTGTAAAAATATTGAAGTTTATCAATGTGAAATCTCTCAGTTTCTCACAATGGACGTAGCTCGACTCTTGGAGTGAACCACTTTTATATCCTTGTGTTTCTCAGCCTTATCTTCGTATTGATTCACTAGTCTAGATAGTTGTGTGTACGAGTGTTGATTGTTTGTGGAAGTACTTAGTCAAGTTTGTCGGTGCCCCCCTTTCCGCTGCATCCGAATAGACGGAGCAAAAGATTCATGCACGTGAGTATATTAGATCTAAAGATGCAACATTTCAATGTATAACACCTCATATTGATAATGACAATCGATATATGCCTCATTTCAAGGTAAATGATTGTGATATTTTATTTCCATGCATCTATATATTGTAATTTAAACCTTTTCTTAGCATGATTGCATTGAATGCATAGATGGCACTAATATAAATGTTTGTATCATCATGGTTGTCCAAATGAGATATATGGGAAGAACATGAATCTCTAGATTTAATGTAATGGTTGTATGTGACTTCGACTTGTATTTTACGATTCGTCTGGTGGGAAGGATTGACACATGATACTCGATTGTTCCTTCAAGCAATTGAGACACTTTCTATGAATTTTCATAAGCCCTTAGAAGGTACAACTAGTTTTATATTTGTTTATAATTTTTGCGCTAACAATCACTAGAATATTAATTTTAGAGTAAATTACAAAAATGGTCCCTGAGGTTGGCACGAATTAACAAGAATGGTCCTACTGTAGAAAAAATCACCATAATGGTACTTAAGGTTACGATTTAGTGACAATAATGGTCCAAAAGCCAAGTTAAATGACTATTTTACCCTTTTTAATTTCTTTTTCATTTTCTTTTAATACTTAATTTATTAAATTAATTATAAAAAAATAACCCCCCCTACCCGCCTCTCTCTCTCTCTCTCTCTCTCTCTCCTCTCCAAGAAAACCCACATCCGATGACGGCTTCCCAACCCCAGCAATTGTTGCTTCCAAACTCGATTCACCATTCCTCTGCTCGATTTCTTTCCCTCTCCCCAATACTCAATTGATCGGTCTCTCTCCTTCCTCCTTCCCGATTTTCTAATTTCAAATAATGTTTATGCATGTGTGTTTTTCTTTTGTGTTTATCGAGAGAGATAGAGGCGTGTTTCAGAGGAGAAGAAATGCGTACAGTGAACTTCACCAAAACGTGTTCTGCTTTTCAACTTAGGTCAGATGGCAAAAGCTTCCCAACCCCATCGCTATGTTTTCCGGTATGATTGAATATATGAAGAAGTAATTGTTTGGAAAAGAATAGGATAAAACTGAAGAAAGATCCAAAATTGGGGAGATAGACTCGCAATGAAGGAGAGAATTAAGATCGCAAAAAACGCACTGTCATGTAAAGAAATCGATCAGAGCGAGAATCCTTACCTCCGTGTCCTATCTTTCAAAGTTCACGGGGAGAGGCTCCCACCTTGAGTCTGCCGGAGAGAACCTCGCACCACCACCGGGTCGTCGGAGGAGAAACCCACGCCAACAAACTCCCTCTCTCTCACTCTCTAATGCGGTCGTGACCAACACAAGGCCTGCCGGAGGCTCACCAAGGGCAAAAAATTGGTCGGACCCCTCAACTAACGAACTCAATTCTTTCACAGTATCACAGACCTTCTCTCCCTGTACAATTTCACAATTTGAACGAACCTCAGTAGGACCCGATCTGGAGCTTCTATGAGAAAACGATGAAGAGTTTAGATCTGGATTTATGGATTCGGATGGTGGCGACGACGGTGATTCCTCGGAGTTTAGATCAGAAAAGAGGGTGAGGAAGAAGAAATCGAGAGGAAAGGAATCGTTGTACTCCCATGTTCGTCAAAATCAAAGGCGTCCACACACTCCGGTGGTGGTTACCTCCACTTAGTTACAGTACCATCCGTGGTGCTCCGCTTCCATCCGACGTCAAATTCATCTCGCTGGGTTTTCTTGGAGAGGAGAGAGAGAGAGAGGCGGGTGGGGGAGGGGTATTTTTTAATAATTATTTTAATAAATTAAATATTAAAAGAAAATGAAAAAGAAATTAAAAATGGTAAAATAGTCATTTAACTTGGCTTTTGGACCATTATTGTCACTAAATCGTAACCTTAAGTACCATTATGGTGATTTTTTCTACAGTAGGACCATTCTTGTTAATTCGTGCCAACCTCAGGGACCATTTTTGTAATTTATTCTTAATTTTATCTATCTTTTTTCATAAAGGAAAATATTATGTAGTAGACAAAGAATACCCTAACCGAAAATGGTATTTGACATCATATTCACGTCTTAGATATTATCAATCACTGTTTGAACTTGTGCTTCCAACCAATTCTTAAGATGCCTTTAATCGTGTACATTCATTTCTTCGAAGTTGCATCGAACGTCTTTTGGAGTGTTTAAGAAGAGGTGGAAAATATTGAACAAAATGCCAAATTTTCGTGAGAAGACTCAAATATGTGTGATAATGACAACATTACCCTTCATAACTATATTCGAATAAACGAGTTCACATATATGATTTTCAACATTATTTAACACATGGATCACATACATACAGACAACAAGACAATCAATGAAGATTTAGTCACAATAACATTCGAGTGCCATGATATACGAGAAATTCATGGTAATATTATAAATATGATATGAGATGAAATAAGTTTCACTTAAATATAAAAAATCGGTAAATTGTTATTTAATAATTATTTTAATTTAATAAAATGTACTATATGTTTTTTTATAAAATTAGATCATTTTTGTTCATGTATTTTACGTTATTTTACATTTTCTAGCTAACTTATTAGCTAACTTTTACTAAAGCACTGTCTCGCATGCTAGCTGAAAAGCTAACTTTTAGCTTATAAGCTAGCTTATCAATAAACTATCTCAAGCTAACTTATAAAAAACAGCTTATAAGCTAGTTTAATGGTCTTACCAAATGCTACTTTACAACAAGTTAGCTTATTTTTTCCAAACTAAACCTTATTATCAATCAACTTTTTAGTTATCAGTTAGCTTTTCGGCAATCATCTAGCTTTTCAGCTAATCTGTCAAATATAGCTCAGAAAACCAACGATGTTTACGTGTACCCACATTACATCACATGGATGTGTACTAGATTTCACATGGATATCTTTAAAAAAAGATCAAATCTTTGTTATTTTCTTTGTCACGTGTTGGCTGTTGCTATAGAAACTCAAAGTTGACCTTATCTTTGACACTGTTAGAAAAGTACAAATATAAAACACTACCACTTATAATAGGAATTTCTAGTTTATTGTTGATAAATAAGTGAAAAAAAGGTGTATTCATGATTAAATGCTTTGATAATGTAATTTTCCCTTAAGATTTATTAGTCTGTATGTATGCATCGGTTAACGCAAACAATTTTACAATATAATATTTAAGAAATCTCAAATAAAGCCTCATTATTTTGAATTAATTTATGAAAAAATCTCAAAACTATTTTTTTTACAAAATACCGACTAGCATATTCATTTTAGTCATTTCATCCGGTTTACCAGGTTTCGTAGATTAAAATTTTTCAATAAAATCAAACTATTTTTGGTTATTTTATGAAAAAATCTTAATGTTGAATTTTTTTTACACAAAATAATAAAACTTAGACCCAACATTTGGACTTCATTATAGATTTTCAATTTAGGAAACCTCATAAAACGGAAGAAATGACTAAAGTAAATATGTTAGCCGATATGTTGTCCATTTCTATAAATAAAATTAATTTTAAGATTTTTTTCATAAATTAGCTCAAAATAATGAGACTTTATTCAAGATTTTTCTATAATATAACACTTAAAATCTTAGGCAATATGCTCTCAATAATGCCATCTTCTAAAATATATGTTTGTCTTTTTACTTTTACTTTTTTATTTCCAAATCGCCTCTCATTTGGATACTATACTAAAAATATACAATACAACAAACAAAAAACAACATAAACATATCCACATAGACTTGTATATACAAACCACACTTTTCAACTATATACCATATACGTATAACTCCATAATGTCTATGTACATACTAATACCATACTCTACATGATCACCATGTATTTACCTTATTATCTACAATATCAACAACTTATGAATATTTACAAAGCCCTAAGATCATATCCTTTTTCTATATCTACACTTTTTTTTTTCTACTTTATGTGTGTATCATATTTGGAAACCCTAAAATTTACATTCTTTCCGGTTACTAATTATGCCAATTTAAGAGTCTGAAATGGGCGGGTTTTGAATAAATTTCCAAATAGAAAACTCATACATGTTTCTTCGGGTGGTGGTTCGGGTGATTGGTTAGGGTTCCATTTAACATTCAATGCGGCCTGTTGACCGATTTGACTTTGGATTGAGTCTATGGTTTTTTGGTCAACGGGGTTGTTGCCTGTCATGTCTGTGACATAGAATTTATCTTTGACTTTTCCACCTTTGGTTGAAATTTCAGCTCTTTTTATACATAAACTATTTTCCCTAAAAATCCTTGTTATATCGGAAAGAAGTCCCACGCGATCTAATGTGCATAGTTCTAGCTCTAGCGCCTATGTAACAAAAAAAATATATATATTAAATTTGAGAAATAGTAATTTAGTTTTAATTGATTTGGTAGGAATAGTAAGAAGTGCTTTATTTGCATGTTTTTTAACCAACCAACAAATAAATATTAAAAAAACATGATTCGCAAAAAAATCCCGAAAAAACAACTTGATGATTCAGTTTTTACCGAAGCAATTTTTTATACACTCTGCTGACAATTTTAGTGAATCATCACAAAAATAAATCATCGAGGCGTTTTTGCGGATATTTTTTTTACGAATCGTGTTCTTTTTGCATCTTATAATGATTTATTTTGTTGGTTTGTTAGAAATAATACAAATGAAGCACTTTTTACCAATCCCAATCCAATTTGTGTATTATAGTTGATAGCAATTTAATTTCATTTTATTCTATTACAACATTGTATTTTGAAAAAACTACCTATTATAGCAATCTTATTGAAATACAAACGGTTATAAATGAATGGATTTTTTAAAGTATGATGTGATTATAAGAAAGAAACTTAGTAAAATGCTATAATTGGTAGATTTTCGAAGTACGAAAAAAGTTGAAAAATCTATACAATCATAGCAATGTTATAAAAATAAAAAAAAAATTTCAAGTCGGGAAGATTTTTTAAAGTATAAAGTTGTGGTAAGGAAGAAAGTGATAGTAAAAATGCTATAATTGGTAGATTTTTCAAAGTGGGAAAAATGTGAACACAATGTTATAATAGAAAGAAATAAATAAAAGGTGGACACAGAATTAGAAAGATAAAATGAAAGTAGACAATTGCAAAATTTTACCATACCTCGAATGTTCTCCTTTCAATTGCAGCTTCAAGACATTGCGTAACACGTTCTCTTTCTGCCTCTGAGCTTACTGGGCTTCCATCAATGTGTCGAATATAATATTCCTGCGTTCATATATTTGTTTATTATAGCATTCTATTTCTAATTGTACTTTGAAAACCTATCCAATTATAGCATTGTACTTTTATTTATTTTCTCTTATTAGGAAATTGTACTTTGAAAAATTCACCCAATTATATAGCATTGTAATTTTATTTTTAATTTTTTCTTATTAGGAAAATGTGCATAAAAATCCACCAAATTATAGCATTGTACTCTTATTTTTATTTTTATTAGGAAATTATACCTTGAAAAATCCATCCAATTATAGCATTGTACTTTAATTTTAATTTTTATTAGGAAAATGTATTTTGAAAATTCCTCCCACTTATAGCAGTGTGCTTTCATTTTTTGCTTATTAGGAAATTGTACTATGAAAAATCCACCCAATTATAGCATTGTACTTTTATTTTTTTCTTATTAGGAAACTATACTTTGAAATATCCACCCATTTATAGCATTCTACTTTTATTTTTTTCTTATTAGGAAACTGTACTTTGAATTATAGCATTGTACTTTTATTTTTTTCTTATTAGGAAACTGTACTTTGAAATATCCACCCATTTATAGCATTCTACTTTTATTTTTTTCTTATTAGGAAACTGTACTTTGAATAATCCACCCAATTATAGCATTGTACTTTTATTTTTTTCTTATTAGGAAACTGTACTTTGAAATATCATAGCATTCTACTTTTATTTTTTCTTATTATTCTACTTGTATTTTTTCTTATTAGAAAACTGTATTGTGAATAATCCACCTAATTATAGCATTCTACTTTTATTTTTTTCTTATTAAGAAATTGTACCTTGAAAAAACCACCCAATTACTTTTCTAGTTATAAAAATGTACTTTGAAAACTTTAAGTGAAAATTGCTTTGTATTTGGATGATATTCCTATAATCAGGTAGTTGTTTCAAAACACAATAGTAAGTTAGTAACACAAAAAAATGAAAGTCTGATGCTATAATGAGGAAATAAATCAAAGTACGTTGCTATTTCTTGGATTTAACCCTTTGTAAATTTTTGACAAAACAAAAAATTAAAATACCTGATAAGCCTCCATGTTCCCAGTATGTACAACTCCATGAAACACAACATATTGCATATCAGTCAAAGTGCAGATTATATCAAACAAAAGCTTCGGTCGATCCCTACACACCATAGTAATAACCGTATAATCCCTCTCTGCACAATCCAAAACAGTAACCTGTGGCCTCCATCTACTTTCCTTTTCTTCCAATTCTACCCTTCCACCAACATTCTCATAATCCCTTTCAGCAAACATAATCTGATGCAATCTTCTCTCCCTATGCGTAAACCCCGGGGTCGAAAGCGTCATTTTACCAGTCTTCAAGTCATTGTTCCCCTTAAGAACATTACAAAGCAGTTTCTTGATAGTTGAAAGTCTTTTCGGATCTTCAACTGCACATCCTGTTTTTTCATCTGTCACATGTACAACTGCTGCAGCTCTTGCATTATGAGTCCAGATTTCAGCATTGACTACATTGCATCCGAGATTTGTGAGAACTGCACATACTTCAGATAATAATCCAGGTCTATCTATTCCTGCTAGTTCAATTGCTGTGTAATCTTCTGAAGGTTTTAATCCAACTGAACCATTTACTGATGGAACATAAAACGCATCACTTTCAAGTACCTGTTAGAAATTATATGCCAGTAACAGTGACTTTTTGTTCAAGGTAACTTGATACAAGTGGCGTGTGAAAAGAAAGGAGGTAGAAAGTGGAAATTGGAAAAGATGCTTACCTTTTTAATATAGTCGATCACCTCTTTGTCTTTAATTTTGCTTCCGTCACGGTAAATAACATTGAAAACTGTCGAAATCAAGGAATAGGATCAGATACTGTAGGGAGAAAATCAGATGGCTTGAAAAGTTATTCAGATTCTTATTTTATGAAGAATAAGTGAATAAGTAATAACGTACCGTCCATGAACCATCCACCGTCTGATGAGATGTAGGCTTTTGTGATGACGAGATCTAAATCCGAAAGAACTTGAACGACTTCGAGGAGGATACCATGCTTGTTAACACTTTCGACCTAACATATGAAGCATGGAGCGTATGAGAAGGAATAATATGAATGAGTCGAAACATGTGATTGTGATTGAGTCGAGGGTTTCTGAAAGTATCGTACAGCAAATTAGTTCGCATACCTGGATTACTGTTGCATCCGGAGATGACTTGTTGTCGATTGTAACTCTGCGATAACAATATATGAACTTAAATTAGGAACACTTCAGATCTAGTTAGCAGACGAATAATAACATCGAGGAGGTCAAATAAAAAAAACGTAATCGAGTAAATCACCAAAATCATTCGGTTAATGTATTCCGATACTTAATTTCAGACAAACTTAGCACATAGACTCGATTCACACGCTAGAATAATCTAATATAATATCAAAAAAGCAATTAAGTACAATCTCGGAGAATTCTAGTAGCAAGTAATTCAATTACGTAATCATTTAAAGAAAAATACAAGATCCAAATTGAGCAATCGAAACTAAACAACAATTTACTGAAATTATAAAGAGAAAGGATGCGTTTATTTGAAGTACCTTGGAGGATTCATCCTCCTGAAAAGTTTTGCATATTCATCTTCCATATCTAGAAAACAATTGCACAAAAACGCGATGGAATATGTATTTTCTGATTCAAAACGCAACTAATTTGAGAAAATTTATACAAGAAAAGAGGAATCAGGTCTCCAATTGGTAAGGAATCGCCAGAGATTTGAAGATGAAAGAAGGGGGGGAGAGGCAGTGGGACACTTGCAAAAAAGTAAAAGTGTGCCTGGCACCTCATTCCCATTAAATTAGTTGACTTAGTTCAGAGATAGATAAATGAGGAGACCACTCCCACCTACAGTCCTAACATCGGTGTTTCCTGATGACGTGGCTGTTTTCTATTGGATGAGCTGACGGTTATGACGTCTGCCCGTCTGCCCGGAAGGTTAATTGGTTTCTTTCAATTTCCGGGTATTAGTTAATTAAATTTAGAGTAAATTACACTTTTGGTCCCTGTGGTTTGCGAAAACTAACAGATAGGTCCTAACTATTGGAAAATCACGTTGGGAGTCCTTAAGATTTCTGAAACACTACAAATCCGTCCCTGAGGTATCAAAATAGTTCACAGGTCCATATGAAATGACTTTCTTACCCTTTCTTATTTCTTTTATCTTTTTATTTATATTCTTTTTGTTTTTTAAAAAATAAAAAATTAAAAAAAAAACCCACTCCACCCCACTGGCCACCCCACCCCACCCACCTCTCTCTCTCTCTCTCTCTCTCTCTCTCTCTCTCTCTATGTGTGTGTGTGTGTATGTGTGTCTCTCTCTCTCTCCTTCCAATAAGCCCTACCAAGATCATCATCTTCTACCTCCGTCCTCATTCTCCGTTCACCACCACTGGATACGTCCTGCCCAAATCCGTCCTCACATTGACGATAATTGATTCCAGCGATAAATGATTCCAGCGGCTGTGAAGATCGCCGATTTAGGATTGGCGAAGAAGACAGTGGCTGTGAAGATCGACGGTGAAAATGGTGGGTTTCTTCTGGGTTTATGATTTTCTTGATTTTTTTTCTCATTCAAGGAAAAAATGGTGGGTTTATCAGCAATGAGAGGATTGGTCGATTTGGAAAAGGAGAACATATTATTGATCTTGTTTAGTCAAGATTCTTGTTGTGTAGTGTTAATCGAATCCTGATAATTGTTTTTCCGGTTCAATTTTGTTGAGTTCTGTTGCTTGGTGTTGTGAGGATCGTTTATCTCTCCAAATCCCCAAACGGAACGTTATCGTTCTGTGTTAATCTTATCCGCAAATTGTTACTAGTGTTGTTTGGATGGACGAGGAAAGAGAGAATCAAACAAACAACGATTACGAAGAGAACCATGAAATCAATTCCATTTCTTCATTTAAATCAATGCTTGAAGTTGAAGAAGAAAATAACAACAATTCATCTCACGCCATTAATGCTCGTGTTTCAGATGGACAGAGCTTCAATTCTTGGAGATGCAATCGAGTATCTGAAAGAGCTTCTACAAAAAATCAACGACCTAAACTATGAACTCGAATCAACCTCATCATTAACACCCACCACCACCACCTTAGCCGTCGGCAGAACCACCACCACCAGTTTCTACCCTCTAACCCCAACTCCAATCGGTCTCCCTTCAAGAATCAAGGAAGAACTTTCCCCACCACCATCCCTAGCCCAACCGTCCAGCCTGCAAGAGTACTAATTTCAGTTTCCACATACCCTAATTTTTTTAATAAAATTACGATGAATTGCTTCTTTAAATGTTGGTTTTTTTTCTGGTGGTTTTAGGTTGAAGTAAGGCAGAGAGAAGGAAGAGCAGTGAATATACAGAGTTTGATTTGGTGGAGAGAGAGAGTGTGTGTGTGTGTGTGGGGGGGGGGGGTGGGGTGGGTTAGGTTTATTTTTCTTTTTTTTATTAACTAATTATATAATATGTATAAAAGAAAAAAGAAAAAGAAATTAGAAAGGGCATTTTAGTCTCTTTACTTGACTCAGGGACGTATTTGTTAGTTTTCGGAAACCTTAGTGACCTTAAACGTTGGATTTGGATAGTTAGGACCTATCTGTTAGTTTTTGCAAACCACGGGGACCAAAAGTGGAATTTACTCTTAAATTTATATAGAGAACAACTAAAATGTAGATTTTTGGTTTTGGTTGTGTTTTATTAACCAAGGTATATGTTTTTGTAACACAATTAATTCTGTATTTTGTTATAATGTGATCATTAAAGTTTTGTTTTTGCAATAGTCAATATAGTTGTAAAATTCATGTCAATTAAACCCTTAATTTTATCTTTATCTTTATATGTCTTTGTAATCTTTATATCTTTATAATAATGTTTATAATAGAAGCTATAAAAATGAATATGATTAAATATATGTCGTCTATATTAAATCATATTTATTTGAAACTCTCAATTATGTATTGTATACTATTTAAATATTCATTTGTAACTCACAACTCTTCATTTTATCCTAATTAATTTTATTTGGTCATTTAAAATGTTTTGTCTATATAAGAACTATTCCACACTCGATTTCTTAAACTTGGTTCTCTTCAATTTTTGTTTTTGTTATCTGTAATATATATATATATATATATATATATATATATATATATATATATATATATATATATATATATATATATATATATATATATATATATATATATATGCATGAGAGCTCCACATTATTCTTTTTATTTTATTCGAATTATATATATATATATATATATATATATATATATATATATATATATATATATAATGAGAAATTCATCATGTCATGCATATATAAATATATATTATGCAAGTTTATGTTGAAAGAGTTTTCTTTTTGTTTGCAATGAATGATAAAATGTTAAAACAATATGTTAGTTGTACTTTAAAAATGTTAAATGTAATAAACAAAACTACTTTTACTACAATGTGGTATTTTTCAAAATCAACCAAATTATAGAAAGTATATTGAATTGCAAAGTAATTTAACTGGGAAATAATTGGGTAAATTATATAAAAGATATTGTAGTTTTTAATTTTTCAATCTGACTATAATATTTTTTTCTTTTAATCATAACTATTGTAATTTTTTATTCAAATAAGATTTTCTTTTGTTAATAAAGACAATTTTCCTTCAACCATATTCATTTGAAACTATAATGAATTTTCAAATGTCTTTTAATACTGATTGCTAATTGTTTTATGAATATGAGATAATTATTTAAATTTTCATTACGATAATTAATTTGTATTCAATGTGCAAATTATAACTCTTTAAATACCAAACTGTTTATATATTAACTACTACAACTTTTAAATAATGATATATTTACATGTATGCAAGTTTTTAGTAAATAAACACAAGTTCACTGAAAAACCAATGCCAACATGTTCAGAATATATCTGAAATCTACGTTAAGTTTGATTCTTCAAAAACAATGATATAGTTGGTTAACACATGATTGATTTTATGTAGTTTTTAATTAATTAAGTGATTGGTGTTTTATATTTGATGTTTTGTTTGAAGCTATAAACAAATATTAGAAAGGGAAATCAATAGAGAAGCTAATCATGGTGATCTTGGTGATTATGTTCTTTGCGTTTAACCTTAGTGTTGTATTTTACTATATATATATATATATATATATATATATATATATATATATATATATATATATATATATATATATATATATATATATATATATATATATATATATATAAATATATATATATATATATAATTGGTAGTTAATGCATGTGTGTAAGAACTTTCTTGCAAACAGATGTATAGTGTTGGACCACTATTTTAATCTTAATTATATGCATGTAATAATGTTTAATGCTAAAAGAATATGTGTAATAGCTTTGTTGTTAATATGTGCTAGATGTAATTCCAATACATGATATATTAATATTTTGATTGTATGTATACTTTTAGGGTACTAATACAATTTTTCGGATGAATCAATATAATTTTCAAAATGAAGAACCATATTAAGAAAAACAAAGCTCTTTTTGAGAAAAATAAGCTTTGTGTCATTAGGAATTTCAATATAGTCGAATCTAATATGAAAATAATAATTACAATATGATGTTGTTTGAGAATGTCGAACGTGGCGAGTTAAAGGTTGATACATTATACCCAACCAAGCATCCCCACCAAAATTACGCATCAGTGTTGGAAAGTTTTTATCTTAATTTTTTGATTTTCTGTTATTTTACTATATAATTTGATTCCTCACGCACCGCGCGTGCATACGCCTAGTGAAACAAATAAAGGAATCATCTGGTTACCACGCTTATGCGACATGTCACATCATATTTGAGTCATCGACACTTGCCTACGTGGCATTGACATGTGACTTTTTTAATTATATTTTTTATTCATCTTAAATTTATTATTATTAAATATTAATTGAATATCTTTCCATTTGAATCCAAGACGATGGAAAAAACACAAGGTGCAGGTTTCATTTGGTACCCAAATATATAGGTTCATCTTAGTTTCTAAAAGCAACACAAAATCATCTTGAACACTTTCTACCACCGCTATTATCATCAATCTCTCTCTTTCTCTATTGTCTCTTAATTATTATGGTCAAACTTTCCTCAATCTTTATCCCCTCAAATCGATCTAATTCATCATGAAATATCAATAGACATGATTGCCCAAAACATGTTCAACAAAATAGCTGAAAGAAATATTAGTTCTCCGTGGCTCACCGCCCTAACAGGAACAAAGAACTACAACAAAAGTTAGTCAAATATCGAATCGGTCAACCCGAATGACAAATACCCAACAACATATAGGGAGTCTATAAATATGGAGTAGTACGGATGATTGAAGGTTGTTTGGTTTTTCTATGAGGGAGAACTCATTTTGGGATAATGATCCTCCTATCACACGACAGTTTTTCTCGATGGAAGATTACGATGGGGAACTACGACCTATGGTGGAGTTAGTGGAGGGTTGTTCTTATCATCTACTACTTTTCCTATTGCTTACTGGGTTGGTGTTAAATTCTGCCACCAGTCATCTGATCCTTTAGCTAATGTCATTGCCACATGTTCCTTGGAAATACTACTGCCACCAAGGTTCCTCACCCGTTGAAGAAAAGTCGTGGTGGCCCACCATCTTAACAACTTACTCGATACAGGGTATCTTTCTATCAACGATGATGCAGCATAGATGATATGGCGAGGTTTATTGAATAGAAAGCGGTCTTCAAGAAGATGAAATAGAACCCAATTTTTTTTGAATTTCTGATGTTTGTGGGGTTTAATTAATAAGGGGTCTGCTTACATGGCAATGACATGGCCTGTTGTCCCCACGCCATTAATGCCAATTGTCACTTACAAACCGGTAAGTATTGGGTTCGATCCTCTATTTAACAATTAAAATATAACTTTAATGATCTGTTTCGCAAAAAAAAATTCGATGACCAAATTGATACAACACACAAAGTTGATTGCGCTACAGTGGCATTAACCATTTTAACTAAACTGATTCTAAACTTTTGTATTTTTAAATTCTATTTCAATTTATGTGTATATTTTTAATTCAATTTATGATCATGAAGTTTGCTTATTTTGATTAGGTTAGATAGGAATAGGAATTATATGAGTTCTTTTATTATTATTTTAGGATTAAGATGTGGATTTTTATAAATAGTGACTTGGAATACAATGTTAGCATGACCTTAGGGTTTAGCACTAACATTTCAATCTTGTATGCCTTAGGATATAAAAGATTGTCCTTTATACAATACATTATTTAATCATTAGAGAATATTGTTTAATCGAACTTTGAAATTCTTACCTAGCAGTCATCATCAATATGCTTTAGGCTTTAGGAGTTAGTTTGTATGTATCACTAAATAAATCTAAGGTAAATATTGGTAAGGTAATAAGTAATTAGACTCTATAGGATGAAGCTAAGGCATACAATGCTTTGCATAATCAAGTTAAGTACACCTTTGCATTTCAAACCTGAATATTTAAACAAATCAAATAACATAGTTGGAAATTTTGAATGTTGAGACAAGATAAGAGTAAGAAGGAAAAATTGGAATATATATATATATATATATATATATATATATATATATATATATATATATATATATATATATATATATATATATATATATATCATGATAATCCTTTAGGTGTTGTTGATTAATTAATAGGTTGGCCATTAGCATGCAAGAATTTTAAAGAAAAGGTGTGTATATGAGAGAACGAAAATGAAACCTACTTAATTGCATGAACTAAAGTATTTTCAGTATATAATAAATTTCTGTAGATGGATTTCATAATGATAATACATGTAATGTCTTGATATATACATTTTGGATAAATGAGATTTGAACCCTATCTTAGTTTCATGAATCAAAGTATTTCCGTATATGGATTAAATGATTTTTTAATGGTTTCACAATAATAATGCAAATATAATTTATAAGAGTGTGGAAGAGTTTTGAAATTTACCCTAGTTCGTGATTTAAAATACTTATAATATAAGACATATCTTTTGACGAATAAGAATTTTCATATTTTGAAAGGTTTACATATTAAAAATAATAATAACAACAAATGAGTACTTGAAGGGGGACTTCAAACTCAAGTGGAATATATTCTTATTCATATTTTGAAAGGTTTACATATTAAAAATAATAATAACAACAAATGAGTACTTGAAGGGGGACTTCAAACTCAAGTGGAATATAAATTTATTTTGGAACGACTAAAAATTTTTCAAATGAAATATAAAAGTTTTGAAAACCTTATATGAATATACACCCTTGAAATAGTATTTTGAAAACCTTATATGTATTCATATACTTCATGTTAAGTGTGTGTGTGTGTGTGTGAATATCATTATTTTCTACGAATATATTGTCTACATGCTTAATTCCTATGAATCGAATGATTTATACCATTAGAATGCCCTTTAATACATGACTTCAATTTTGGGACAAAATAGACTTATGACATGATTATAAGGATAATATTATATTTAGATCAGTGGACTTTCATGTAGAAACAAGTGGTAGTATAAGAAGAATAAGTGGAGATTGATGCTTATTAGTAACATAGTTGACATAAGTTTTGAGATATGATGCCTTGATGGCCGACTAAGAAAACTAATCCAAAATCCAAATTAAGGGGTAAATGTATAAAAGCAAAATTTTGGTAATTATTAAAGAATAGATCCATAGGTGGTTTTGAGACTAACCATTTTTATTGTGGAAGTGTAAGGACTAAGATCCTAGAATGTTTAACTTAAAATAAATGTTATACTAGATAGTTTACCATAAGTTAAGAAGTAGATTATAATGACAAATTGAAACATCGCCATTTGACTTTTATCACTAAGAAGTATTGCAGATTAAGTATGTTGTAAGCCATATGGAAAGTTAAGATTTGAACATTTATGACCTTTATACTTTTGATGTGATTCGAGTATGGAATCATTCTAAATGGGTGGGTAATTGTAACATCCATATTTTGGGGCCTTGTAGCTTTGACCATTTTTGAAAAAAATTAGATAAAACAAATACTAATAAATTAAATTAACTTTGTAAATAAACAAAATAAGTTAGTAATAGAAGTTTAATGTAATTAAAATGTTAAAAGGATCAAATAGATTAAAAGAAAACTTATAATAAAATGACTAAAATGTTAAATTAAGAAATTATAAAAGACCTTCAGTGGACAATATTTTGAGGCCTAAATATTATGATATCAACATTTGGAAATGTAATATGAGACCTATAGTTGGAATTGTGAATAAAGACCATTTGGAGAAAGTTTAGGGTGAGGGGCAAGCCTTGTCAAATCCTTGAAACTTGGTATGTGGGAAAAATAAACAACTTAGAGACTAATACTATTAAGAATATTTAATTAGTATTAAGAATGTTTCATTTAGGGTTAATGATGAGTTTATATGTTAAGAGTTAGTGTTGGCATCTTTTTAGAGCAAATATTAGGTAAAAAGACTAAAAGTGTCAAATGTGTCAAAATTAGTTTTGACAGCCTTTAACTTAGTGTTTGAATTAAATGTAAAAGAAATGTTTTTCGAGGGATTATTATGTAAAGAGATAAAATTAGTTTGAAATAAGGGAGCCATTTGAGGATCTTATGTAAAAATAAGAAGTAGAGGGGTTTATGTTTTCACTTTGTCAAATATATATAAAAGAGCTATGTCTTCTTCCCTAACTCATTTTACCCAAATCGTATTCTAGGGCTTGAAGGAGTGTCTCATGGCGATTTGAAGCTTTCCTTAAGAATTTTATGTGAAGAAGTCAAGTTTTGTTCTTAGAATCTAGCTCAATGCAACTAAGAGATCTAATTAATTGAAGTGTAGGGTTAGTTATAATCATTTAAATGCTAGTATAAGCTAATTTCTAACTTCATTGCTTAATTTTGAAGTTTAAAGAGTTTTAACATTGAACTTCAAAAACTCGAAGATTTTAATGATAACAAACTCATGCAATGTTATATATCAAAAATATAATGAGAGTGCATTACTCATCTGGTTTTATCCAAAAAATAAAAGACAAAAATATTATTAACTGACTCAACATCATCAAATTTTATAGTCATAAATAAGAATAAATTAATAATTATAACAAATAACAAGATATACTACAATCATTATAATAAGTAATTAAATTGAAGATAAGAAAAAACACATATTTTATTAGAGTGAAAACACAAATGAATAATGAAATAAGGTTGAGGATGAGAAAAAACATAAAAGACTTACAATGTAAAATAATTTTAGTCAAAGGGTTATTTGGGGCTACCGTCAAACTTATTACAAAAATACATATTGTAACATCCCAAAATTTTAGGGTAAAATTAAAAAAATAAAATAAACGGACACTTCAATATAAGAAAAGACACTTAATTAATTTTGACAAAATTCCATAACTTATAAGTTTAATGAAAACATCCCAGGTTTAACAAAAGTTAATGAAATCACAACATAGCGGAACATCCATTCAAAAACAGTCCTCCAATGAAGCAGCACAGTGTATACACGTCACGCCTTGCCATATGGTACCTGATGTACCTGAAACAGTAGTTTATATAGGGAAAGGGTAAGCACGGAGCTTAGTGAGTTCCTCAAAATACCATACGATCCATCACACAACATAGAACACATCATAACCATTCATATGTCTGTGAGACTCGCGGGCTATCCCTGTTCCGCCTGAAGACTCACGAGCAGTTCTCGTTCCGTCTTATCGCTCGCAGGCTTTTCCCGTTCCGTCTAATGACTCGCAGGCTATTCCCGTTCTGCCTATTGGCTCGCGGGCTATCCCGTTCCGTCCACAAACAATCATTATCATAGCAATAATTCATACAATTATCATAACAGGTAAGATCACCTTAGTCTAACATATCTTCCTTCCTACGCATGCAATATCACCTATAGTATAGTGAGAAGACTCACCTGATTATAGTTGACTATATCGTTTATCTTTCTCGGCTTTGTATTTCCTTCAACTTTAACTGTTAACATAATAAGAAATCTATCATTTCTTAATCCTTAACTATATTATAGTCGCATCATAAAACCCTTCAATAATTCCAACATGATACTCCATGATTTATCAAGTAAAGAACGGCCAGGTAGAAGATTAGATGGGGTGGCAGGATCCTTTCAGCATTTTAGCCTTTTGGAAAATCCAACAACCAGATCCCAAGTAATCGGCCTAGTCACCGTCCTCGTAAGTAAATCAATCGGTATTATTTTCAGAATTACAAATTGTTATAATAAGGACGTTTTTAAGGTTTTTGTTTACTATTGTTGGAAATGAATATGTTATACTTATTACATATTCTACTTCTTAACACAAAAATTATTTTACAATACCTAATTAAGCTATAGAAAGGTTTGTAGTTACCTTATGACCAGTCGTCGAGATATATAACTTCTTCGTTAGGCTTTTGACATTCCTTCCGCTCACTTCTTACACTCTAGTGCTTAGAAACCTCTATATATTGGATTGAGATTTGTTGGTGTGGTTTATGAGATGTTTTGGGGGGTATTTATACTTGAATTCTTGAATAAAAAATGGCATGACACTTTTGACAAAAGATTTTAATAATATAACTTTGTTGAAATTAATACCTTCTAGAATCAGTCTGTTCAAGACTAGTTTAGCCGACTTTAAACCCATGAAATTCACGTTTTTATTTGATATTCCAGAAATTTATCTCAATACCTTTCCAGGGATGTATTGTACGTATTTATACGATTTTTCTATGATTTATTATAAATTTTTGAAAACAGACTATCTAATCTGTCAATTCCGAACTAATCAGTAAAAATTGCATTTTTTTACCATAGATGATGTCATTTTCAAGCTTACTATTATTTTTGGTAATTGTACTAGACTCAATTTGTAAACTTTGTGCACTGGTTTGAGGTCCAAACGATTTTTCTAGAATTAATTATGATTTTTCTAAAAACGACACAAAATGCTGATTTTCATATGAAATTGTAACTAAAGTTTTTCTTAGCTTTATAACTACCAATGATCATATAATTCCTAACACTCTTATTTTAAGTATATGTTATAATTAGGATACGGGTCTTACAAGTCTCCCCCACTTATTTGTATTTCGTCCCGAAATCCGCATTGTCGGACGCCTCTATGTATTTCCCATCGAGTCCTTATGTCCTTCAAAAATCCTCCTCGTCTTATTGCCGAACCTTTACAAGATTTAATTATCTTTCCCTTTCAACATTCACATACCTCTGTAATAATGCTTAAGGTCCTATTATTCTCATTCACTCCATACTTCTTTTCTTCTAATTACTCTAGATGTACAAAAAAAAAACTCTAACTGTTTCTCACAGTCCCACACATCGACTTGACCGGCTACTATCTACAATACATATTTAGTACTTTCTAATCTACCATAGTTAACCTAGTTAACTTGCAACACCTAATTTTTAACACTATTTCGTATTTATATGAATTCGTCATATTTCAACACACATTTGCCTCAATTCAACATTTCTTTTATATACTTTTTTTTTTTGCTAAATAAGTCTATTTTTGTAGAATCTCCAAATTTTTGTGTTTCACCGAAATATAAAATTTACATAATCTTTTGTAAGTTTTTTTTTTTGGAGTACTGAACACTCTTTAAACTATTTCCATTATATGGAGACATAAAATTTTGTTTTATTTCAAAAGTCTCTTTATTATCTCGTTCTCACTAGAGTCAAGCAGGGAATTTTGAAAAAATGTCACTTGGGGTAGTGAAAAGTCACATCTACTGTAGTTAGTTTGAATTTCGGTAATTAAAACGTGAGGTGTCCTTTCAGTTCCGTGTGTCCTTTCGGTTCCAGCTGCAAGATACTATACATACAGGTATGTAGTATCATTCATTTTCAGTCTCATCCTCTCTTATCACTAGTTTGTTCGTAAACGAACTCATATTTAAAGCTGAGTCATGGAAAACAGATCTTTAATGGGCGATCTGCCGAACCCTGGAGCTGGTTTTCCACAAGGAGAGGGTACTTCAAACCAAGCATTCTTAATAGAGTTCGGTGACTCTAACATTCTAGACATCTATCATCCATACTTCGATTATCTTTTTAATGTTTTGTTTGATTTTGAATTATGATACAGTCTTCCATATATACTACCAATAGAGCAACTCCACGGTGAGCCAGAAATTTTTCCCGAGTTAAACATTAACTCAGAAGATCCGGTGCATTCATCATTAGACTTTGCACTTGATCAGACTCCATACCTTCTACCAGGTTAAATTCTTTTAAATGATTGCTTTTATGAGTATTTAATTTTGTTTTATCATCTGACAATTGTTATTTGTAGACCCATTTGTGGATGGTCAATCTGACTACAATCCATTCATCGACGTACCCTTAACAAGTAGTGGGATCATCCCCATGAATCAAGGATTCATGGCCGACATTCAAAATGACAATCAATTACAGACGATTAATAACATCAATATTGAATTGAATCCCGAGTTTGGGGTTGGTTTTCAATATCAAGATCACCTTCAGTTGATTCAAAGGAATCTAGAAGGATTTCAGAATCCTGGGTTTTTGGTTGAAAACCAACAATTACTACCGATAGAAACCACTGGCTTTAATGAATCAATGTCCATCTTTGGGTCAGAAAATCAGGATCATGTTCAAATGATCCAGAATGATAACAATACAATTGGATTCGAACCTTCTAGTTCAGAAAACATAGCAGGTGGCAGTGGAAGAGGTTTCAGGCACTTATTAAGTAGGGAAATAATAGCTCAACACTTCAACGAACCAATTGAGAAAGCTGCGAAGGAACTCAACATTGGATCGACACAGTTAAAAAACGCTGTAGAGATTTAGGTATCAATCGTTGGCCCTAACGACAACTTAAGAGTCTGCAAACTCTTATTGATCGTGCTGAGGTAAAGAATTACATTTTTGTTTTTAATTCCTTTATATCATAAAATTGTAATTATTAGATTTATTTGTGCCACAGGAATTTGGTAACGATTTTTGCGATGCATCAGAATTGTCTAGAGATTTAATACCCAACCTAAAGAAAGAAAAAGAAGCGATAATTGAAGGGTCACAATCGGGTTTAACAGACAGCACAAAGAAGCTAATACAAGCTGCTCATAAGGTTGTATTTAGGAAAAGAAAAATTCAGGAAAAGGGGGAAACTTCATCAAGAACTCATACATAGCATCAATCTCTACTATCTAATTCTGGTATGAGTAGTATTAACCCTGGTTTACTCGAGCCTACAAGTGAGGAGAATTTTAGAGGCTTTGTAGGTGACCAAGCCTGGTTTCCTCCTTCTTATAACTACCCCCAACTGGTTCCGAATTGGAACCCTTCCCTCATCATTACCCTACTTACACACGTCCCAAATGGGTCAATATTTTGCCCCTAATCACGGGGTTACGAGTTCCAACCCTATCGAGACCCCATACCTTGGAGCTCCTCCTCCAATAACTGAAAGCATACCCATTCCAAATCCTCAAGAAGGTACAAGTCAACCTAATGATGACAAAGATTGGAGTGCAGAAGATCTTTTCTCGCTTCTTTCTGATTCTCCGGTTTAGGTTAGTAGTTCTATAAACTTTTCTTAATGTATTAATATAAAGTTGTAGTAATGAATTAAATATATCGACGTGTTACTATAGTTTTAATAATTTCATCGATTCAATATAATATTCATGTTGTTCCCTTAATTTTGTATTCCTCCCCCACTTGGACTAAAGTCCAAGTCTATTTATTCGATTTATAATTTTTTTTACGAGCCCTTACTCTCGAACGAAAACCAAGCCCACTCTGCTCAGCCAACAACTTGCATCAGGGGCAAACACCATCTCAATAAACATGTTTCGATAATGTAAAGACGTTTACATCAACCACCATATGTTACTCATCCGCTTGCGACCCTAGTCAACACCTCTATCGTCAGTTACCTCAATCACGAGCGAGTGATCCAGACTCTTAACCCACACGACCTGATCAATCACTCAAGCAAGATCAATACAAGGGTAGGTAGCCACACTATTATACAGCACTAGGCATGTACAGAGTTGACTCAAAAATACCCGCTATCATCTCAGGCGCCGCTTGCACCTCTTTGACCGTGAGTTGGAAAACTCACCCTTGCATCCTCTAGTCCCTGTCTGACTTGTGCGCCCATTAGTTGCATGAAAAATAGCTACCACAATAGCATTTTGACATTCTCCCTTTCAACAGTCTTTAAGCTCAGTATTCAACTTAAGCATGATCGGTCCAACCAAACTGCTATGATCGCATCTTAATTGTTCCTACTGAACCTCACAATCAACATTCAAAAATCGAATGGATAAAAGTTTACCACATTACACTAGCATTTAAGTTAATTATGCTAGACACTCACATACTCAGCTCCTTGGATCCTTCGTGACGAACTCCCGACTCGAACGTGGATCCTGTGCTTTCGATAGTAGGAGCTCTACTACTACCTTCCACACCTATCCATGTCCGTTCCAAGACCCGTCTCGAAATATCCAATTCGCTTCTCACCGATAATTTTAACACACATGCCCTTACAAGGCATATGTCAACCCTTCTAGGAATACTTGGAATCCCACCCCCACCCTGCTATTCTAACTAAGACGGAACTTCCTCCAGTGATGACATGTTTTTTCGCGAACGTAGTTGTATACAATATCGAACTAAACAGTCTTTCAAATAAGAGAATCTTCCCTAAGGCAACAACCAAACAAGGAAAATGCAATAAGGTCAACTCACACATTCTATCACTATTCAGTCCATATTGTATACAACTTAGTGGAAATCTCTAAGCAACCTATCGGCACTAGCATACAGTTCTATTAGCAAATAGCAGATAATAATACAACAATGTGTGATCTCTACCAGGCATTTCAGCAAACATATACCATATGTTTTTTTTTTAACATCTACAATATTAAATACTTAATCCCTTTTCTCATACTGGCGTCGGCTGGCGGTACACACTGTGTCTTCACTTCACCCTTCGTAAAACATCCTTCTTTCGTAAAAATGTTTTAAGAAAACTCTTAAGCCTCAACTTGAGTTCAGAACTCACTAAGTGAGCCTGATTCTCTCAAGCTGTGCTCTGATACCAACTTGTAACATCCCAAAATTTTAGGGTAAAATTAAAAAAATAAAATAAACGGACACTTCAATATAAGAAAAGCCACTTAATTAATTTTGACAAAATTCCATAACTTATAAGTTTAATGAAAACATCCCAGGTTTAACAAAAGTTAATGAAATCACAACATAGCGGAACATCCATTCAAAAACAGTCCTCCAATGAAGCAGCACAGTGTATACACGTCACGCCTTGCCATATGGTACCTGATGTACCTGAAACAGTAGTTTATATAGGGAAAGGGTAAGCACGGAGCTTAGTGAGTTCCTCAAAATACCATACGATCCATCACACAACATAGAACACATCATAACCATTCATATGTCTGTGAGACTCGCGGGCTATCCCTGTTCCGCCTGAAGACTCACGAGCAGTTCTCGTTCCGTCTTATCGCTCGCAGGCTTTTCCCGTTCCGTCTAATGACTCGCAGGCTATTCCCGTTCTGCCTATTGGCTCGCGGGCTATCCCGTTCCGTCCACAAACAATCATTATCATAGCAATAATTCATACAATTATCATAACAGGTAAGATCACCTTAGTCTAACATATCTTCCTTCCTACGCATGCAATATCACCTATAGTATAGTGAGAAGACTCACCTGATTATAGTTGACTATATCGTTTATCTTTCTCGGCTTTGTATTTCCTTCAACTTTAACTGTTAACATAATAAGAAATCTATCATTTCTTAATCCTTAACTATATTATAGTCGCATCATAAAACCCTTCAATAATTCCAACATGATACTCCATGATTTATCAAGTAAAGAACGGCCAGGTAGAAGATTAGATGGGGTGGCAGGATCCTTTCAGCATTTTAGCCTTTTGGAAAATCCAACAACCAGATCCCAAGTAATCGGCCTAGTCACCGTCCTCGTAAGTATATCAATCGGTATTATTTTCAGAATTACAAATTGTTATAATAAGGACGTTTTTAAGGTTTTTGTTTACTATTGTTGGAAATGAATATGTTATACTTATTACATATTCTACTTCTTAACACAAAAATTATTTTACAATACCTAATTAAGCTATAGAAAGGTTTGTAGTTACCTTATGACCAGTCGTCGAGATATATAACTTCTTCGTTAGGCTTTTGACATTCCTTCCGCTCACTTCTTACACTCTAGTGCTTAGAAACCTCTATATATTGGATTGAGATTTGTTGGTGTGGTTTATGAGATGTTTTGGGGGGTATTTATACTTGAATTCTTGAATAAAAAATGGCATGACACTTTTGACAAAAGATTTTAATAATATAACTTTGTTGAAATTAATACCTTCTAGAATCAGTCTGTTCAAGACTAGTTTAGCCGACTTTAAACCCATGAAATTCACGTTTTTATTTGATATTCCAGAAATTTATCTCAATACCTTTCAGTGATGTATTTTTCGTATTTATACGATTTTTCTATGATTTATTATAAATTTTTGAAAACAGACTATCTAATCTGTCAATTCCGAACTAATCAGTAAAGATTGCATTTTTTTACCATAGATAATGTCATTTTCAAGCTTACTATTATTTTTGGTAATTGTATTAGACTCAATTTGTAAACTTTGTGCACTGGTTTGAGGTCCAAACGATTTTTCTAGAATTAATTATGATTTTTCTAAAAACGACACAAAATGCTGATTTTCATATGAAATTGTAACTAAAGTTTTTCTTAGCTTTATAACTACCAATGATCATATAATTCCTAACACTCTTATTTTAAGTATATGTTATAATTAGGATACGGGTCTTACACATATAAAATTGAAAATAATAATGTAAGGTTATTTGATATGTAATGCATGCTAAAAGCATGGTATTTCTTCCATGTCACCATCACGTTCACGCCACATCCTTGAGGGTGTGGTCCTCACGCCACTGGCCACGAAGGAAAATAAAAGAAGGAAGAAGGAAGAAATAAAGAGAAACAGAAAGAGAAAGAGAAAGAACCACGTTGTGAGGTGTGACCTCGACCACATCCAATCAAGTCTAGCCTCTTCTACACGACACATAGATGGTGTGCATGTCGTGATGGACTGATGACTCGTCACCTAAACACTAAGCGAGTGGTATGCTTTGTACACTGAATAGCCTAAGATGTAAGATTTGTACACTGAATAGCCTAAGATGTAAGATTTGAACCCGACCATTGTTAGCAATAGACGCTTGCCAATTGCCATTGTGCCAATCCCAATTTTGATTGAAAATAGCCACATAACACTTGTAACACCTAGAAACATGAATACAGTTCATTTTTTTACTAATTATTAATAGCAATTAATTGATTAGACCATACGGAGTGGAGACACCGAAATGGTGCGTTGTCCTAGTCGACATCCATTCAATGTGCAGGTACACCGCAACCCATCAACCCTTTACGAGGACTTCTCACCGCACAACATCTTCTATTTCTCTTTCTTCTATAAACACATCAACACACACACACACACACACACACATATATATATATATATATATATATATATATATATATATATATATATATATATATATATATATATATATATATATATATATATACACACACACATTATATACCTATATATAAAGTGAGGGGAGTGACGGGTACCCATTTCTTAGATTTAAAGGAGTGATAAGTGTATGATGTGGTGCTTATATGGCACTAAGAGGAGTGAAGGGTAAGTGATTACTACTCCCCTTGGTCTTATAAAATATTATCGAGATTTAAGGGTGCTACTATTCATAGACTATAATTACTAGTTACACACCCCTAAGACCCATCAAATCAGTCAGGATTCTATCAAATTGTTTTTTATATTTAATATTACTAATTACATACCTCGTTGATTTAACTTTTTGACATTTTGTTGCTCATTTTTTTATTTTATTGTATTTTCTTTATTATTATTATTATTATTATTATTATTATTATTATTATTATAGTTTTGGTTCCTGTAGCTTAGACACATCTACAATTTTAGTTAAACAATTTAAAATTTTAACATGGCTTACCTGTGTGTTTTCTAAAAGTTATTTGTGGTTGAATATTTAAAACAATTTATTTCATGAGGATGAATTAATTACAAGTGCAACTATTCATACAATTGCTAATTATTTGATCTGACCTTATTAACTTTTTCATTATACTATTCATTTCCTTCCTAGACTTGACAAACGTGTTGTGTCGTGTAGTGTCGGGTTTGTGTTGAGTTAAAACATTAAACGAGTTAAGAGATCTTGACCCCAACCCGACCCTTTTAATAATCGTATCGTGTCGTGTCAACCCGTTTATTTTCGTGTTGAGCTCGTGTCGGGTTAGTGAGTTTAGGCGTTAAACCTTGTAAATGTGTAATGTTGTATCATATTTAAATAGTAAACAAGTTGAAAGAATAAAAGTTATTGAGACATAAATGAAAATAAATGAAAAAGGAGAAAACTAAAAAGAGTAGAAGTTGGAAGACTTAAGGGAAATTTCAATGCAAGTTGAGGGAAAAGTAAAAAAAATATGAGTTGGAGAAGCGATGAACGATGTCACGAGAATGAGAGAGTGGCTGAGTAAGACTGTGGAATATATGAGAGAATGAAAAAAACTAAAAACTAAGTGTTATTATAGTAAAAAATGACTTAACCCAAAGTTTTTCTTTTATATTTGGTTTTGGTTTTGGGTTTGTTAAATTTATCCAAAGAATTAAAAAAACTTGCATATAAGTAAACGAGTCATGTTCGTGTTATCTTCGAATCGATTAATCCAAAGAATCAAAATGACTTAACCCAAAGTTTTTCATTTTTCATTTTACTATCTACATATTCCAAAGATTGAAATATTATAATACCTTATAACTTATAAACATGTATCCACTTATGAATGAAAATCCACATGAATTACATCCATACGGCAGTCACATTAAACATGTGATTGGAGATGACAGTTGTGCCTTCCAGGGTATAACAGTTTCTCTATAGTGAAGATTATTGGTAGCAAATTTGGTCGGATTTATACAACGAGTCATTAGCACACCCTGTAGAGTACATAACGATTTATGATGAATTTTTTAAACACCATAAAAAAAATCGTTAAATTTCTTTGGGCCAGGTTTTTACAGTATCTAAATATTGATTGATTATGTCAGACACTGTTATACTCATTGCTAACAAATATGATGTTATTGTTAGTTATCTAAGCAGACAATACTCTTCAATTTGGGTGCCACTTTGGTATGGTCCACAAAACATCTAAATTCATGCATCTATTGTTATGGTGCACGTACATGATAATCACTATGTGATGATTAATTTACAAATAACATATATAATGCTTATTGTTTTGTCATTTTTGTGTTTACACAGATAAGATTGTTCTACTGGATATGAAACACCGTATAGTGCTCAACTAAATATCTATGTTATCATTTAACACACAATAAGTGTGATATTGATATGGTTGATTTGTTTAATGATGAATACAATTTTTCAATTTTACGAATATTAATTATTTTCCTGTTATTAATAATTTATTTCAAATAATAATACAAAAAGAACAATAAAAAAAGTAAAAAAACAATTAAAAACCAAAAATCCCATCAAAAGATGTTTGATTAGTAGTAGAATAAGGATGTATAAATAAATTCCCCACATTTAAATACATACTCCTTATAAAAAACGAATAAAACATCATTAGAACAACTTAGATACACGTCTCAAAAATGTCACTATCAATAATTGGAACATCCTTTTCCATCTTCTCATGCTAGAGAAAGGTTCTCTCCATGAATATTTTATCACTTTTTTTTCGAAAAAAATTCTATTTAGATTACATCGAAGAGTATAATTCAAATATGATAAAATTGTACTCTTTCCGAAGGTATAATAAATAGTTTCCCTTTCTATTTGTTATTTTAATTATATGTGCTATGAAACCAGTTATACAAATAACACAAAACTATTATATAACTATATAGTCTGTAATAGAAAACAAAAAGTTATTTATCAAATATTAATAATTAATAAATAACTGCTAAAGAGTTAAAGTCACACTTGATCAACTCGAAGACCACTTGCATACCCATATTAAAACGTTAGAGATAATCATTTAAACATTAAAAATGTGTTATGAGAAAAAGCAACAAATTTAAACCACGTGCATTTTTGGTCAAACACATGAGTTATAATCAGATTTTGACATGAAACTGATGGTTTTATAAATTATTCTCCATTAAAAATCGACATAAATGCAAGTGATGACACAAGGCACCTTACTAACCATAAAATTACCAAGCATAAATAAAAAATTAAATACAGAAAAAAGTTGAATGAAGCAACCTATTTCAAAGTTCAGGTGATTTCTACGTTCAATAATGTTCATTGGTTGGCCGACATTGGTTAATCCCATCAAACTCAAATAATTTAGTTAATTTGTTAGGTAGACTTTTATTATTCGAGCGATTATATTTTAAAAGCTGTTAAAATAAAGCACGCAATATGGTTTATATGTAGAGGGTCATCTTATATTTTCTAACCAGGTGAATCCATTAATTGTGTGATGATATATTGATGTAAAATAATTAAATCGTTATAGTATGAAAAGTTTTAGATTTTACAACTTACGGATACAACCATAAATATGTATTTCTTATTTTGACACACCAAAGGCAATTGAGTTAATTTGCTTATAGTTTAAAGCTCGATAACAAGATCTATATGATTTGTAATATTTTGAAACCTATATCCATTTGGTATCCATTAAGGGGGGTTGGGTCTCGATTTTGCTAGAAGCCTAGAACTAGAATTTAGATTTTAGAATTTAATTCCCACAAATTTTTACATTTGATTCAATAAGTATAAGGTATTAAATTTCAGTGAAATCCAAGAAGATAGATTGATCAAAGGTTTCTACAAAAAATTTTCAAAAAATTTTAATTCTCAACTTTTATTAATTATAAAAGACCATTTTAACCTTGTAAAGTATTATAACATATCTTATTTTCTTCTCCCATCTCACGATCAGTCATATAAAGAATCCCTCACCTCTCTTACCTTTTTCTCACCCTATGCCGAAAAACGTTGACATCCACTGTCGGAAAACGTTGACAGCCACCCTTGGAAAACCTCACCTCCTCTATGACACCTCTCTCACCGCACCATTGCTGAGAAACCCTAACAGCCTCCACACCTCAACTCACCAACACCAGATCATAGCACTGTTGCCGCCTCCCACCACTAGACCCACTGTCGTCGTACATGTTAGCCATGTCACTATTTTTGCGTCTTTGAATCTGCTAGTACAATTATGGACCCTAGATAGGCACTTGACTCGTCCCCCAATGTGACACTCGTTTTGTAATTAATAAGTATTAAGAAGTGTATTATGATTATTAGTTGGATGATTGGAAACTTTATTTGATGTGTTAAATAGATTGTTATATATTTTTTCAGATGTTTTGAACGGTGTTTGAATATGTTAAGTAGTACGTATCAAGTTAAATAGGGGATAAGTTGTACGTTTGGCTAATGGTTGAAACTGTAAAAATTACATGACGCGTACGGCGTAGTATTGAAGGACACAACGCGTCTCTCCTTAAAAGTACAATGCTTAAATGAAACGCGTTTGTAAAGTACAATGCTAAGATAGAACCGAGTAGGACACGATGTGTCCTGCAGGGTGACATGAAATGTCGACGCTGACTGAACATATGTAATAAAAGGGTTTAAGTCAAATCATTGTTTCATTTTACCACTTTTAGATATCAAAAGCTAGGGTGATCAAGAAGGGAGGAATTCTTGAAGGTTTGTTGCCAAGGATTGACTTTTTAAGACGTTATGCACATAGATGAAGGATTTGATGGAATTTTTGGGAGATATTGGTGCAATCCAAAATGGAAACTATTATAGAGGCTGGGCTTTCCTCATCGTTTCCTTTTCTCGCGTTCCTCAAGAGGTAAATTATGTTTTTAAAATGTTAGTTTGAGACTTGAGCTCCTAAGGTGGATGGCGGTGATTTTGAGTGATAATTAAGGAATATTGGTGTTTTTGAAGGTTGAACTATGTCTTCTGACTATAGACCTTAATAATTGGATTGTGGTGTTTGAAAATGTCCTAAAGAAGGGCTAAAAAGGGTCTGAAGTGGTATGTAATGAGAAAGACAGGAATTTGGTCTGCATAGAGAACACAATGCATTGGATTAGAAAACATGACGTGTTGATGTATAAAATCTCGATGATTTTTATCATGATACACATAATTCGACGTGTTCATGTGGGTTGCAATGCGTTTTCTTGATAGTTTGCATCCCTCATGTTGTATTGAAGCTAATTTTGACCCATTGGTCTTACTAAAATCTGACTGGGTTGTCTAGAAGCTTATATATGACCAATAGATGTTTATATATGTGAAAAACATGTTGTATGTTGATGTCAAGTAGAGGGTATATCTCATGGAGACTGCATTGCTGTATCATAATACATTGTTAATTCTACTAACAAGTTAGTAATTGTATCCCCCTTGATGTTTATGAATGATTGTGCCACATATTTACATGTTTGAAATTATATAAAGAGTAACTCCTCCCTCTCTTGGTAGTTAGTAAAGTAAAATGCCACATTGATAAGTATGTATGTGTAATATATGGAAAGGAAGATAATAATTATGTTGTATGTGCCTTAGCGACTAGGTAATAAGGTACCATGCTTTTGTGGTTCGGTAAGCCTTAATGGATGAGAATCGTGGCCGAAGATTTATTGGATATTGGTAAGCCTCCCTGGTTCAAAACCGTGGAAAATTGTTCATTAGATATGTGTGTGTGTGCATGGGTGACTATGTATCATCGGTGGCTAGATATATATGTGTATGTTTGGGTGACTATGTATCACCGATGGCTGGGTATGGGTGTGTTCCTTAGTAGTTGGGGTGTGACTTAGTTGTTGTGATATACCTTAGTCGTTGGAGTGTGTCTTAGTGGCTGGGATGTGCCTTAATGGCCGGAGCGTGCCTTAGTGGAAATGTGCATATATATATATATATATATATATATATATATATATATATATATATATATATATATATATATATATATATATATATATATATATATATATATATATATATATATATATATATATATATATATATATATATATGAATTATAGGATAGGTACAATATGTCATTATTACTTAGTATTGCAGTAAGTATTGGTGGCTAAAAATGCTATTGCTAGTTATTATGTAGTTACGATGAGCCTCAGTGACCCGTGATTATTGCTGTTAATATTATGTGATTAAGATAAGCCTTGGTGGTTAGGATTCGTTGTGAGTAGGGCATGCTATGATAAGTTTAGTAGTCAAGGAATACATTAATCACATAAGACAAGATAACGATAATATGTAGAAGGTATTCGTGGGTTTTGATACCTTGGTGAAATAGGGAAGGTACCATGTGTTTGCCTTAGGGATGCTATTTAGTATATCGAGATGTGGCTAACCAATTATGTACAAGAAGTACTAATATCTTAGTATGGTTATTATGTGTGTAAGATAGCTTGGTTACTTGCTAAGCTTTTATAGCTTACCTTTCGTGTGATGTTGTACTATTCAGGATTTGGATGAATCTAATAAGGGGTATCAACTAGTGGTCAACAAACATAAGTATTGTTAGAATATTGGTAATGCCTAGTTTGGATCTTGTATATTCTAGTGGTAATGATCATATTGATAACTTTTTGTATAATGTTGAATAAATATAAATGTATACCGAGTTGTCAGTAATTGGCGAATGCTATGATAAGTTTGGTAGTCAAGGACTAGATAAATATCTTAAGACGAGAGAATTATGTTATTTAGAAGGTATCTGTAGGTTTTGATACCTTGGTGAAATAGGGAAGGTACCATGTGTTTGCCTTAGGGGTGATGTTTAGTATATCGAGATATGTTAACGAATTATGTTTAAGAAGTACTAATATCTTAGTGTAGTTGTTATGTGTGTATGATAGCCTGGTTACTCGCTAAGCTTTTATAACTTTATCCTTTGTGATGTTGTACTTTTTAGGATTTGGATGAACCCGGTAAGGGGTATCAGCTAGTGGTAAAGAAACAGAAGTATTGTTAGAAGATTTTGTAATGCCCAACTCAGATCTTGTATATTGTATTGGTAATGATCCTATTGATAACTTGTTGTATAATGTTAAATTAATATAAATATACACGGAGTTGTTAATAATTGGGGCATGTTATGATAAGTTTGGTAGTCAAGGATTGCATAAATCTCATAAGATGGGAGAATGATATTAGTTAGAAAGTATCAGTGGGTTTTGATACCTTGGTGAAATAAGGTACCATGTGTTTGCCTTAGGAGTGATACTGAGTATATCAAGATGTAGTTAATGAATTATGTGCAAGAAGTACTAATCTCTTACTATGGTTATCATGTGTGTATGATAGCATGGTTACTTGCTAAGTTTTTATAACTTACCCTTTGTGATGTTGTACTATTCATGATTTGGATGAACTCAATAAGGGGTATAAGCTAGTGGTCAAGAAACAGAAGTATTGTTAAAAGATCGGTAACGCCCGAATCGGATCTTGTATGTTGTAGTGGTAATGATCCTATTGTATAGTGTTGAATTAATATAAATGTACACTGATTTGTACTAAAAAAATTAGGTGTACTTTGTATTAATTTTTCGGGTGTTACAAGTTGGTATCAGAGCCTGAGTTTGAGTGAATTAGACATTTGAGTTAGTGTTTGGTCTCAAACCATGTTTATTATTTATGAGTATCTGGAAATTTGTGGTGATTAACTTGAGTTAGGTGGAGAGTTACTAAATGTTAGGTGACTCTTATGTAATACTAGCATTGCAATGCTAGGTTAGCCCCTATATTTTGGTAAAAGTGTTATGTTGTAATGCACTTGTGATAACGCGCTTTTATATAAGAATATTATGCCTTATTTAGTGTGTTTTAGTAAATTTATCTTTATAAATGGACTTGATACACTCACTTCATTGGAAGTTGTCTTGTATAGAATTTGTGCTAAATGTAGGAATTAGAAGTGAAAAGGAACAAGATACAACTGAAGTTGAAAATATAAGAAAAAGGGAGATAGTGTCGCTACCTATCAGATAAGATCATGGTCCACTTTCGATTTGAAATTCCAACGGGCGAAGAATCGGGGATAAGCACGAGATAGCGCTGGTAACTACCAATGATAGCGTAGCTATCTCCAGAATTCAACACTATAAATACCGTACTCCTAGACGAATTTCAGGCATCCCAGTCATTCCATACTGATCAAATAACAATCCATCGAGAGAATTCTCTGGATCTCAAGGCTCATCTTTGTTATTTTCCAGTTTCTTTCAAGTAGTTTGGTTTGAATTGTTAGTTTTAGCTTTTTAGCTTCGTTTCTAGGTCTCGTTTGGAACAACTAGAGGAGTAGCTGAATCAAAAACAAGCAAGCAACCCTATATCACCTAAACTGAGGTCGTGATGGAGGATTATACATCCTGGGATAACATCGATGAGACGGTCGAGGATTTTATGTCAATCACAGTTGAGGAGGGGGTAGTAGACAACAATGTCACTTCGTACCCAACAATTTTTTGGAAATTTTGAAAACCTAGCCCTGGTGATGAGTGATTTTAAGGTACGATTCATGGTCAAAATCATCTATATAGGCTCGGTTAGGGTTTTCAGCCGACCCGAGGGGTTTTTTCCCCAATGACAGTTTGGTGTGTTTTCGTGAATTAAACATAGTGTATGCTTAATCGGATATATGTGAGTATTGTGTATGCCTTGAATTGAGCAAAAGATGTTAAAACTCAAATTGGGTTAAGAGCATTCAACGATAGCGATGTTATCTATGAACATTCATATATAGCGCCTCTATGTCCTAGATAGCGACGCTATCTACCCTGGGGGACCAAAAATGCAATTTTTTCTCACAATTCCACCGTACTTGCACCTATGTTTAATTTTGTAGCTGGCCTCGAGGAGAACCCGTCTAGTCATCTCATTGACCGACTTGCCCAAACATCCATACCTTCAGTTACCAGACGACTTAGAGTATTCACCGAGATACAGGGGTACCTGTCCAAGCTGGCTGCCAGGGACATCGAGATAACACCATCACTGGACCGGGATTTCGTTGTAGCCTGTGGCTTGGCACCACGGTTGAAGCCTTACTTGATCAGGATGTGCTGATGGTGCTACACAGTTTTATGTGTGAGGGATGGGATCGTCTGATCCCTGCGTGCGAGATTATTTATAGAGAGCTGATGCTGGAGTTCTACTCTATCTGTACTTTCGAACCCTCAAGTGCGGACCCATCACAACAGAGTTTGCATTTCCAGCTGGGAGGAGTTAGCCGGGAGTGCTCGGTCAGAGAGTTAGTGCGGTAAACAAACATCTATACTCGGGAGGAAATAGCCGGCCGTCACTTCACTCCATTTCCTGCTGCATGCATCACACATCCACCTTAGGGAGTTACTGAGGCAGTCACCTGGGCTGCGATCAGCGCCATCAATTATTCATTCGCGAATAAATGCGAGCACATGATCCGCTCCCCTGTTCATTGCCTTCGACGTCGGATTGTTGCCTACATGATCGCTCACCGCAAAGGCGGTGATAAGGTACCGGCGGCAGACATGTTCTTCATGTGGGGTGCCACCAACCCACTAGATTCATGCATCTCCCTTACTTGTTGGCAGATTTTCTGATCAACAAGGGCAAGGGACACGCGGTGCTAGCCCACTTACAGAACACCACTACATTATGAGATTAGCACACTCATACAACGTGTTGATGAGCGAGGTAATGAGGTCGATAACCCCGTACCAGCCACGAGTGATGGGGCCCGCCTATTTGGAGACGACAAAGGTGGTTATACCTTTTGGTTCTGGCCATTACATTGTTGCAGCAGATGAGGCACCAGAGGCGGTAGCCGATGAGGAGGCAGCCAGAGCTAGAGGTTCTAGTTCAAAGACGACGATGGAGGAGGGAGCCGGTATAGAGGGCACAATAGGAGCCTGAGTTACTGGTATTTAGGCTACCTTACGGGATTTGTTGATAGGTCAGGCGAGACTGGAGGCTACCCATGCTAGATATGGGGCCATATAGACCAGGATGGAGGCCCAACAACATGAATGGTTGAGACTCTCCGTGAGATGATGATGAGGATAGGGATGCAGCAACTACAATTCCCGATAGGTGCGGATGATGCAGGGCCGCCGAGGACCCACCATGATGATGAAGAGTAGTGATATTTCTTGTACCGTTTTATTTCTTTTTCTTTTGTTTTTATTTTTATTTTTAGTTTGTCTGTAATTAAACTTCTTGTGTGTATCTAAGCTTAAATTTAGTACGAGTTGATGTTTGACAAGTGATCTACCATGTCACACCCCCAAATCAGGATGGCGGAATCGTCTGAGGGTGGAACGGGACATAGTATCACAACCATTGCATACATTGAAACATAAGTAGATAAACAACCATCATACATTATAATTGGAAAGTTACATTGTTCAAATGGTATTGTTTCAACCCAATTACAGTATGATAATGAAATAAGTAAAAGAGACGTCTTCGCATCCCATCCCAAAAGGTTAGTCGGACCTGATTAATTGTTATCTGAGAATACAAATAATTTTGCAAGTGTCAACATTACGTTGGTGAGTTCATAATATATTTTTACTGAGAAATTTAGTAATTCTTTGTGAAAGCCAATAGTGTATGTACCAACAAAACAATATTTTCTTTAACATCATTGTAGTTTTAAAACCAAAAAACCCTTGAAAGTAAAACCGCACTTATCTGTATGTTGTCGAAATGTAGTTTAAATTTCCATAAAACTCGTATGTATAAATAAAATCATACTTATATTTATATCTTGAATAAATGTAGTTTTAATTTCCATAAAACTCGTATATGCCCCTTTTTCCTTGTAAAAGATAGTATTTGAACCCAGAAAATCCAACATTTTCTTATAAATGTATCCAAGCCTTAAAAACCCAAAGACTAAAAATGTATAACGTAGTTTTTATCATAGTGTAAAACTATTGTAAGCGGTAGTATTGTAACCCAAGGAAATCCAATATTTTCTTATAAATGTGTTCAAGTCTTAAAACCCAAAGACTATAAATGTATAACGTAGTTTTTATCATAGTATAAAACTATTGTAAGTGGTAGTATTGTAACCCAAGAAAATCCAATATTTTATTATAAATGTGTTCAAGTCTTAAAACCCAGAGACTAAAAATGTATAACGTAGTTTTTAATATAATATAAAACTAATTAAAAGTATGTTCCCACGTAAACTAAATGTATCGTTGATTTCCCATGTGAGACACCCTATAAGCATACTGAGACCATGTATGCCTGCTTCGACGTTCTTCAGGCGTCGGACTGTTAGACATTTGTCACCTCAGACCTGCCGGTCTAGCTGTAGCTAACAGCTCAGGTGCGGGGTTGTCAATCCCGTATAGATCTATACACAAATATCACGTTTTCTTACCGAGACTCTGGTTATTAATTTAGATATGTACTTAAATAAGCACTGTGAAGACCCATCTCACAAAAATGTATGTATCAACTTGTTTACATAAAATTTGTATATGAAAAACCGTTGTATTTGTCCATTATCAATTTTCCCATGATAATATAGTAATGTATAATAATTATATATTTTTATATAATTATTTTGTCTTGTTCAAAATGTCATAATAACACATGTAACCATAAACTATTATTATAATAGTCTATTTTTAGTATTCCGTCGTAATAAACATATTTTTACGAATATATGTGAAATAACTTATTTAGATGGTTATAAGCATCTTTTAAGATATTTCCCACAAAAATGGTGTAATAACTTGGTTATAATCATTTTGCTAGAAAAGTCGTACCTCCGGTCACAAAAACGTAGTTTTTATCGTCTTTGTGACTTTTCTTTTAAAGATCTAACATTTTTACGCACAATATGTTTATAGATTTGTAACTTTTATTTAAACATATTACATCATAATGTTCATAATACTTAGATCTAACCATATTTCATGTCAAAAATCTTTTTACACAAAAACTCGTTAAAAGCTTGTGTAAATCGTCGTTTTTAATGTGTAAACTTGTATTCTCCCCCTAAAAGCTTGGAAAAGATGAAAATGAGGGGTATGTGCGTGCTTTAGTTAGAAACAAGGTTGTTCTTGCGGGATTTACGGTAGGAACCAAGATCTAAGCTTTGCAGCTCGAAGAACCCTTGGACAAAGCTATTACCCAAAGGTTTTACGTAGATGTTAGTGTGTAAAAGGAGTAAAAGTTGTGTAATAATGTTTAAAATCACTAAAGGAACTTACCAAAAAGGATGTGGATTACACTTGAAATGGTGGAAGGTGGTGGTGGAGATGAGTGGCCGGCGGTAGTGCAAGGTGGTGGCGGTGGTTGAGAGGTGGTGGGATGGTGGTAGTATGAGCCGAGAGTGAGAGAGAGATGAGAGGATGTTGGGAGTTTTCTTTTGCTTCAAATGAATTATGAAATAGTTTTATTAGATTTATTAGTTTTAGGTTTGGTTTTAATTCAATTTAAATTAGTCATATCATCTAGGTTTAGCTTCTAGCTTTTGACTTTGTGATTTGCATTTGGGAAGGCCATTTTCAGCCGATGGGTGTGGGAGGGGGGGGGGGGTTAATTTTATAAAAAATGGCAATCTACTTATATAAATAAGTGATTTTTATGAAATTATAAGACGTTTTAGCGAGATTTTATGAGTTTCTTGAAGAAAATTTGTTCTAAATAAATATTATGTACAGAAACATTGTTAAACATTTATTTATATTGAATTATAACTTGTTAGATGATGAAATACGCGTTTAAGCGCAGTATTATTCCGATTACGCGATTTTTAGCATTTTACCGAAAATTGTATTTGGCTTTGAAATTAAATAATAGATAGTATTACGTTTCATAATATATGATTTGTTATTCCATATTTGATGCTTAAGACACCACGGTTTGTATTTTGAGTCGAAACCCTGTGTACATCTATCCGTTCACAGCGGTTTAATCGTTGTAACTTTCTCATACGAACTCTGTTTTCGACGTTCTATATATCCACAGGTTCGTATTTACGAATACATCGTTTTATTAATATTATTATTCTCAAAATAATAGTTGTATGATTATCGAATTTTTACGCTACAGTAGTTTACTATCCGTATTTTCGGCGTTTACTCGATAATTGTTTGAATTAGCGTACGTAGTATTATCATATCTAATAATACATCGTAAAATTATGGAAAAATTACTTTTCAGCATATGGATTAACGTACGCTTTGTTTGACTACAGTTGACTTTGGTTGACCAAAATTTACAATTGTCACATACCAAATGTGACCGTTTTCTACAATTGTGAAGAAGGACTGCCCGAAATTCTTAGAGACCGGCATCAACGCAAGTGTGGGGTCGGTGCACCCCTACACTTCCGGTTATGCTGACGCGTTCATTGTTGAGTCTTAGTCTCTGGTTAGATGTTTCAACAAAAATGCAAATACAAAGATCATCCCTGGAATGTATACCAATTCTATACCTCAAGTGATTCGTCGTCTATCCTAAGGGGTACAATTCTTTTTCTCCTTTGTTTTTAATTTATTTCTTTATACAATGGGGACATTGTATAATTTAAGTGTGGGGGTGGGGCAATCGAAAAAGTCAAGTCAGTGTTTTTATGAAAATTATGAAAATTTTACAATTTTACAAAATTTTTGAGAAAATATTATTTTTGTACCAGGAAAATGAACATTTTGAAAATTTTAGCGATTGATATTTTTCGAGAAATACTAATTAGTTGTTTATTCGCTATCTTTGGTTAAAATAAGTTGAGCTAAATTCTGGAATTATAAAAGTATGTTTTGACTTAGAAATATCATGGGATTGAGATTCAGGAAAGAAAATTCAATCAGTAGTCTATGGTATTTGAGCCGGTAAACCTGAAAAGGGTTGCCTTAGGGACCTTACGTACCTCATTACTTAAGATCAACTACTCTATGATAATGTTGTTGAAAGCTCGCTACACAAGTACCATAGAACACCATGAAAGTTTATTCAGCGGGCTATGAAATTTGAATGAGTAAGTTTTGCACAGTTGTAAACTGAAAATTTGTAGTCAAGTGTTTTATAGAAAGTCATGAATTCTGAAGGTATCAAAGTCATGAAATAAAGTTTTAAAATTGTTTTAAGTATAGTTGTGATTAGGGGTGAGCGTGGTCCTGGAACCGACCTGACCAGGACCGAACCCGAGCCGGACCAAGACCGAGGAAAGACATTCAATGGAACCGAGGACCGACCAAACTATGGGACTTGGTCTTGGGTTCGGGTATAGGTTTGCTCGGGTTTGGTCGGGTTTTACCCGAGTAGGACCAAGCGTAAAAATTTCAAAGGCCTACATTATAATCTTAATGTCTTTTTAATTTTCGGTCGGTTCCGTACCCGAGAACCCGACAATACCGAAGGACCAAGACCAAGAAGGACCAAGACCGAGAAGGACCAAGACCGAATTAAGCCACATATACGGACCGAGTACCGACCAAGTAACATGGTCGGTTCCTTATCTCGGGTCCGGTTCCTCAGTTCTTGGGCTTGGGCTCGGTTCTGAGGACCAAATGCTCACCCCTAGTTGTGATAATTGGCAATAAAGTTTGAAACTAAGGAGTATTCAGTTATGTACGAGTTTATGTGATACAATAGTAATTATTTTCTTAAAGGCTCTGGTCTGCTTGGGGACAAGCAAAGTCCAAGTGAAGGGTGTTTGATAACATGCTTTTATATTAGAATATTTACGCCTTATTTAGTGTGCCTTATTTTATGGACCGGATACGCGCACTCTCATTGGAAGTTTTCTTGTGTAGAATTTGTGTAAAACGCAGGAATTAGAAGGAAAACGTAACAAGATAGAGCTGAAGTCAAAAAGATAAGAAAAAGGGAGATATCGTCGATATCTATCAGATGAGATCATGCTCCACTTTCGATTTGAAACGGGCAAAGAATCAGGGATAAGCACGAGATATCGTCGATAACTACCATGTAGAACTTGTTAGATAAAGGGTTGATAAAAATGAATTCCTTCTCTTGGAAGAGTAATATGTCAATTAAGATGAAAGAGGGTCATCTTGTATAATTATTGATTGTTAGAAGAAAATAGATGTATCGGAAGTTGCTTTTAAAACTTGATTAAAAGTATAAGGTATGGGACGCCCTATGTCTATTTTGAGAAGCCATTGAATTAGGTATGATGTATATCCTTGAGTGGACACGATGTGTGTTGCGAAGACGATTTGGTTTGTTTTGTAACTAGTGCATATCAGGAAGTATAAATTTAAATTTCATGAAATTTAGAGTAAATTACAGATTTGGTCCGTGTGATTTACATGAAATTACAGTGACAGTCTACGTTTACAAAATTCACATTGGTGGTCCTTGTGGTGACATAAACATTTCGGTGAAGGTCAAAAGATAACAGTTTAGTCCATGGTCCATGTGAAAAGACCAAACTGTCCTTTTTAATTTTTTTTCTTATAATCTATTATTTATTTAATTAAAAGAAAAAGAAAAGCAATCGACCCAAGGGCAACAGATCTCCTCCGCATCTGTCTACAACTTCAACCCAAAACCACTGCATTCTGCCACCGCATTGTTGAATACAAACGGCATCGTGGTTATCTTTACCGGCCACCACCGCGTATCGTTCATAAACAACTTCTTAACCTCCTCGTCTTTGCCAAGGCAGTTAATCTCAACTCACCTTTGCAGACCACGTGGGAGAAACTATCAAACTACAACAACCTTGCCGAGAAAACAAGCCTCCCGTGCTCCTTGATGCAACTGGAATGATGTGCGAAACATGTGACTCCAACTAGTTGGTACAAGCAATAAAGTAAACAACAAAATTCATGGAACGGAATGGGAGAAGAAGAACAAGAGACACAACGGGTTACGTCCTCGATGTATTCTTACCTCGTTGGAGAACTGGCTAGCCGCTTCAAGCTTTATAATTTGCCTAAAAATAGCTATTCGAAAGCGATTCTATTCATTTCTTGTTTCTACTGAGCATAAGGAACTTATTCGAATCATCGAATGCGTCACTTACATGAGTTATCAACCACCGAATTGTCTGCCAGAGTAGTGAGCAAGGGCTATTTGTTACTGGTGAGGTTTCTCCGGCCGTTGGCTTCCCTTTTTTAACTCCTCGATCCATGTAATATGTAAGTATTTTGAAATTCCTTTGTCTTTGTAGGATATATTCAACTACAGTTTATAGTATCTCAATTCAATGTCAATCCATTTCGTCTCTCGATCCCTCTCGTTATCAATCCGAACAAAAACCCTACTTTCTCCCTCTTGTTACCGACTGTGATACGAAGCCCAACACTGGAATGGGTTAAAAATTTGTTGAATCAAACCCTAGTTGCCGCAAATCTTCAATTGTGGAGATCTTCCTCATGGATTCGATCAATCTCAGATACCGATTCAGAGAGAGGATGATTGTGTGTGTAGAGAGCCTAGAACGGGTTACATATGGATCTTGTGGACACAAGGAGGTGTTGGGAAAATGGCCTCAATAATCCCTACAAACCTCCCAAAGACAATAATAGAAAAATAAACTGAACACAAGAATATACGTGGAAAACTCCAAAACCGGAGAAAAACCACGGGCCTCCAGAGAGAAAGATCCACTATATGATAAATTGTTACAATCACATAGACTAATCTCTCAAGCCAACCCCAAATTACACCCACACGCTCAAAGTTTTAACTAATACTTTCACCACTCTAAAATAAGAGAAAGAAAGAAATAACCAAACATTTATAGTGTATTGTTGGTTGGGGTGCTTTGAAACCAATGCCTTGGTCCTTATTTATAAGCTTGGAGACCTCCCAAGCTTTCATTCTTCTAGCAATATAGGATGAGAGCCTTTTCTTCATATAGCCAAAAAACCAACAAATCTCCACCTTGGATAAATGAAAGAAAACCGCAACCACATAAAGGAACATCGTCTTCATCGACGATCATAATTCTAAAGGCATAGAATTATCATATTCCACCATAAGAAAGTATCATCACTTAGAATAAACCATCCTAAGAATTTCACCTCGACATATGTTGAAAAACAACTGCTGAAAAATTTATGGTGCAACTTCCACTTGGCATACCCGGAAGTTCATCAGCCATCAACATAACTTCACCACACATCTTGCATTTATGCCAATCCAATGCCCATGTGCAGTTCCCCCGCTAACAGAAACACATCCCTTTCCATGGTATCACGGGCATACCATAAGGATGACACAACTCAAAAGAATTCATCGCCGTCAGTAGAGATGAAGATACTGTTAGCTGTATCGGAGCCTTTTGTTGAACTCGCTGCTCCACCTGGACAATTTCTCTTGACATGCCCAGACTCTCCACACTTCCAGCATACCAGAATCTTCTAGGAGTGTTTCTTCTTCTCGTTATTGCATACCATAGTCGTTCCTTCTGACGAAGCATAATTGCTACTTTCCAGTAATTTCTCCTCAGACAGGAGTTTACCAGTAACATCCCCATACTTCAGGGTCTCTTTTTCATACATCAAAAGAGGCTTGATATGCTCATAGGAAGATCGTAAAGACAGTATGAGTCTTAAAGCTTTATCCTCATCTTCAGTCTCGATTCCAATATCCTCCAGTTCTGACACGATGTTATTAAGAACACTTATATGATCTGAGATTTTTGTATATCTACTCATACAAAGAGTATGAAGTTGTTCCTTGATATACAATCGATTCGAGATGCCTTTTCCTTGATACAACTGCTCAAGCTTCTCCCACAAATCTTTTGTCGTTGCGATCCCATGCACATTTTCAAGAACATTCTTTGCTAGACACAAACGAATAGAACTTGCCGCTCTCAAATCTAGATCTTCCCATTCTTCATCATCGACTTTACTGGCTCCAGCTGAATCCTTGCTAGAAACGGGGACAAGTCTCCCCCTCAACGCCTTGTGTAACCCAGACCGAATCAACACATCCTTGACTTGAACTTGCCACAAACCAAAGTTGATTCTTCCATCAAATGTTTCTACATCAAACTTCATGGGACTGTATTTTGCCATCGTATTTGTATCTCAAAAAACAGTATTGTATACTAGAAAAATATGCACCAGACCTATACGCAATACACCCAATAAAGGATTCCTAGGTAAGAGTGGAGGGTCACAACGGACATGCTTAAATGCCAATCTTTCCTAGACATAACATTCTTCGGATATATACGTATTTACAGCTCGCATATAATTCTATCGTACAAAAAACGGTTTTGTCGAATCCTCGTTTCTGATGTGGAAGATCAGACAGAACTGCAACCACAGAGCATACTACGAACCTTCAAAATAACGAGACACCTTTAATATGATTAATAGAAATTAGTTTCTGATGTGGAAGATCAGACAAAGCTGCAACCACAGAGCATACTCCAATTTCTAAAACTGAGACCTCCTCCAAAACCCGAAGCTCTGATACCACTTGTTGGGAAAATGGCCTCAATAATCCCTATAAACCTCCCAAAAACAATAATAGAAAAATAAACTGAACACAAGAATATATATGGAAAACTCCAAAACCGGAGAAAAACCACGGGCCTTTAGAGAGAAAGATCAACTATATGATAAATTGTTACAATCACATAGACTAATCTCTCAAGCCACCCCTAAATTACACCCACATTCTCAAAGTTTTAACTAATACTTTCACCACTCTAAAATAAGAGAAAGAAAGAAATAACCAAACACTTATAGTGTATTGTTGGTTGGGGTGCTTTGAAACCAAAGCCTTGGTCCTTATTTATAAGCTTGGAGACCTCCCAAGCTTTCATCCTTCTAGCAATGTGGGATGGGAGCCTTTTCTTCATATAGCCAAAAACCAACAGGAGGTTTGTTCCACATGCGTTGCTGGTCTTCGATTCATCTGTAGTGATCGCCACTACTGCATCTACAAAACGTGTCTTCCATTTGTCTGTAGTTGGGCCGGAAATACCTTATCGTTTAAACAAAAGGGCTAATCTCAAAGTCAAATGTAGCACATTTCAGCATTTTTTTAATTAAATAAACAAAATGTTAAAAAAAAGGAAAAAGGGTAGTTTGGTCTTTTTACATGGCCAGGGACCAAATCTGTTATCTTTTTGCCACAGGACCACGACCACCGATGTGAATTTTGAAAACGTGAACTGCCAGTGTAATTTCGTGTAAACCATAGGGACCAAATCTGTAATTTACTTTGAAATTTATAACGATTTGAAGTGGTGTTGGGTGGAAGAACCCTAGACATCTTTTCGATTTGATGATCTTTTAAACTGCTTGGACTAAAGTTAGATTGTTTGAGGGCGTGTCTATTGAGTAAAAAAGGGGGTAAATCAAGAAATTGGCTAAGTGTTAACTGTTAAGTGTTACAAACATAGGTACACAACATGCTATTTGTTAACAACATGACGCGTCTTATGAAGCCATAAATGTGTCATATCGAACATCACGGACATAGTCTGTTGACCTTTTATTTGCGTTATTTATGAAGGGTGTACGGTGTAACACTCAAAGATATGTTTTTCATATATTTGTATTGATATATCAAATATTTAGCTATTTTAAAGAATTGAAGGATTGGATTGCTTATAGAGACATTTTATTTCCATATTCAATTGTGCCCCTTATGTTGAGGTAAATTGGTATTAGCCGGTGAGGCTTCCGAGATTTAATAGAAAACTATAAGATAATATTGGTAGTGCTCATTGGTTCATAATAGATTAATAGTTGTCCCTTCACGTTACAAAAATTGTATAAGGATTTGAAATCCTTGTATTGATGACTATGAATGAAAATTGCATTAGATGAGTATGCGGAGAAGTGTATGTTTAGTGCTTGAATTAAAAGTAAAGCATCGAGGTTTATATGGTGATCCTCAAGCGTTAGAGATTCCTAAAATAGAAGTAAGATTCCTAAAATCACAGCATTCTCCGGAGCGCTAAGATTCATTTTTGCCTGCAGAGTAAAAAAAATATATTTTGACCTTTTGACTTTGGAATTTCGCGAACAAATATAAAAACAAGATTGAATTAAAGAAAACATTGACCAAAGTCAACTCACCGCTAGTTTATACCCAATTCTAAGTTGCTCATGTATGCAAAATTGGATGGCATCAAAAGGTAAATCTCGCAAGAGAAAATAACTATACCCCTGGAATATCAAGAAACATTGGTGGGTGAGGCGGTTCAGGAATTCTTCAGGACTGGAATCTTTCCAGTTGGTTGTAATTCCTCTTTTATCGCTTTGATTCCAAAGGTGGCGGATGCTAAGTTTGTGAAGGATTTTAGGCCGATTAGTCTAATTGGCGCCCAATATAAAATTATTACAAAAATTTTGGCTAATCGGTTAAAACTGGTGATTGGGGATTTGATTAGTGAAGAGCAATCTGCGTTTGTGCATGGGCGTCAAATTCTAGATGGTCCGTTAATTTTAAATGAAGTGCTTTCTTGGTGTAAAATTAAGAAAAGAAAGGCTATGGTGTTTAAAGTTGATTTCGAGAAGGCTTATGACTCGGTTAGATGGGACTTCTTGGAAGATATCTTGGGACGCTTCGGTTTTGGAAAGAAATGGTGTAGATGGATACGTGGCTGTTTGAAGACGGCTAGAGGCTCTGTGTTGGTGAATGGGAGTCCTACAGAAGAGTTTCAGTTCTATAAGGGTTTGCGGCAAGGAGACCCGCTCTCGCCTTTCTTATTCATTTTGGTTATGGAGACACTTCATCTGTCGTTTTTTAGGACTATCGTTCGCGGAGTTTTCACGCCCTTGACAGTGGGCAGTGGGTGTACGATTTCTCACTTGTTTTATGCAGATGATGCGGTGTTCATTGGAGACTGGAAAGAGGAAAATTTTACCAATATTGTGTCTATTTTGCGATGCTTTCACCTCGCTTCAGGGCTGAAGATTAACATCCAAAAGTCGAAAATGTTAGGTGTTGGTGTTACGTTTACAGAAGTTGAGAGAGTGGCGGCCTTGGTGGGATGTGCGGCAATTAAAACTCCGTTTACGTACCTGGGGGTTCTGGTTGGAGGTTCTATGTCTAGAGCGAGTGCGTGGGAAGAGGTTGAGAAGAAAGTTAATGATAGGCTTTCTAAATGGAAATTGAAAACTCTTTCAGTTGGTGGAAGATTGACTCTTTTAAAGACAGTGCTTGGGTCCATCCCTAATTACTATTTGTCTCTTTTTAAAGCTCCGGTTGGGGTGATAAAAAGATTGGAAAATCTGAGGAGTCGATTTTTTCGCGGAGTGGAGGGTACGAAGACAAAAAACGCGTGGATTGGGTGGAATAAGGTGTGTGCGGATAAGGAAAAGGGGGGTCTTGGAGTTGGAAGCTATTTTGCTTTAAATAGGGCTTTACTTTTTAAATGGATTTGGAGATTTAAGAATAATCCAAGGGTGATGTGGGTGAAGGTGGTTAAGGCGATTCATGGAGAGGACGGTCTTCTAGGAAATTGCGATGTTTCTAAAATAGCTTCAGTGTGGCGGGATGTCGTTATATCGACTTGAGATTTGACAAAGAATGGAATTGATCTGATGGGCTTTTGTAAAAAGAGGATTGGGGATGGTATGGATACTTTATTTTGGAAAGATAATTGGTTAGGAGAAACGTACTTCATGCGTAGGTTTCACAGATTATACAACTTGGAGGAGAATAAAAATGCCACAGTGGCTTCTAAATGCACGGGTTGGTGGGGTGATTCTTTTAGACGCTCGCCGATGGGAGGTATGGAGGAAGAGCAAAAGGGGGAGTTGGATAGAATTATGAAAGACGTTTATATTTCAAATAATCGAGACATTTGGCTTTGGGATTTGGTCACAGATGGTTCTTTCTCGGTTAGTTCCACTAGACGATGTATTGATGACGTGATCAATGGTGGTACGGGAGTGCCTACAAGGTGGATCAAGATGATTCCTATAAAAATCAATGTGTTTGCTTGGAAGATGATGTTGAATGGCTTACCTACGAGATGGAACATGTCTACAAGAGGCATAGACTTGGAGTCTATCTTATGTCCGGTTTGTGGAGTTAAAGCTGAAGAGATTGGTCATCTTTTTTTCGAGTGTAGTTTTGCTCAAGAGATTTTTACTAAAATTGGAAAATGGTGGGATTTAGTTTTACCAAACGATTGGTCTTTAGCGAATTGGAGGACTTGGCTTCAAGATTTGAGATTACAAAAGCTTACTAAAGAAGTTCTGGAAGGAGTGCTTTATGTGGCGTGGTGGTACATCTGGAGATTTCGGAACGATACAATCTTTGGAAAAACACTTCCTAAAAAGAGTGTTATATTTGATGATATTGTTGCTCAATCGTTCCTTTGGTGTGATAGTCGGTCTAAGAAAAAAATTGATTGGAACTTGTGGCATTTAAATCCTTCCTTAATTGTGATGTAATTGTTTTATTTCTGTGCTAGTTTTTGCTAGTTGCTCTTAATAAACTTTAGCTGTTCAAAAAAAAAAAATTAAACAGACAAGACATTACAAAACAGAACAACTATATTATATAAAACTGGTTTTACAGTTGTTATGTGACAAATATCAATAGGACAAAAGTTTCAAATTTTTTCCCACCCAAAAAGGTGGGACAAGACTCACTCACAATTGTCTAAAAAGACAAATATGCCCTTGTAGGCATAATATGAAAAAAAAAAAAAAAAAAAAAAAAAAAAAAAAAAAAAAAAAAAAAGAGAACATACCGCAAAATAATTATAAAAAAACTAAAAACCCTCAGGTATCTATATAAAAAACATGTGCATAATTGTAAAACTCACCAAGTGAGCCAAGGCACTCAGATTTTCAGTAATTTTTGCTTTGTAGGTTTGTATACACCAACAAAAAAATGGCTGATGCATCGAAATAATTTAAAGATTTTATCAAAATTTTCCTTAAAATATTAAAATATATATATATATATATATATATATATATATATATATATATATATATATATATATATATATATATATATATATATATATATATATATATATTTATTTATATATACTTACGGTAAGAAGCCTGCAGGAAAGAAACGTTTTATGTGTTCCCGAGTGGAAAGGAATGGAAATGAAAGTTATAATTAAGTGTTATTATTACCGGTAATTTCCTTTCCTTCCAAATCCTTCCGAATCGGAAGGAAAGTTAGGAGAGAATATTAACCCTCCAATTCGTTTTTTTTCTTTCCACTTCCTTCCGTAAAAAAACTCGGGAACATAAAAACTTTTCTTTTCCTCCCAGTTCCACCCAATTCTCTCCCTTTCTCTCGTTAAATGAGACTCGGGAACACAACGTTCAAGATAATTTTACCTCCACCACGAACTGTCTACCATGAAAGAATTGAAATATAAGAATCTTAAAAATGCATTAATAGGTTGAAACTATATAAAAATAATTTTAGAGATAATATTGTACCTGCTTGAAAGCGAGTTTTAATTGTGTCAAGTGGATATAAAGCAGATTCAAAACTCGAAAAAAATAGAAGGGGTTGTGTTCTTTCGTGTTGATTGATACAACATGTTTTTTGGCGCATCTTTAGAGATGGATATTTTGTGTTTTAATGTATCTGTAGTAAAATTTGTGAGCTCAAAATAGGTTAGTAGTAGAAATTTGGATCTTAAATTCGTAAGCTCAAAAAAGTATGAATTAGGGATACGATTTGAAACAAAAACTTAAACCCAATGTACGGAGGATTAAGAAATTTATCTTCTGATTTCTTACTACTTTAATACTAAACGCAATCGTTACAATGAAAGAACTAACGAATTATTCAAATGTAAATAGAAACCTACAAATGGAGAATCGTTATATATGAAACTATAATTGGTTTTCCAATTCTTGACGGTGAAATTGATTTGGACCGGTAAAGAACCACCGTGTAAACCTCCAATTATTGTATCTTCGGGAAACTGGATGGTAGATTAGGAGCCCTAATCGATTGATTTACTGTCATTGGTCGTGTGTGTGAGATGAAATTGAGGGCGAAACTGAAGGAATAAACTGATGAACCTGAAGAAAATCCGACAACTTTTGTAGGGTTTGTGAAACCCAAACTGGATTTGAGAGATTCTGGATCAATTTGTGAGAAAAGGAAGATGAAAATGGAAAGGTACAGGAATGGGTTAGATTAAGGATAGCTATGAGCATTTGTGTTTATTGACCAGCGTGTTTGAAACTTTGAAGGGCTTGAAAGTCTCGATCATGAGCATATTTTGGTACATGAGATGTTGTAGAAGAGGTTTGATATTAAATGCTTGGTTCAACATGAACACATATAGTGTGGAACACACCTTGTGCATCGGAAGGCGGAATACATGGAAGAAAAAGCTGAAAACGGATGGAGAGGAAAGCGAAACAGAGTAATTGATTGTGAAATTTAAAATTGAAACTTATGAAATTCAGAACTGTCAAACAAATTAGTTTTTTTTAGGAAATTCAAAATTACGAAGAAATGACATGTTGTCAAATCAATGTGGTGATGACAAATGTATTTGAGATTTTCATTTTTTAGGATATATATATATATATATATATATATATATATATATATATATATATATATATATATATATATATATATATATATATATATATATATATATATATATATATATATATATATATACACACACACATACATATATACATACATATATGTTTGACGTGATATCAAGGTACTAATAAGTTGTATTTTGGTTAGAAAATGAGCTAAATTGTACTTATTGGTTGGAATTTTTTGTTTCAGGACGTATGTCACTTTTGGAACAAATAAGCTGAAAATGGTCACACTACAGTATTGCACGAAGAACACGAAACGTTAAAAACAATATGGCGACGAATGATACTATATAACACGACGCGTCCAAATAGCCTCGTGGTGCGAAGTAAAGATAAAACGACGTACATAGGGATAATTACGAATTTCACGATTGATGCTTAACACAACTTCTCAAAGGACCAAACGCAGCGCAGTCTATATCAACTGAAAAACTTCAAATACGACCTCAAATCAAAATTTTAGAAAACTTTTGCATATGTGAAAGGTTTTGACTGAGGAGAAACCCTAAAGTCAATGTTTTGACAGCCCAGAAGGCAGTTGGAAGGCCGAAAGGCTAACCTGGAGCAAAATTTTGAAGGATCTGAAGCAGAATCATTGGGTTATCATTTTGGTTACTTTACTATCTATATGTAGCACACATTATGGTTTATTTTTGCATTCTAGTTTCAGATTTGGGGTTATACCCATTGTTTTGTTCAGCTTGGATAAACCCTAACATTATGAATTGATTGATATTTTTTATTAAAAAGTTGTTTATTTCATTTTGTTAGTTTAATCAATGATGCTTATGTATTAAAGTTTGAATATTTGTTGCCATATTTTCAAGTTAATTCAATCTAGAGGACTAGTCTTATTGTTTGACTTGAATATAGTTGTACTATGATCATTAGGGATGTATGACTAGAGATTGACCAAATCCTAGGGTTAGGGTAGTAAATTACTAAACTTTAATGTGTAAGTTGCTTCAGATGACCATTTTGTACAATAATTAATCATCATAACCATTGAGATTAATTACCTGGTTAAATCTGCATGATATGATCTTAATGACTGATAATAGAGATAAGTAGTTACATGACCATTGTGATTAGATATCTTTTAGAATCATTAGGATTAGTGAATGGACCAAAGGAACTAATCAACTTAGGAATCAGTAAACATCAAATTAATAACCATTTCACTTGATGGAAATCAATTATAATTTAAGGGTGAAATCAAGTCTAAATAAGAATACCTTTAGATCCATTCCCAAATCAGTTTTCAATATTAGCTTGCCTTTGTTTGCCCATTATTTGTCTCTGCACTTTACATCAAGTCCCGATCTTTTATTTTAGGTTATCACTTTAACTAGTAATTAATCGAGCTAATCTATTTCATACTCGTTCCCCAATAGTTTGACATCCTTTCTTACCACAACTATACTACTACATGATTAGGTTCACTACCTAGTTTGTGATAGCCCCTAGTTTTGATAAGATCGATTTTATAATTTTAAAATGAGAACCGTCGTATCAAGTTTTTGGCATCCGTCAGGGATTAATTTGCACATATAAACTTTTTGGCACCGTTGCTGGGAATGGTTCCAAATAGTTTAGTTTATTTGGTTATTGATTTTTGTTTTTCGTGTTTTCTTATTCATATTTTTGCTATTGTTTTTCCCTTATGATACTACTTTTGGTTGTTTTAAATTTTTGTATAATTATCTAGCTGGTTGTGCTTGGAGAGGCTTTGACATTGTACAAATGTGGTATGATTCCCACAAGAAGCGAGAGTGAGGCTCTGAGGAGGACTGGAGCATTCGAGAAAGGAACAACTCAAATACAAACGTTTATGGCATATAAAGAACATCAAGAAGTAATTTGAAATTCAAAAAGCGCAAATTAAAAAAAAAAGTCATTAAGGCTACACAAAAAATTGAATTTGATACCGTGTTTATTTTTTTGCAATTAAGTCACTAAATTTTCCAAATTGTCGCAATTTTGATCATTTGACCGGTCAACATGTCTGCCAACTAGTGTGCCATGGTGACATGTCGGTCTTTGATGATGTGATACTGACGTGACATGATAATCTTTTCTATTTCAGCTAAAAATTTCTTTTATTCTTACTTATTTGACAACAAAGTAAACAATAACTCAATTAATTTACTCACATGTAAGCCATAATTACTACTTCTACTAAATATATATTTTATACTTTTAACATAATTATCAAAATATAATATATACAATCATCGTATATTATCTTACTTTCAAATCAACTTTAAAATCATGCTTTGAATTTTTTTCTATAAGTATCGATATATAGTATATACCGTACCGTGTAACATCTTACTTTCAAAACATTGTATTTTTATCCTTAAAAAACTAAATAAGATCATTTATCACTTATAATTGTTGTTTTAAATCTTACTTTCAAAGAAATTAAGGTTATGTCAACACAATGCCATTGTAGCAAATTGAAAATTTTAATTACTTAATTGCCAAAAAAATAAAGACAAATTTAATGACTTAACACAAAAATAAACTTAGTTATTTTTTTTTTTTTGCAATGCATCCTTTAAAAAATCCCACTTATTGACTTTATACAAGTCGTTGTTTCTTGAATTTCCAAATTATAAGAATATCATAGCAATTTTTGTCATGAGTAAATATTTCATTTATCTTATAATTTCATGCCATAATTTTTTTTTCAATAAACACAAAAAAGAAACCTATAATTTTAAAAACAAAAAAACATAATTTTGAATGGTTCAGTTAGGGCTGTTCAGTGTTTGGATAAAACCGAATTGTCTAATTGGACAATTTGGATTAAACTATTTGGTTCGGATATTCGGATTTTTGGATTGGTTTTTAAGCAAAACCGAATTATTATTTTGGATTGGTTTTGGTTTATAAAACAAGAACCGAATAGTCCAAAAAAACCGAATAGACAATTATTTATTTATTTATTTCTACTTTTATTCTTTAATTATATCTTTAATTATTTTTTGAAGTCTAATAATTTTTTAGTAGATTAGAAATTACCGCCCAATGAAAAACCTTAATATTTACTTTTTCTTAATGGTTTTTTGTTCGTAAAATATAAATTATAATTTATTTTTATTAGTAGTTTTTTATAAATTTTAATTCATAACTAAATATTTTTTCTTCGTTTCTTTATTAGATTTGAATAATATTCAAATCGGGTTTGATTTTTAGTTTGAACTATTTGGATACATGTTTTGAAAACCAAAATCTATTTGGATTCACTAGATTGGATCGGATTGAACCGATCCATCCAAACGAACACCCCTAGGTTCAGTTATTAAGCCTGCTCCAACAACAATTAAGGACCCCATTCATCTGCTTTGTGAATAATGTCCTGAAAAAATTTCAACAGTAGCATATGAAAAACAAACAAAAATCACAAAATTGATACATCTTACCTAATTGGAATTAGGGATGTGCAAATGGTCCTCGGAACCGAGCCCAAGCCCAAGAACCGAGGAACCGGACCCGAGATAAGGAACCGACCATGTTACTTGGTCGGTACTCAATCCGTATATGCGGCTTAATACGGTCTTGGTCCTTCTCGGTCTTGGTCCTTCTTGGTCTTGGTCCTTTGGTATTGTCGGGTTCTCGGGTACGAAACCGACCGAAAGTTTAAAAGACATTAAGATTATAATGTAGGCCTTTGAAAATTTTATGCTTGATCCTGCTCGGGTAAAACCCAAGCGAACCCGTACCCGAACCCAATACCAAGTTTCATAGTTTGGTCGGTCTTCGGTTCCATTAAATGTCTTCCCTCGGTCTCGGTCCGGCTCGGGTTTGGTCTTGGTCGGGTCGGTCCCAATACCACGCTCACCCCTAATTGGAATTGCGGAATATAACCATTTAAGAGCTAAATGAAACCATAAAACATTATTTCTATCCATTGGCGGCTTTGGGGTTGGACAATCGTTGCTTCCATATTTTCATGAAATTTACAATCCTAACCTTCAAGGCTATCATTATTAGAAAGGAGAGATTTAGTGAAATCAAAATCCAGAATATATGGATCTATCTACGAATTCATTTTTTTTTTTCAAAAAGGAACACCACTTGGCCTCTTTCCAAAATGGTTGGTTTCTTTATATAGTTATGATGATATTAGTTTCAAAACAAGAAATTACATAATTTTAGTTTTTTTTTCTTTGAGATGTATGTGTCTATTTATAGATTTGGATTCAATTCTCACAAATTAAATATATATATATTTTAAGTTTATTTAGTTAAATTGAAATTTTCATTTAAAAGATCGAATTTCCATTTTTGCGTAAAAATCTTATAAAAATTATTTATATTTTTTTATTCAGAGTGGATCATTTTCTTTTACGAGCCTAAGACATATTTTCATTTGAGCCGATATTTGCTGTGAAGACTGCAAACCCTAGGTAAGAGGTTATTACCCAAGTTCATGTATTTTCTAAATTTGTTTGCTGAAAATTATTATAATGCTTTGTCCCCTAGTTTTGATTGTTGTTCGGTCCTATAACTATAGCTAGGGAGACACTATGTTCGTTGATTGTATTTAATAACGATTTTTAACAGCATAATAGCACAACAATAATGGCCCTATTCAATACCATTTGATGTGTATGGATCTTTAGATGCTAAGAATCTGCTCTAGATTGTCCCTTTTTCGTGCCTATGAATTTGAGGAACCCCGACAATGTCCTCCCAAATGTCTTTGCTAGATGCCTACATCCTAGAGCCTTTTTTCCCCATAGGATAAGAGGAGGGCAATAGACAGTTTTCAGATATGTCCCTAATCTTTTTGTATCTTTGTTAACTTCTCTGAACTAAACATATTAGTTTATTTCATATAGGCTGATAAAAATGTACCTAGAATCTTCGTATAAGGCAATTATCTTCACTGGTGTTAGATTTTTTATTCCGGATCATGTAAGCATCACTGCAGGTGCGTATGTCTTTACCCGGCAGTAGTGATTGTTTCATTTTCTCTTTTGGTAGTTAATAAATTGATAAATTTGTGTTATAGCTCCTCTACAATTTCCATTACATGTGTGGACAACCTCCCAAGATATTGTAGAAGACGAAGGTGATATGTCCAACGTCGAGGCAAGCATATGTCTGAGCGGAATTTTATCCTTTTCTTTCAAATGAATTTTAGTGAGTAATGGGTAAAAAAAAATTTGTTCTTCGCTTTAAATATCTAATTGAGTTTCAAGACTCTAATTGTGTTCCAATATTGAGGCATGCTGAGTTGCAAACTAAAAACCTTAATCACAAAAATACCAAAAGTGATAAAAAGAATAACATCAAATGATTATTTTTCAATTTTTATCATAAAAATATTTACTAGGTATAAAAGTAATTTGAGAAAATACTTATGATCCGCTACGTTAGTTTTAAAACAAAATGTAAGCAACTGAGTATGCTGCAATATTGGAACACAATTAGAGTCTTGAAAGTTGAAACTCAATTAGATACTTAAAGCTAAGACCAAAAAAATTTACTCGTCACTCACTACAATCTATTTGAAAGAAAAAGCTAAAATTCACTCAGACCTATGTTTGTCTCGGCATTAGACATATGTTTGCAATTGGTTGACCTCGCCAAATGTATGTTCCACTCGGGCCAGGTTTGAAGATGGTGATCACTAGAAGATCATCTTCGTTTTCTAAAACATCAATGAAGGCTATTCACAAATGTATTGGAAATTGTGAAGGAGCTATAACAAAAAGTTTATTAATTTATTAACTACCCAAATGAGAAAATAAAACAAAGAGTACCACCGGGTAAAGGCAAACTAACATATAGTGATGCCTATACAATCCAAAATATAACATGCAACACAGTTAAGATAATTGTCGTACCCGAAGGTCGTAGGTACATATTTACTAGACTATATAAAATAAAATTTAATGTTTAGTTCGAAAAGATAACACAAATACAAAAGATTAGAGACAATACCTGAAAACTGCATATTGCCCTCATCTTACCTACAAGGCAAAAAGACGCTAGGATGCATATTGCCCTCATCTTACCTACAAGGCAAAAAGACTCTAGGATACAGGCATCTAGCAAAGACATTTGGGAGCACGTTGTCGGGGTTCCTCATATTCATAGGCGAAAAAGGGACAATCTAGAGCAGATTCCTATCATTTCAAGATCTATACACGTCAAATGGTATTGAATAGGGTCCATTCTTGTTGTGTTGTTATGTTGTTAAAAATCATTAATTAAAACTATCAAATAATTATAATCATCTAATCAACGAACATAGTGTCTCCCTGGTTATAGTTAGGACTGAACAACAATCATAACTAGGGGCCAAAGCATTCATATGCACTAACACATACTAATTTCCAGCAAAAAAAATTAGAAAAGACATGAGCAAAAAAATTTAGAAAAGACATGAACTTGCGATCTTCGTAAGGAATATTGGCTCAAATGAAGCATATTAGGTTTCATCTTTTGAAAATCATCTATAAATACGATTAAAATTTTAAAATAACACCTTCAACGTCTATTTTTGGTAAATCTGAATCACCACGTTTTGAATAATCGGAAATTGGCCCCGGTGGCGGAACGTTATATCAACATCCCCGGCACGCTTGCCAGATCCCTTGGTTCTCGTCTCGAGTTAAGGGTGCCATTTGAAGAAAACCTAAATGTTGATAGGGTCTTCACCAGAAAAAATGGAAAGAGCTCATCGGAAAAATTAATGAAACCCTTAATTGATGATACTGTTTTAAGATTTTTGAGATTTTAGTCATAATTGTTTTTTAACTAGGTAGGGAAGTCGCGCGTTGCTGCGATTATGGGAAAATAAAATGGAAAACGGATATTGGGAAACAATTTGGACAAATCTTATATAAAAACTAAGAACCACAAAAGATTTAGAAAATAGTAACACATCACGTTGGAAAAAAATTCTATTCAAGTAAGTTTTAAAGATATGGAAAAACAAAATTGTAAAATAAGTTTGAGATAGTTGTGAAAAGAGTTAGCATCAAATCAATAAAAAGGTGCAATATGAATGGAAATTGTAAAAATAGAAAATTTGATGTCGTAAAGTATAAAAATTGGTAAAAGAATGTAAAAAAAACTTGAAATAGAAAATTTCATACGAAGTGCGATTTACCTGATTTTTTTTCTAATGTAAAGTGTATTACCAGATGTGTTCACAAACATCAAAAACACAAAAATTTTATGTCGGAACGTGTTACTTTAGAAGCTCTAAACAAGGTTGTCGGTAACGTGAAATTTAATTTTTTATCCAACTTTTAATGCTCATAGTTTGTTCATACGATCCCCGATTTAGTTGATCTTTTTGTAACGTGAAGGTTGTCGTCTGTCGGTAACGTGAAACTATTAACTCATATATGCATTGCGTTTTAACTTTTAAGGTTTTTCGTAAAAAAAACAACCATTTAGCGGCTAAGGGCATCAACTACTAAATCCTCAAGAGGATTTCGCTGGTGATGGAGCTCATCTACTAAATACTCAAAATCATCTGCTAAATGCTCAAAGTCATCTGCTAAATGCTCTCCCTCACCTGCTAAATTCTCTCAAGTTCATAAACCCTAATTTTTTGTGCTTTAAAGGCTTGTACATTAGGCATAAAAATTTGTACGTTCACTAATCTAAGGCTGAAAATGTTAAAATATTAATTAGAGAAAAGTAATATATATAAAAAAGAACATCAAATTTTGCGGAGCCATTTGAGACCGTTTTTCGTCTACGGTAATGAAAAAAAATGACGTTTTTTTCCAGTTTATATAATTGGGTTGATGGGCCGGCCCATCAGCATTTAGTAGCCCACCATAATGAGTTAGCAGCCCATGGTGAGCATTTAGCAAGAGTCTCATGGCTTGGGGAGCATTTAGCAGGAGAGTTGAGGAGTTAGCGAAAATACTTTAATTTGTACTGTTTTGAAAAAAACCCTTATGAGATTAGGCTATTTTAGTTTTTTTCTCATAATTTAACTTTTTGATGGTCTTCTACAATTGACAGTTGTTAAGAAAGATTTTATTTCCATATTAGATTATCGAATCTTGTTTTTAACAAGTATGTTTTTGCCGCGTTTTGCTGTGGATGTGAACATGCAATAAATTTATACAGAAGACAGTAACATAAGTTAAAGTAGCTTAATTTATTTGTCAACGTACCATGTAGGATTATATTTACAAATAGCTATAAATATCAATAAGAAAAATCAGAGATGTGTCGAATGAATTACAGGAAACGATTATTAAGAAGCCGACTTATTCAGCTGTGTATAAACTAAAAGAAAGAAGAAGTTTCAATACAACCCAAACTTTCCATAGATCTTAGACGAAAGTAACATAAGATTAGATAAGTAAATAATCTCTTGCAAGGTGTGTTAGTTTTATAATAACCAAACCTCTAAAGATTTGTTTAGTGTTTTTTTTACTTGATCTATGATCTATGATCTATAACTAAAATATTATATTTACTCATGTATTTTAAGTTTTGTAATAATTGTTAGCTGAAATATGTATATATGTGTATTATTTATAATTGTTTTAATAATTTTGCATATTTAAACACCCTAAAATTACACGTGGGAAAAGCATCACCACCCATTCCTTTAATTTTATTTTGATTTCAGTTGCAGTTTGATTTTGAATTAAAACTATTTGATTTTTAGCTTAATTTTCAAGATGATGCGACGTAAGAGAGATAATCCAAGAAAATAAGACGAAAACGTCCTTTGGATATGAACTATTTGATGAGTTTTCCGAGGGTTAATTTGGATATTTCTACGACTACTATTGTATTGGCAAATATTAAACTAAAATGATTAAAATACAGTTGGTGTGCTATGTTCAAACAACTATAATTTACAAGCAAAAATAGACGTTCTTACCTTATCAGCAGGGAATTTGTCAGCACGAGAGAGGTTGCACAACTTATTTACGTCCTGGTATAAAACTTAAATATCAAAGTAAACACAAAATGATAGAAGGATGAAGGGAAGAATTTGTAAAGAAAAGTGTAATAGGGGAATTCCCATATGGGAGTTGCTTCATTTTCAAAGGAAAAAAAAGTTACCTTAAGGGTAAAAGAAGGTAAACAACGTAAAGGGAAAGGATAAGAACGTAAAGGAGTCAAAGAACAATGTGGCATGACGAACGTGAGAAAGAAATTAGTTGCAGTGTGGGAGTAAAACAAAACATAAAGTAGTAACTTCTCATAGTGTTGCCTTTCTTTATATAACGGAAAATTCTTCGGTATCTTTTTTCTTAGCGTCGATGTGGGACAAAGTTCATCCTTTTAAGCTTGTTTTCTATTTAACAGTCCAACATCTCATAGTTTAAATACGTGCCTTACTCTCTTTTCAATTAATTTTAAACCAATGAATTAAATAAGAAAAAGCAAGCTATTATTGTCTCCTAATTAAACAACAAAGCTTGTGAATAATATTCAGTTTGATTTAAATGACATTAATATATATATATATATATATATATATATATATATATATATATATATATATATATATATATATATATATATATATATATATATATATATATATATATATATATATATATATATATATATATATATATATATATATATATATATA
>CM042016.1:54683381-54990881 GCA_023525715.1 Cichorium intybus | reverse complement strand
CACACTATTTTACTACACAGAAAAGTGGAAAGATTGCTAGTGTAAACCTCAAGAATCTTGTCCTTCAACTCACTCATCTTTAAGCAGATCCAAAGTTTCACCATTTCAAATAAATTAACTTCATTTCCTACGCACTTATTGCATCCTAAGACCTTCTTTTCGGTCTTTTGTTTTAATGAAGTCTTTGGAGTCAAAGATGAGGGAAGTTCGGGTTTATATTGCTGTCAGTGTGGTTGCTTTCGCTATATGCATAACAGTTGCAGTATCTGCATTTTACGTCATCATTTGCAGGAGAAGAAAGAAGACGAAGACGATCCAGAACTGTTCATCGTGCAACAAAAGTGTCGATTTGGAGCTCCAAAAGCTGAATTTAAGTGTGAGAACAGCAAGCGAAAAGAAAGTTTCTTTTGAATCCTCTTCCCAGGTCGAATCTTTGGATGATCACTTACTCCCCACCACCCCAGGTAAGCTGGCGGCGGTGGTGGTGGAAAGTTACACGGTGGAGGAGCTGAGCTCAGCCACGGGAGACTTCTCCACCGCCAATCTTATCGAGGGTGTTGTTTATCATGGTCGGCTCAAAGGAAAAAATGTGGCCATCAAATGCACAAATCCCGACACCATTTCCAAGATCAAGTTCGACCTCTTCCATACCGCCGCCCGTTTTCACCCCAATATAATGAGGCTATTGGGTGTTTGTTCAGGTATCGATAGCCATGATACAGGTGAGTTCTTGGTTTTCGAGTATGCAAAAAATGGATCTTTAAAAGATTGGATTCATGGTGGTTTAGCAATGAAGAGCCAATTCATTGCTTCATGTTCTTGTTTCTTGACATGGAACCAACGGCTAAAGATATGTTTGAATATAGCCACAGCCTTACAATACATGCATCAAGTAATTAACCCGAGTTATGTTCATCGAAACATCAAGAGTCGAAATATTTTTCTTGACGAAGAATTTCATGCCAAAGTAGGTAACTTTGGCATGGAAGACTGTGTTGGAGATCATAGATATCCCGATGAAGTACCTGCTTCGGGATATCTGTCTTCAAGTTTTCCCACGACATGGGATAAAGGGTACATGGCACCTGAATGTACAGATTCAGATGACAATACCATTAGCACTGATATTTACGCTTACGGGGTTGTTTTACTTGAAATATTATCCGGGAAGCCGCCTATTGTGAGGGGTAAATCGGAGAATAACGACGAAAATACTCGGTTGTCAGAAACGATTAAGGTTATACTTGAATCCGGTAATGTAGAGGAGCAATTGAGGGAATGGATGGATAATGTGTTGGGTGAGAATTATTCATTTGAAGCAGCAATGGTGTTGGCAAATCTTGGTAGAGCGTGTGTGGATGATGATCCATCGATGCGGCCGGCCGCCGGAGAAATTGTGGTTAAGTTGTCGGAGTTGATGAGGGGAGGGGAGGAGCAAGTGATCGTCCGGGAAAGTTCTTGCAGACCTCTTGTGGCTCAGCCATTTGCAATCAAAGATGTAGATGAATTCTAGTTATAGTGTTTGTGTTGATTCATAGATTTGAATTAAAGTTTTATAGATTATCATCATCGTTTGTATGTTTTACATAATTTATATACCAAGCAGAGCATCAACCGAGACGACCTAGTTATAAAGTGAATATTGGTTATTTAAGGTTAAATTTTGAATTTTTAATTGGACACTCAAAAATTAAACACTTCTCTATGAATAACCTCATTGTTAGGTTGTGTGTATACACCACTATTAAAATTTTTGTAGTCTCAACACCATTTTAGTAGCACTTTCTTATCACTTATCAAAGGAAAAACTTATCATATTCTCGTCCCATATAATTTCCATTTTCCACCTCATAATTATTTCAATTACTTGCAATACAACACAAATGTATTGATTCAAACGCCCTAAGCCGTCGGTAATCCTTCACTTAACCGGATTACCCATAGGAACACAACAGTCGAAATAAGGCACGGGTACTTCTTTGTGACGGATTGTCTAACGGATAGCCGACGGAATAGTCTTGTGGTAATTTACCGACAAAATATCGACACCCTTTTATTACCGACGGACACTTGATTGACCGGATTTGACGAGAATCTCAAAAGAACATGTTACCGATGAAATAACGACGGCTGACCTTTGACCACATTTAATTACCGATGGAATATTGACGACCCATTTACCAATGAATAACAGTTTATTTAGCGACAGATAATCCGTCACTACAATATTTTCAATTAGAAAAACAACAAATTAAAAAAAATCCATTTTTTTTGCATAAAATGCAGAAAAAAACACAATATATTAAACCAATAACGACACTCATATTAAAATAAAAAATTAATTAAACGTTACGATAATTTGTTTAATACATTAAAAGTGTCAAATGTATATTACAATTGTTCAACTATGTTCTTCAAAACATAAAATTAAGAACTATAATCACCGGGTGGTTTGTATTGTTTCATAAACGCATCCTTTTGTTCTTGAAGTTCCTTTGAGTTTCTTCTATTTGCAAATCCAATTCCCGTCACCTTTGTCGCATTTGCAAATCCGTTTGAGCTTGTCTTTGTTCTATCTCATTTTGCATGTTAACTTAATTTTGTTTCATAGTTTCTTGCATGCCTTATTCACGCAATGTTTCGACCTAAAAGATGGAACAAACATATAGTTACTAAATGTACTTCACATTCATATCATAATAGCAATGTACTTCACTTAATTATAAGAACATATTATCAGTTTAATCCATAATAACAACATACTTTACATTTTTATCCATTATATCAGTCAATTTTAGATTTGACTTATATAATAACAACATACTTTACATTCACAAGTGATAATAGCAACATACTTTATTTTTCAGCCACATTACTAATGTACGTTACATTTACTATACATAAGAGCAACATACTTTAACTTTTATAAATTATAGCATTGTAATTTACATCTACAATCCATAATAAAAATGTAGAAAACTATCCATAACACCAACAAAATTTAATTTTAAACCATAATAACAACATACTTTAACATTTATCCATAATAACATTAAACTTTACCATTACTTTCCATAATAACAACAATTTTTATTTTTCATCGATAATAGCAATGTTCTTTACCCTTACTATCCGTAATAGCAACATACTTTAATTTTAACAATAATAGCAATATAATAAACCATCCATAATAGGAACCATAATAGCAATATAATAAACCATCCATAATAGCAACATACGGGGATCGCTGGCCTTGCTCATGGCTCTATTGGCGTAGGTCTTCTGCCCAGTTAGGAGTCGCGACCTGGGGAGGTACATCTATCAGAAAGGGTTTGGGTCTGGGAATGGGAAGTACCCTCTTACGAGGAGTGTGCATCCGTAATGGACCACCTCGGTGGTGGTATACCAAGAAATTCGACTCTAGCATTGGTTCACACAAGTTGCGAACGACGAAACGTGGGTTGCTGACTTCAGAGTCAGCGTCGGAGTCTTCCTCCATCGTATCCTCGTCCTCCTCTTGACCCTCTTCCGGGTCCTCCTCTGGCTCCTCATCGAGCCATCCACCGTTTCCCTGGTCGGGAAAGTAAGGATCTCCGGGTAGGTGAAATTCCGCCATGTCGACTATGCAAGGATAGGGTATAAGAGGCACATAAAGAGTCTGGATGTATGGTTCTATAGTATCACAAAATACTCCTATAGTATTTTAGCTTTATGTATTGTTCTAGGGTTTGTTTGTATATGGTTCTTGGTAAGTTTAGACTTGTTGTTCACTACGACTATTCCTAAGCACATGTTAGTCACATCTTGGACCAATACAGTTGCTCAGGCTCTATCTATCCTAGATATGATTACACAACTACCTAGGCCTATTCGTAGTGTTCAACTCATCTCATTACTTTTCGTATTGTTCTTGTTATAACACTATTCTAGTATGTATGTATGTACTTATACTTTATAAACATATCATTGTATTTTAAATGTATACTTGTACGAAATGTTGTAAAAAGTTTTAGTCCCATTGTATTTATAGTTGTATATCTTATATGGATTGATATACTTAGTTCACTATAAACAATGCTCTGATACCAATCTGTCACACCCCCAAACCAGGATGGCAGAAACGTCTGGGGGTGGATGACTTCATGAACAGTATCACAACAATGATTGTACAATAGTGAGCAAGGCAAACACATCCATCATATATATAATTGAAAATGTTATATGAGTTCAAAAGAATGTTTGTTTCAAATACAATTACAATATGATATCAAAAATAGGTAGTACGACGTCGTAGCATCCCATCCTCAAAAGTTGGTAGTTACCTGGTTTATCAATTTCCTGATAATACAAGTAGTTTTGAAAGAGTGTCAACAATTAAGTTGGTGAGTTCATAAGAGTTTTGTATGAGAAAATCCATTTCCTTGTAAAAGATAGTATTGTAACCCAGAAAATCCAATATTTTTCTTATAAATGTGTCGTAGTATTAAAAACCCAAAGACCGATAATGTATAAGTATTTCTATACTTGAAAGTAGTATTACATAGTTTTATTCTTGTATAAAACCATTTAAATGCATGTTTACACATAAACTAAATATATCGTTGATTTCCCATGTGAATTCCCTATAACCATACTATGGTCGATGTAGGTCTGCTTCGACGTTCTTCAATCGTCCGAATGTTAGACATTTGTCACCCCAGACCTGCCGGTCTAGCTGTAGCTAGCAGCTTAGGTGCGACTTTGTCAATCCCATATAGATCTATACACAAATATCACACTCTCTTACTGAGACTCTAGTTATAGTTCAGGAATTTAGTATGTGTACTTAAATAAGTACGGTGAAGACTTGTCTCACATAATTATCAGTTTTCCATGATAATAAAATAGTGTAAAATAACTATATACTTTCATATAATTATTTATTTTGTCCCAAAATGTCATGATAGTATTTGTATCAATAAACTATATCTATGTTTCGTTATACATATATACACACATATATATAAGTTAACTTATTTAGATATTCATAAATAACATCTTCTAAATTAGTTTCCACAAAAATGGTGTAATAACTTGGTTATAACCATTTTTGCTAGAAAAGTCATGTTCTATTATTAGTTTTATTTTTATGACTTTTCCTTAGAACTTATAACATGTTTATACTCATTTTCTTCATAGATTTATATTTTTCTAAACATATCACATAATAATGTTCATAATCCTTGGATCTAGCAATATTTCAAGTAGAAAATGTTTTTATACAAAACTAGTTAAAAACATGTATAAATAACCATTTTCATAGTTTAACTTGTATTCTCCCCCTAAAAACTTGAATAAAGATGAAAAGGAGTGGTATGAACTCACCATTGAAGCGTGATTTATCACAAACGAGCTTTGTCTTGGGTTTGGACTTGAGCAAACACTCCGAAATAACGAGATTTTTAAGCGGCAGCCGGTGGTCAACGGCGGCGGAGTGGTGGCTGGAGGTGGTGGAATGGTGGCCGAAGGTGATATGGGAGATGTGTGGGCCGATTTCAAGAGAGAGGAGAGGAGAATGAGTTGGAGATCTTTAGTTCAAATGAAGGTCATGATGCATATATTTATGTGGATTTGGGAAGTATGGTTTGTTTATTAGTTTAATATAAATCTTTTAGGCATGATGTTTCTAGCATTAGGAGGATGGTGGTGAGGGGATAGTGGTGATGAGCCGACGGTTGGGGGGGGGGGGGGTAGGGGGTGGAGTGTTTGTCTTTTATTATTTATACACTAAGGTTAAATAATTGTGTGTGTTTTTATAAAACGCGGTAAAACGTTTTTGCGTATTTTTATAAGTTTTCGGAGATATAATTACTAATAATTTTGTAAGTCAATATTATGCATAAAAATATTAGTAAACATCTATTTAGATTGATTTTTAATTCGTTAGGCGAAGATATGCGCGTTTAAGCGCGGTATTCTTCCGAATACGCGATATTTGGCATTTTACCGGAAAGTTAATCGGGCTATGAAATTAAATATTAGACAATATTACGCTTCATAATATGTGTTCCGTTATTTCATTTTTGATGTTTAAGACAACATGTAATGTATTTTAGCGTTCAAATCCTGTGTACGTTTATTGTTCTCAGCGATTAACTGCTGTAACTTTCACATGCGAACACCGTATTCGACTATCTATACGTCTACAGATTCGTGAGCACTAATACATCGTGTTATGAATATTATTAATACCAAAATAATATTTATGTGATTATCGAATTTTTACGCTACAGTAGTTTATTATCCGATTTTACAGCGTTTACCCGATAATTGTTTTAACTTAGCGTACGTAGTATCATAATATTCAATAATACATTGTAAAGGTTATAAAAATCACCTTTCATGATGTTGACCTAATGTACGCTCCAGTTGACTTAGGTTGACTTTTGTTGACCAATTTTGACTATTGTCACACTTTTTTTGGTGATTTTTGGCATCCACTCTCTTCTGTTATTGTTGTTGCACGTGCTTGCGCTTTAGGTTTTCCACTTGACCTTTAGTGTTTGACGACCTTGTATTCCACCGCTCTGGATATCTGATCAACTCAAAACACCCATCGATGGTGTGCCCAGATTTTTGGCAATGAGTGCACCATCGATCTTCTCTTTTCGTGTTTCGTTCATCCTTTTGGTTTATCGGTTAGGATTTCCCAGTTTGTTGTCGAGTCTCTGTTCTTCCTGCTGCCTAGAATGCTGCCGACTTGGTGCCATCATCACGAGTAACACCAACTAGCTTATGTTGTTTATCTTGACTAACCAGATGGTATGCTACTCCAAGGGTGTGAAGAGGATCACTACTGAGGATTTGTGTTTTAACTGCCCCATACTCCTCATTGAGATCCACAAGAAAATTGTATAAGTGTTCCTTATCTCGCATTCATGTAATTTCTTTGGTGATCTCGCACATGCACCTGGTACAGTTGCATGTTGGTATTGGATTTATCGACTGAATTCGTTCCACACACCTCTAAGTTTGGTGTAATAAGTCGAAACAATCAAATTTTATTGATTTATGGTTGTAATGGTGCATCTTAACTCGTAAGCTCAAGGTGCATTCTCTTTTCCAAATCGTTCTTTCAGATCCAACCACATGTCTCATGGAGTGATCGCTGTTCTTGATTTCTTTTCCATTAAACTTACCAGCCAACCGCTCACCATCGCATTGCATATTTTCCAGTTCATCAAGACTATCGACTCTTCTTTCGGCATGGGAATCGTGACGTCGACAAATCCAATCTTATTTTTGCAAGCAAGGCATTTGTCATCTCGCTTTGGCAATCGCCATAATTTCCGTCCTAGAGTAATTAGTTTTCTCCAACAAAGTTTTGCCTCGGATGATCTGCTGAAGTGAGGAAGTAAGGCGACGAGATATCTATGGCAGATTTCTCGCCGGGCGGTGGGCGTGGGGCGGCGTCACCCACTATTCTTCAAGAATGGAATTTAGAATTGAGTTTCCATAATAAAATAAAAACAATCTGTGATTTTATTATTGTTTTTCATGTTGTGAACGTACAGAGGAATGAATCAGTTTATATGGGGCTAAACTAGATAACCTCAAAGATAAACTATGACTGTTTTTTTAGAACAGCAGATAAACTATGACTAAGATAATCTCTATTCTCTAATTTGAATTTAAATAGATAAATTCAGAAGTTTCTAGATCTCAGTATCAAATCAGTTTAACGACGTGTTTTCTGGTTATGTAGTACGCTGCTGACCTCAACTAGGGTTGACCTTGTGAACCTTCGGACAGTCTTTCTCAGACCATCGGGAGTACTCCGTGATAATGGACCGTGATGGCCACGTTTGCACCCAGCACGGCGTGCACACCGCCCCGTGCTACCGTGATGGGGCATGGTCGTGAAGGGCCGTGTTCCATATCACGGTTGATCACGAGAGAAAGAGAAGGAATTAGCCGTTGCAACGGCTAGAATTTAAAAAAAAAAAAAATTACTTTTTTTAAAATTACCATATACATATATATATATATATATATATATATATATATATATATATATATATATATATATATATCTATACTATAATATAAATCATATATAAATTACAACACTTTAAAGCACAATGTCTTAATTTTAAGACTTTTGGTACAACCCTTCATAGCCTTCTTCAAAATGCACGGAGACCACATGCTTGCTTTATATGCATACTGTAGAGATTGACAACTTTTCCAAATCAAATAAAGTTTTCAATTTTGAATTTTGAAATTATGTTCAAAATTTTAAACTTTACAATCCTGTAAAAATGCATGAAATCATCCTGGCTGTTGTTTTATTTTAATTCAATCTGAACCCTTAAAAAATAAATAATCCTTGCCAACAAATTTCCACCAATAAAGATGCATCTTAAAATGTATAAATAGAGACTCTCCCTCCCAAACATCTTTACTCCTCCCTTCTTTGTGTACCTCCACAAATTATGTGGAGGCCTCTCACCAAACAAAACAGTGCTTGAACAGTCCTTGAAGTGTTGATGCAGCTTGCACATTTTGTATGGATCAGCCTCTATTTCTCCATTTAACGTTTTTCTGTGGCAAATAGGCATAATTTAGTTTAAAATCATGTATTTACGAAATAAATGTATTATATATTTGTACTTTTTTATTATATTATCAATTTATTATTTGCATACTAAATAAATATTAAAAACATGTCTTTTTGCAGGATGATGCAATTGTTTCTTTTTTAGTCTGTTTCCTGTAATTGTTGGTTATTTTTGATATAGTAAGTATTATTGTTTCTACTGTTTAAAGGTACATAATTGAATATATATAAAATCAATGGTCCTAGCCGACAAAAATTCATTTTGATTTTATTAACAGAATTACAGCAATCTGGATCTATTATGTTACCATACAGTATTTGAAACACAAAGTGATAATTTTAACTTGTAAACATTGGTTAGTTGTTGCAACCACAGTTTTACAAAAAACCTACTAAATTATCAAAAATATAAAAGCAAGAAATAGCAACATACTTTTTATATCTTTCAGTTACTGCACCAAATACCTGAGAAAATAATTATGTCAAATGAAGACTGTAGCAGCTTCCAATACCTGAGAGAAAAACCTACTGATTTTCAAAACAAACATTAAAAATTCAGAAAAATAGATTATAAAAATCAATAATCAGGAAACCGATTTTCAGAATACAATGATATATAAATCTTCCACTTCTATTTTGCAGGTTTGAAAAAAATAGTCTACAAATATTTTCAAAATTCTGGAGAATTGAGAAATGCAAATAAAAAAAAATTGAATAACCACTTTCGACTTTGTAGGTTTGAGAGAAACAATACTAATCTTTTCAACAAAACAGTTTGAAAATTGGGATAATTACAAATATAAAAATATGAGAACCTACAAGAAAACCAGAAAACATAAGAAATCTGCATACAATTGAGCACAAACAGTTTTTTAACAAGAAATACATGTTTTTCTAACAATCAACAAAACAGAGACGAAATAAACAATTCTAGATCAGAAATTTCGAGAAAATTCATAGATTGAATCATATTTAGATCTAAGACCTTCCAAATAAACATTTGCAGATGAGAAGTTTCGACCATAACTATTAATCAGACATTTTGCAAAAAAAATAATAATAATAATAACTCAAATGCTTAGCAGTAGGAACCACTGCTATTTGAAATTCTATCAAAAACCATAACTTATAACGAAACACGAAAACATTTGCAAATCAGAAATTGAAACCAATAAACAAAAACATATCCATCCAATACTACTCGATCAGAAATTGAAACCAATAAACAAAAACATATCCATCCGATAAACAAAAACAAATCAGAAATCAGAAGTTTACGAGTTAGAAATGGATCGGAGGTGGGAGGAGATCACATACTACTCGATCTCTGTGATTATGAGAGATCTGTCGACTGAAACCACTGGAATGTCGGTTATTAATCTGATGAAGGCGGTGGTGATTAGGAGCGGCAACCGATCTGATGAAGGCGGTGGTGATTAGGAGCGGTAACCGATCTGATTCAAATTCGATTCAGGTATCAGTGGTGGATCGGTGGTGAGAACGTTGCACTGAAATGGAGGTAGACTAAGTAGGAGGCGCGGGTATGCTGATCGGAGGCCGGAGGGAATCAACGATGTGGAGAGCGAACTTGGCAGATCGGAAGAGATGGTCGAAAACCATAGGCGGGATCTCGAGGTAGGATCGGAGGTAGCGATGATGATCGGAGGAGGTTGTTGGTGGCAGATCGGGGTCGTCGGTGAATGGTTATCACCGGAGGGAGTCGTCAATAGTGGCGGTGGCTATGATTCACATCAAACCGGAGGGTAGGGAGGCGATTTCCGGCAGTATGAGGAGGTGAGGTGTGTCCGACAATAGAAGGAGAGGAGGAGAGGCGACATGGAGATGGCGGCGTGGATGTTTAGGGTTCTCTAAGATGAGATCGGTAAGAGGGGAGGCGTGGATGTTTAGGGTTCTCTAAGATGAGATCTGTGGTGTGTCGGAAGCGGAGCCGGTGGTCTTGACGGGATCGGTAAGAGGGGAGGCGTAGGCGTAGGGTAGACGGTGGTCTTGACGGGATCTGTCGGTGGTGGAGGCGGAGGAGAAACGATCTGATGAAGGTGGAGGCGGAGGAGCCGATTCATCATTTGTTGAGGTGGAGGAAGTGCAGGTCGGTAATGGTGGGGAGTAGTTGTCGGCAGAAAAATATATGGGAGGCGGGTCTATTAGGAGAAAAAAATAGTATTAGGGTTAGGGTTATAAATGTGTATATATATATTACCCACTTAGCAAATGAATGTTCTTTTCTAATAAGAGGCGGAGGAGCCGATTCATCATACATTAATGTTCTTTTCTAATAAGAGGCCATTTAAATTTCTTAGCAAATGTGTCAAAAGTCAAAATAAGGTGGGTTAATCATGTTTTACATAAGAAAAATTGTTAAAAAATGTGGGTTAGTCAAAAAAAAGTATTTGTGAAAGGTGGGTTAGTCAAGAAAATGTTAAAAAAAAGTTGGGTTAGTCAAAAAAATGTTAAAAAAATGCGGTTAAGTTCAACGTTTTCAATTGTCTTTTCTAAAATGTAAAATAACGTTTTCAAAGTTTATAGATTTTTATAATTAATTCAAATTTCTTAATATATGCATAAATTGTCTTTTCTAAAAGAATTTATAAATCATTTTATATATGGTGAGTTAACAATAATGTCGTTAACTTCAAACATTAATAGCAAATTATTTTTTGGGACTCTTAATTACAACATATTTTTCTCTTTTCAATATGGTTCGGTAACTTACATTTATCTTTAACTCGAAACTACATAACAAAATAAAACTATTTCCCGTCGTAAACTATATCAAAACAAGCGAATAGCTACCCAACAAATTATCTTCACCCGCTGAAAGAAAATTAATCACCGCTCGAAAACTAATTATCGAAACAAACTATCGTCATCCGCCACATTTACCCCCCTCCCCCGTTTCAACAACCGTAACTTTGTACGTGTTAGGCGGTAGGACAGTGTTAATAACAACCTAAAACGATGACCTCGACATGTGATCCTTCAAACAGTCATGCCTCTGTTACAAGACCCAATCATAAGATCAAAGTTCAAGCTATGTCAGTTCTCAAATAAGAAGATATCATAGGAGAGGAAGTAGGTGGTGATGTATGTCGTCAAGGTAGGTTTCCGACGAACCCACCCGTGAGTTGCAAAGAGACTACAGTGTAGTTGCAGGGGGTGGAGGGATCGTGCTAAGGTCGCTGGAGGCTGAGATTACTTCTCGTGTAGGTAGTGTAACAGGTGGCGTATTTGTCACTCACTGCATTGCGCGGGTACCCTAATGTTCGCCGCTAGAAATAAAAACGTACTTATATTTGCATACCGAAAATTGTTCGTTGAAATGAAACTAATGTTCGCTGCCGAATAGTAATTAATCACCAAAAAGAAACTATATTTCGCCGCCGCATTGCGCGGGTACGCAGCTAGTATATATATATATATATATATATATATATATATATATATATATATATATATATATATATATATATATATATATATATATATATATATATATATATATATATATATATATATATATATATATATATATATATATATATATATATATATATATATATATATATATATATATATATATATATATATATATATATATATATATATATCACATCTTTTTAACATTTTAACACACACACTCTTCATCTTTTAACCTCTCAAACATAAAATTTTTAAAAATCTTTTGCAATGGAACAAAACCCAAACACCCCACCTTCAAACCAAAACCGCGAGTATGATCCGTTCGGATTAAACTCGACCCCGCGTCAATACCCGAATCTTGAATCGCCCCGCGGTGGTTTTATGAATTTACTCCAAGGCGGGTCTCCGATCGCACAACCACCACTTTTTCAACAACCATATCCGTCATTCAACCCATATCAACAATTTCAACCCCCCTTTCCGTTTCAACCGCAAGGTTTCCAAGCCCAATCGTCGCAACCACCGATGTCACAACCTCCGATGTCACAACCACCATCGCAACCGCAACCGGTGTCTCCTGAAATGGTTCAAGAGACACAAGAGGAAGGGGACAACCAAACCCGCCGAGCCGCAAGGAAGAAGGCAAAACAAACGGGGGGCGAAAAAAGAACGAATTGGACGAAAGAGGAGGAGTTAAACTTGGTGAAGGCGTACATTTCCGCTTCCGTTGACCCGATCGTCGGGGACTCGCAAACGCTTGCTACTTTTTGGAACAAAGTTCAAGCGAATTTTTACGAGCTTATGGGCGAAAAAAAACGGAACATGGATAAAATTTCGGGGAAATTTCGAGAGATGCGACTAAAGCTCAACGCTTTTAACGGCATCTTCAACAATCTCTCGAATATGCGGAAAAGCGGGTCCAACGACTTCGACGTTTTCAACGCGGCGTTAAAACAATACGAAACAACAACGCCAACGAAAAAAGCGTTCCCGTATATACAAGCTTGGAACGAGTTGAAAAAACAACCGAAGTGGCTTCTTGTCGACGATTCACAATCTTCGGGAACGAAACGCTCGAGGTCGGTCCACCAAGAAACGTCTCAACAATCGGACGGGCGTACGTATATCGACGTGAACGACGAGCCCGTCGATCTCGATGAGGACGAGCCCCAACCGATCCGTCGACCGATGGGGCGAGACCGGGCAAAAAAAGCCGGCAAGAATGCGGCTTCGGGTTCCGGATCGGAGTCGAGCGTTATGGAATTGTTTGGCGACAAATTCGACCGATACGTCCAATTACAAAGCGAAAAGGTCGGGATTATGGGTCGGGTCGAAAAAGAAATTGTCAAAACTCAACGGCAAATTATCCAAACACAACGGGAGTTACAACGAAACGCCGATATCGACTTCTTGAAAACAAAACCATCCGACTTCGAGGGCGAGGATTTGGAAATTTTCTTGGCGATGCGGGAAAGTGTCCGCGCTAAATATCGCCCCGGGAACAACAACGACAACGACACCGACTCCGATGACGACAACTAGTTTACGTTTATTTTTATTTTTAGTGTAATTTTTATTTTCTAAGTTTGTTTTTATTTTTTGTAATTTTTATTTTTAATGAAATGGGTTTTAATTTTAAAATTATGTTCTAATTTATTTTTGAATTTTTTTTAATTAAAAAGATGATGTGGTGTGATAAAAATGTGATGGGTATAAAGGGGGAATGTGATGGAGAGTGATAGAATGTGGTGTGATGAAAATCTGACGTGGCGCTGAGGTGTCACTCATCACTTTTGTGCAAAGTGATGGGTACTCCCAATGGTCTGATGGCTGAGAATATACCAATTAAGGGTGAGGTTATCCATACGTCATGGTACTTTTCAACGTGATTATTGCTTTCGAAAGTAGCTTAGCCCCGCCTAAAAAACCTACACGCTCTAGGCTACCTCACCGGTTATCAAAATAACTTGCATACATACATAATTGTCTTTGGAGTGCTATAGTATTCTAAAAAATCTTGAATCAAGAAGGAAACCTAAATCGAATCTAAAAAGATTCTTAAACCAACCAAAATAACTCGACATCATAGGTTTAAATTCACTTTTTCCCCGCTCGAATTTCATTCTTTTAGTTTATCGATCACACCATAATCACATCCTTTCGTGGAATTGCAGCTGGTACGACGCTTAAGCAATGACATGCATCATAAATAAATTTAGACTCAGGTGAAAATTTACATAAAAAATATTATGAAAAATAAATTAATTACAAATAACGTTATACAGGAAACGAATTCTGCCGTAGCCCATACAAACAGCAGAAATCGTTCTGATATTACATAAAAGAATGATAGAAAACGATATACACGTGCACTGAATTAACTCATGGCTATCTGTTTATCTCGACATCATTATCCTAAATTCATCGAATGTAAGAACACCATCACTATTAACATCAAACTTAGCAATCATCACCTTGCAATCATCAACACTTCTTGACTCTCCCAATTTGCTAAGCATTCTTTTCAAGCTTTTTGGTGTTATACAACCAGACCCCTCCATTTCTTCGTACATCTTGAAAGCCATCATCAAGTCGTTAGCTTTTTCCTCTTCGTTTGCGTCTTCAACCATTTTCATCAAATCCTCCAAGCTTAACAACCCATCTCCATCAGAATCCATCATCGCCGCCGCCATTTCTGCATCCTCCAATGACAACTCTCCGCCGATCTTTCCAATGCAAATCTGGAGCTCCGGTGGTGAGATCTTCCCGTCTCCATTCTTGTCCAAGTGGCCAAATACATGTTTGTATTGTTGTAATTTGTCCATCAAAACCTTAATTCTATGTTGCTTACTTTCAGTGTATATATATTATACAGAGAGAAAATTTTAGAGAGAGAGAGAAAAACACTAATAAGTGAAAAGACGAGACGATCATGCATATGTATATATAGAGAGAGATCTTCTTGTACGGGCGGCCCACGATTTGGCCACAGGGTCGGGGTTTGTTTTGATGGAATTAGTAGTTGAAGAGGGTAAGCAGTGACGACTTTTCAAGTGCGGCAAGAAAAAAAGAGAGAGATAGAGAAGAAGGAACGAAAGGAAATAATATTATATTTTCTATCTCGAGTTGACAAAAATTGTATATGTTCGTCGGTGTAAAACAAGATAAAAGAATTTATATTTAAGTCTTATATATTTTTACCTTTTATTTTTTTTTTCTCTTCTAAATCAGAAGGAAAGTAAAGAGGAAAGTCTTTTATATTTTGTTCTTTTGTTTCTATTTCATTTTATAAAAAAACTCAAGAACATTAATCCCCTTATTTTCTTTTGAATTCTATCAACTTCTCTTTATTCTCTCCTTAGATGAGACTCGGAAACCATTCTATTCAATTGCCAAAATGACTGCTCAATCTACAACACTACTTCTATCGACTTCGGCAACACTACTTCTACCAACTCGTTTCAACAGACCCAGTTTTATTGAGAATCGATGGTAAAATTAATGTCAAATTTTCAAATGAGTAAACGCAAAAATCAAAACTCGATTTCTGCTTTACATCGGTTTTTTAAATCACATTTTAAAAAACTGAATATTAGATATAGAAATTTTGAATTAGTTACAAATCTATGAAAAGAATGAATAACGAGATTTAATAACTAGATATTGTAATTCCAATGCTTGAATAATAACATGAATCGTGATATCACAATTAGAACGAAAATGTGATATTGGTTTATCGTAGATTTCAACCACGGTAAGCAAAAGCGTAGAACCGAAAATAATGATTTTTGGACTTTAAATATTGGATTATGAGCAATAAAGAATCAAGTGTATTTGGGCTGAATTTTGAATAAAATGAACATTTAAGCACAAAATCAGCTTGAATAACAAGAAATTTATGAAACAGATCACCAAGGAACACTAAGAACATAATGAAAAGTAGCACATTTTTAAGCACATGCTTCCATGAAATATTTGAGAGACTCACCAATGAATAATTGAAACATAAAATGATTATGTGTAAAATCGTCAAATCAAGATCGTTCCTTGAAATGATCGTTCGAATCTTCAAGGGACGGCTGCCATACCAACGTTGGAAAATATGGAGCTTGGTTTTGACATGCGGAATAATAAGAAGACCATAATTAATCAAGAACAATATATACATCAAGCAGAATTTTGTATAAATGATAGTAGAACAAAAAGGTAGGAGCATGTGTTTGTTCAACTACAATGAATCAATGTAATCTAATATACTCTCTAAACGATGTGTATAATACAATGAGACCTCTATCCTAAAATAAATAAATGAATCTCTATATATTGAGGTACTACACCATACAAGTTACAAGACCGAATACACACATGTCATAAGTGGGCCTTCCAAGCCTTTAAGCCATCCTCTAGTATAAAACTTTTGCATCTAACACAATCTCGAAGCAATCGGGATTCCAAATTGTAACCAACCCACTAGAGGACCCAATGGCTTCAAAAGAACGTAATTGCAACTTCTATTTCCCCAACACGAGTGAATGAATCCTTCCAACAAATTTTGGATCTAGATTCGTTAATGTAGAAAATTTTTACTTTGTTTTTAAGCACCATGTTTTTAATGATAGGTTTTATGAAAATCATAAAAAACTTAAACCCTAAGTTCTCATGCAACCTAATTGGATCTATGTTTTCACTATTTGAACATATAATTAAATACCTAAGGCCAATCGAAAAATTTCTAAAAAGGATTAAGAGAAAATACTAACCTTTAGTTTAATTCTTGAAAGCTTAGCACCACAAATGTCGTGCCTCAAATGGAATCACACCCACTTGCTAGAAGTCGAGATCCAGAGAGAGTAGGAGAGGTAAAATGGCGCAGACTAAATGGGTATCAGGGGTCCTTATTTATAGCCTTCAGGTGGTTATAGATAATCCCTTTTGAATTCAAATGAGATAAACCTTTTATCATTTAATTCATACTGTCACTACTCAACTATTGAATAATTACAATTCAGCCCCTACACCTTTAATTAATTCAATTAATCACCAAATTAATTCCAATTAATTCCAGATTAATTTCTAATTAATTAATTCTATTTCTAATTAATATATTATCAACATAATATATTAATAAACTATTTATTTTATTTCTATTGATTTATTAATCACATAATAAATCAATCTCTCTCTCTTCTGTTTATTCCGTCAAACCTCTAGCTATGAGGGCAACCCAAATGGACTTTGCCATTATCAATAAGGTAAATACAAATTATTAGTCATGGCTTAGACACCTAATCCAACAGTCTCCCACTTGGATAAGTCTCTGACCCAGTCAGTTCTGTCCATAGATAAGTGATCATATGTTCCTCCGTTCTACAATATATCATTCAGACTAGAGACATAGATTAGAATCAATCTCAGTCCGACACTATGTTTCCTGGTACCTGATTTGTGATGATATAAGACTTCTAATTGAACATATCAATTCAGTCCTCGGTAGGCCTAGTATTATAAGTCAATCACCAAATCACTGAGGGGCCCACAGATATCGCTTTTCCCGTTAGGGCAAAAGGAACGAATAAACTTTGACTCATATGCTTGTGTCTTTTACTTATCAAATTGCGCACAACAATACGTTTTATAACATCGAGTTACCGATGCGTTCACGCATTATCAATGGACAACCGACTTGCAAATTTCAACTCATATGTCTTCGCTTCAAGACCATAAGATATTATCGTCTCAGAATTACTCGTGATATGATCCATGAAGTAATTCTCTGAGCGTGGGTTTATCCAATACTTAAATCTCTATTTCTAAGTACTCATGAATGTTGCAGCAATGTTGTTGCTATGTCTAACTCCTTAGACTGTCTACAATCCAATTCATGACAGTCTTAGTTCACTACTTACTTCTGAAAGTATGAACGACTATGGACTTTTGAATAATCATATTATTCGGGAAGTAAAACATGCAAAAGCGAAACATAAAGAACTGACTGTCAGCTACACCTGCTCATTACCAAGTCTCCACAAGGTAATCACCAAGTCGGATCTGTCATAATACAATTATGTATTTCTTGTATTCTTTTAAACATTCAATTCAAGTTTTATATCTATGTCTATTTTCCCTAAATGACATTTTACTCTTTCTATGTATCCAAAATGTCTTACATTGATACATTTTATTGTAGATAATCCAATCGGATACTCCTCCGATGATATCCCAATATGTCATTCTGTCTTTCTCTCTCTCAACTCCATTCATGAAACGGTGATGTGTACTGTGACTTCCCATGGTTCTCGGGATCTAAGTCAACATGACTGTACCCTAAGACTATTTCGAGGTGTCATGATGTGCTGGTGAACCACACGTGCTCCATCAAAAAACCAATGAAACTATTTAACCACAAAGTCCTTTAGCACCACGTCCTGATGTTAGTAGTTACAGATTTGAAACTCCTTTCAAATTATTACTATCACATTCACCCTAACCATTGCACAATGATTTCTCACGTGTGTTCAAATAAAACATCCAATATTCTCAGCCAGATTGTATCCTGAATCCAACTTACTATGCTCCAAGCATCAAGTCGTCAGGATAAGTTCATGACACTGATGATCGATCCAAGAAGCTCGTGGAATCCGATCTTTTCTATTTCAACCCTTTTGGAATATGAAGATTACTTAGAATCCCTGTGTCATGACTTTCGGAAACTATTTCCTTTTAGAAACATGAATTTTTGAATCTTATCAAGATCATACAAATACTGGCAGGGTCTATACTGGTGTTTTCATCTATCTATTGGATGCTTGTAACTATGTGAATATTTTCTATCTCTTTTAGATCATGCCATGTCATTACACTTTGTAATGTCGAGAAACTCCTTTCTTAAGGTCATGCATCCTGAATCTTATCAAGATCATACTTACATTGGCAGGATCTACACTGATGATGTCATCTATCCGATAAATGCTTGTGACCACCTTATTATGTTGTATCTGTTCTAGACTTTTCATAGTGAAACATTTCTTAATGCTAACTCATCACACTCTATAATGATAAGAGATGTTTCCTAGAATGGTATGTAACTGACATACATTAACAGACAGATCACAACGACACTCCCACTGACTTTGACACGGTAATAGGGCTCCTTTTGGATTATCACAAAATCCAAACCCTTTGGCATATTTTGAGATTTCAAAATCCAAGCCGTCTGACATAATCACAGGATTCTTTCAGGCTATTCACAAAATCCAAACATTTGGCACATTTTGAGAATATAAATATCCTTCATTGCGAGGTCCCCGTAAGAGGAATCTTGGGGCCCTGTACCTTGTTTGGATATACTGGCATGCTCCTTATGAGTCCCTATTAGTGTGCCGGTAAACCACACATGATCCACTAACGACTCACAAGGTGCAGCTATATCAAACAGTATCCTTTCAGATTTCATCTTCTGTTGAGAGCGTTTCTCTCGGAGTCAATTGCTTGACTCTGAGTATCGCCTCAACCAGATGTACTCTAAGCATAAGTACATTTCTATCTATGTCGCTTTCTTTTGACGATTCGATTACTCCCACTAGTTCTTAGACTAGGTGTAAAATCAGTCAAATTGTAACATAGACTGTGTCTCGCCCTAAGGTTCTCTATTTGGTAGCAACTGGGCTCACCAATGCTTCCAAGTAGTAGGATCGTTTATCCATATCAATCTCAGTGTCTTACCACTAATTGGTATGTCACCCAGATCATAACAATTTATGATGGTGACCATTACTACTGGTCTGTAAGAGAAGGGTATGTCAGTTTTAATAGGAATCTGATTCCTGGTCAAGGCCTATTAATGACTAGAGCTTCTTTCACTTGGCTAATCCCTGAACTCCTTCAGGATTATTCTTACTCCCACTATTTCCTTAGAAAGTGAGCTCTTTCTAAAACAACTCTTCTTTCATAAGTACTTGCAGGAAAACCAATGAAGTAACACTGCCGATCAGATTCAAGCCAGTCATGAGGTTCGGACGAACACTACATGACCTTGGACCTTCCATGTATAAGTGGGGCGAATCCCGCTTTGCATTTCAGACGGTTTTAACCTACTAAGTCTAAGATGTGATCGAAATATTCTTTTATGGTCTGACTGGTTGAATATTCAATTTATCGAAAAACTAATTGGAAGTGTATCTCATACATCAAGGATCGAACTATTTCGACCAATGCTCGATCATCTTCCCTAAGACACATTATAACTATTAATGTTCTTGGAAGAGGATGAACTGTGAAATATTTTCTCAGTTAATGTTATCACTCAGGTTCTGTTGATCTTATACTTCCTTTGAAGCCCTTGAACAGTTCAAGGTTTCAATCAATCGCTTATTCTGATAAGCGAAGTCATATTTTTCATACTAATTGGCAAATATTATGAAGTATAACTAATTGTGTTTTGTTTTAGGATTTGAGCAATTCACAATAACTAATGTGCCTGTCGCTTATAATCTTAATGTCTTTTACATCTCCATGCAAATTTAATGACTTTGTTAATTTGTTCAAGATATGCATTACCTGATTGACTCTAAGTCAACTGATTCCAAAATCCTATCCATTGGATCTTTGGGTGATTCATTTCTTGCAACAATTAATTTTATTAAGAACTCAATTCATCATGTGACTCCAAGTCAAATGATTCCAAAGTCTCGTCCAACTGGACATGTGGTTGAAGCGGTTCTTATAAAATTTACTTTAACAATCATAGAAAACAATTACATCAACATTCAAGTTATTTCCATCCATGCAACTAACACTCTCATACAATATTTCAAGGATGATTTAAACAATCATGTATTAAAAGAAAATGAACATTTTATTAAAACAAAAATATCCTTGAACAATGTACTATATGATAATCAATGTCGTACGCATCTAATAAGCTAATAACAAGATCATAATATCTAACTAAACTTCAAAACTGCATGAGCTAGAGATCCAATCCAAAAGTGCTCATATGCGTCAAGTCCCGTACCCTACTTAGTTCCTGCATACAAAGCAAATACGACTATCACATCCTGTATCAAGGAATTATGGATCAGGAGTTTTGAGGTTTTAGATATACCTGAGTTGCCAAAAGATTTGGAATTTATTAGTTTAATTTTAATCCTTTGAAACAATTACCCAATTTATTATTTAATAAGGCTAGGACCCGAAATACCCAAACTATGGTGTGAAGAGGGATGCCGTAATCACACCATAATGGTCATTAAGGTAGATATACATTTATCAATTTCAGTCTTATGAAATTCCTAGATCTGTGAGATTCATTGAACTGTTCAATGACATGTTTAATCTCGGACTATGCTCTTCCATTTGTGACTGGGATGCCGAGGATCACAAACTAGATGTGAATAACCATGCAAATGTGCTTGGTAACCTCAATGTCATTTATCATCTCAAATTAATGTGCCGGTTAACCACACACGCTCCATCAACAATGATAATTTATGAGAAACCCATTACCACTCTTTATGAGCCCCTATTAGTGTGCCGGTTAACCACACACGCTCCACTAATGTCTCATAAAGTGTAATGTGCAATTTCATGGATTAGCATATATTTCACATTTTTTTCTAAAGTAACTAGATTTGTGAATTTTATAAAACAGGTTCTAATACTTTGATTAATAATATTATACTTTTAATGAGATTAAGTTCGTCCTATCAAATCCATTCTGCTAACGACCCTCCACTAATCAAGGGAGCGGTGGGTGAGAGTGGGCACCCATTCAACCGCCATTTTATAGGCAGTTTCCTTATACCCCCCCCCCCCCTTATAGATCAGCTTCGTGAATGAAACATACTAGCGATTTGACTGACTGGTTCTTATACATATAGGTATTAACATTTAATAATAATATATAAGATGTATTTTAAACTTTTAAAATATACCTGGTTTATCCATTTAAATTTTTCGAAATTAACTTTAATTTTTTAAATTTAAATTTAAACCTTAATTGATTTAATATTTATCTTTTAATTAAACAATTAATTAAATAATTAAATCAGATAGGGATCACAAATTAATCAAATTAATTTAATCCTATCCTTTAACCCACTAATTTGGAAAAACACATAAGGGTTTAAGGTTATCCAATTATTAAATAATCACAGTTACCAAAAATAGAAAACCTTCTAAAACCCTAGTATAGATTTCGCAAATAAGGTGGGGAGGGGATAGGGTTTCAAAAAACCCTAAACTCTAAAATCGATTTTGGCCTAATTAGGGTTTAGATTCAATAAACCCTAAAATCAAGGTATAACTATTATAGCAATTCAAACAGAAAAGAACCAAAAGGCTCTGATACCACTGATAGGTTTTATGCAAATCAACTAAACTTAAACCCTAAGTTATCATGCAACCTAATTGGATCTATGTTTTCACTATTTGAACATATAATTAAATACTTAAGGCCAATCGAAAAATTTCTAAAAATGATTAATAGAAAATACTAACCTTTAGTTTAATTCTCGAAAGCTTAGCACCATAAATGTCGTGCCTCAAATGGAATCACACCCACTTGCTAGAAGTCGAGATCCAGAGATAGTAGGAGAAGTAAAATTTAATATGGATGAATCAATTTATTAAGTGAAATTATCAATTCCCATATGTGAATATGCAGACATCTGACAAAACTAGCATGTGGTGGACATTATTTATAACAGGTCTCCTTACGCTGCATATAAAGTTAGTTAATGATGCTTAACTAGGCTTCCTCTTACAGAATGCGAAACAAAACACATGAAATTTAAAAGACTAATATTATGCATCCCTAATAAAATTCGGCAAACGAATCGCCTATAAAATAGATAATATAGTAAAATAATAATTTTTTACACGGGAATGATGATGTCAAACAAAAACATTAATTGACATCATAACAAGAAAAAAAGTAAAATATATTTGCCAATCCACCGCTATCTCTAGCAAATTTGAGTTTATACATTTAACCTTATCGAACTTTTGTGGTACCGAGTCTCTTGTAATAAGAGAAATAGAAAGAAGTGAATGAAATTGAGAATAAAAAAAATTGATGTTCCTGAGTTGTTTTCACGGAAGGAAGTAGAAAAATAGAAGGGAATCAAGGAAAATAATATTCTCTCCTAACTTTTTCTTCTGATTTGGAAAGATCTAGAGAGAAAGAGAATGTCTAGTAAAAATAAGACTTAAATATAAATTTTTTTTCTCATCATTTCTATTTGGGATTACATAAAATGTTCATTTTTTTTAGTTTTTGTTCCAACTCTAGAAAACGAAAACATAACTTTTTTTCCCTTCTCTTCCCTTAGAGACGGATTTATGATGAGTCTTAAAAGGATATTAATTACTACACAAGATGAAAAGGCTGTGACAAATTCGCGAATTTATGTCTCAAATGTTAAAATCTGTAGTTGTTATTAGTCGAAGATCTATCAAATGCGTAATCGTCTTTGACGACGTATTTTCTACGTCACTTATTTTGTTTTATAAAAGTATGTTTTCTGGTTATGTGGTACGCTAATGACCTCAACTAGGGTTGACCTTGTGAAGCTTCGGATAGCCTTTCTCTTACAGAATGCAAAACAAAACACATGAAATTTAAAAGACTAATATTGTGCATCCCTAATAGAATTCGGCAAACGAATCACCTACAAAATAGATAATATGGTAAAATAATAAATTTTTGCATGGGAATGATGGTGTCAAACACAAACATTAATTGACATCATAACAAGAAAAAAAGTAAAAATTTTATTTGCCAATCCACCGCTATCTCTAGAAAAATTGAGTTTATACATTTAACCTTATCGAACCTTGTGGTACTGAGTCTCATCTAATAAGAGAAATAAAAAGAAGGGAATGAAATTGAGAATAAAAAAGATGATGTTCGTGAGTTATATTTTACTGTAAGAAGTAGAACAATAGAACGGAATCAAGGAAAATAATATTCTCCCCCGACTTTTCTTCTGATTTGGAAAGATCCAAAGAGAAAGAGAACTTCTAATAAAAATAAGACTTAAATATAAATTTCTTTTCTCATCGTTTTTATTTGGGAATTGGGATTACATAAAATGTTCACTTTTTTTTTAGTTTTTGTTCCAACTTGAGAAAAAAAAAACATAACTTTTCTTTTCCGTAGTTGTTATTAGTCGAAGATCTATCAAATTCGTAATCGTCTTTGACGACGTATTTTCTACGTCACTTATTTTGATTTATTAAAAGTATGTTTTGCTGGTTATGTGGTACGCTGATGACCTCAACTAGGGTTGACCTCGTGAAGCTTCGGATAGCCTTTCTCATGGCTGAGAATATATCAATTAAGGGTTAGGTCATCCATTCATCATAGTATATATATTCTTTATTTTGAACGTGGTTATTGGTTTCGAAAGTAGCTTAACCCCGGCTAAAACAACCTAGGCTTTAGGCTACCTCACCGGTTATCAACATAACTTCCATACATACATATTTGCCTTTAGAGTATTATGGCATTCTAAAAAATCGTGAATGAAGAAGCAAACAGAAATCCAACTTCATTCCTTTAGTTTATCGATCTAAAACGATTTTTTCACATCCATAATCTCATCACTGAAACAAACCTTTCGGGGAATTGCAGTTGCTACGACGCTAAAGCAATGACATGCATCATCAATGAATTTATACTCAAAAGAAAATTTGCATAAGAAATATAATGAAAAATAAATTAATAACATATAACGTTATTGACGAAACGAATTCTGCGGTAGCCCATACAAACAGCAGAAATCGTTCGGATATATATACAAAAGAATGTTACATAAAAGATTGATAGAAAACGATATACACGTGCACTGAATTAACTCATGGGTTATCTGTTTATCCCGACATCATTATCCTAAATTCATCGAATGTAAGAACACCATCACCATTAACATCAAACTAGCAATCATCACCTTGTAATCATCAACACTTCTTGACTCTCCCAATTTGGTAAGCATTCTTTTCAAGCTTTTTGGTGTTATACAACCAGAACCCTCCATTTCTTCGTACATCTTGAAAGCCATCTTTAAGTCGTTAGCTTTTTCATCTTCGTTTGCATCTTCAACGACTTTTATCAAATCCTCCATGCTTAAGAACCCATCTCCATCAGAATCCATCATCGACGCCGCCATTTCTGCATCCTCCAATGACAACTCTCCGCCGATCTTTCCAATGCAAATCTGGAGCTCCGGTGGTGAGATCTTCCCGTCTCCATTCTTGTCCAAGTGGCCAAATACATGTTTGTATTGTTGTAATTTTTCCATCAAAACTTTAAGTCTATGTGTTGTTTACGTTCAGTGTATATATACTCCCTCCGTCCCAAAATGATAGTCCACTTTCTCATTTTCAAAGTAAAAGCTTGTCAACTTTGACCATCAATATTTTCGTTGTTATTATATAATATTTGATACAAAATATATGAATGGATTTGTGTTGTAAATGTGTTTTCATTGGTATAGTTTTCATCTAATATTATATAGCACAAAAAAATATATTTACGGTCAAACTTGACAAGCTTTGACTTTGAAAATGAGAAACTGGACTATCATTTTGGGACGGAGGGAGTATTAATAGTTGTAAGACCCGTGTATTACACGGGATGATACAAAAAAATTATTAATTAAGAATATCTAAACATTAATAATTTTACATAAAAAATTTGTTTGTGTATCGTGGCATCCTGCTTTTCATTTTTACTATTACGACTTTGTATTTTGATAAATATAACTGATTATGAGAATGTCACCGGTACTAACATCAAATTCACTATTATGATTGGAATCGTTCTTCAAAATATTATGACGTCAATTGTCTCTCAAATCATTCTACACATTAAAAAATAATATGATATTAAAAAACAATTAATTTTGAAATTGAATGATAACAATTAATTCTGAAATTGAATGACAATTAAACCGATCATTAAGGAGTTAGAAACGTTTCAAACCAATTAGTTTTTTTAAGAAATCTAAAATTATGAGAAAATTACATGTGGCAAATTCAATGAGGAGATGACATGTGACTTTGAGTTACTTATTTATTAGGATAAGATACAGAGAGAAAATTTAGAGAGAGAGAGGGAGAGAGAGAAGCACTAATCAATGAAAACTGAAAAGGCGAGAGGATCATGCATATATATAGAGAGATGTTCTTGTACGGGCGGCCCACGATCTGGCCACGGGGTTTGTTTTGATTGATATTAATAGTTGAAGGGGGGAATCAATGACGACTTTTCAAAGTGGGCAAACTATATTTATGCTTAGTTCCAGAGGTTAGCAAATAAAGAAAAAGGAAAGGAAAGCAATGTTATTTTTTCGTGTTGTCAAGTTGAAAGGAGATTTAAAGAAGACTAATAATTTATATGTTTTCGAGTAGAATGGAAAAAAAAATTTATATTTAAGCCTTATTTTTATCTATTAATTTATTTTTCTCTGAATCTTTTCAAATCGGAAAGAAAGTTAGGAGTAAAAATTATCTTTCATATTTCGTTTTCTTCTTTCCATTTCATTTCATAAAAAAACTTAGGAATATCATTTCTCCTATTTTTCTTCTCAATTCTATCAACTTCTCTTCATTTTTCTTCTTAGATGGGACTTGAAAACCATTCTATTCAATCGCCAAAATGACAGCTCAATCTGCAGCGCTACTCATATCGATTTCGTTTCATCACACCCAGTTTCATCAAGAATCGATGGTCAAATCAGTGTCAATTTTTCAAATGAATAAGCGTAAAAACCAAAACTCGAATTTCTGTTTTACATCGTTTTTCAAATCACATTTTAGAAAATTTGAATATTAGATCTATAAATTTGGAATTAGTTACAAATTGGTGATGAAAATGAATAGCGAGAATGAATAACAATGAATAACTAGATATTGTAATTCCAATGCTTAAACAATAACGTGAATCGTGATATTAATTAGAACGAAGATTTGATATTGGCTTATCGTAGATTTCAACCACCATAATCAAAAGTGTAGAATTGGAAATAATGATTTTGGGTTTTGAAGGTCGGATTATGAACAAGAAAGAATCAAGTGTATTTGGGCTGTATTTGTAATATAATGAACGTTTAATCACAAAGTCATCTTGAATCACAACAAATTTATGAAATAGATTAACAAGAATAGCAAGAACATGACGAAAAGTAGCATATTTTTAAGCACATGCTTCCAGGAGATATTTGAGAGACTCGCCAATGAGTAATTGAAACATGAAATGATTATGTGTAGAATCGTCAAATCAAGATCGTTCCTTGAAATAATTGTTCGAATCTTCAAGGAACGACCCTGATACCAACGTTGGGAAATATGAAGCTCAGTTTTGACATGCGGAATAATAAGAAGACCATAATCAACCAAAAATATATATTTTAAGCGTAATTTTTTTTTATAAATAAGAGTGGAAAAAAAGGTAGGAACATGTGTTTGTTCAACTACAATGAATCAATGTAAGCTAATCTACTCTTTAAACAATGTGTATAATACAATGTGAGTTCTATGCAAAAATGAATAAATGAATCTCTATAAATTGAGGTGCTACACCACACAAGTCACAAGACCGAATACCCACATGTCATAAGTGGCCTTCTAAGCCTTCAAGTCATCCTCCAATGTAAAACTTTGCACCCAACACAATCTAGAAAAAATTGAGATTCCAAATCATAACAACCTACTAGAGGATCCAATGGCTTCAGAAAGAACATAATTGCAACTTCTGTTTCCCCGACACGAGTGAATAAATCCCTCCAACAAATTTCCGGACCTAGATTCTTTATTGTATAAAATGTTTACTTTTTTTTAAGCACCATTTTTTTAATCTATGCTCTTTTGAAATCTTTACAGAGTCTATTAATGTTGATTGAGATACATTTTCACATGGGGGATTTCACATAGTTTTCACTTGCACTGTGTCTTTGATTAACCCCTCAAATCCTGGCATTTTGAATCCAATGTTATTGCTGATTTCCATCATGCGTTTAGCTTCAAGACTCAAGAGACGAGGGTGAAGCGTCTTTCGCTTGCTTGTAGAATAGTCATTGTGGAAATTAAATAACCTATAATTTGACCTAGCAATGTGCGATTGCAAGCTTCCAAGTCTAATTATTTTATCCATACCTTTAATCATTATATGTTGCTTCGTTTTTTATGCATTTTCCTTCAATTTCATTTCCCAATTATATCAAAGTATGTCAATTCAAGATTTAATTTAAGCTAATTATTCCAATTATATCAAATAATAGAATAATGTAAAATAGATCAATCAAATCTCCCCAACTTTATTTGAGTCTCATCTTGAGATTGGTCCTATATCATGATATTAGTTTTAATATATTCATCCCAAGAAAGACCCAACGAAATCATAAGTCTACAACGTTTTTCTAAAAATAGTGTGTTTTTGAATTCGGAGTATAAAAAGAATTGAATGCATTTGTTTCAAATATTTTCCAGCCAAGATATCGTAAAAATAAAAATACATGTTATATCAAATTTAAGTCACTTTGAAAATAATCCATTTTTCTAAATTTTCCTATTTTGTAATCAGTTGTGCTTATTGAACCATGCTCTTTTCTCTAGTTTAGATTCGTATGTAGGCATGATCGATTAACATTAAATGAACTAACTCATAAACTCTCGTAGATCGATAACTTCCTTTATAAACATTTTATTTCTTAAGACTATGTTTATTGGTTATCCATCCCACTACGTTTATCCTTACTTTTCTGCCATATTGATTTGAAACCCCCAAGACTTTTCAACTTTGATGTTTTGGCTATATAAGAACATCATTTTCCATACTTTGTTACTCTTAAGAACATCATTTCTCATGCTTGATTTCTCTTGATTCTTTTTTCTTTTTCCAATTTATTTTTGTAGAATGTGTGGAAGTTTAGTACAAGGTTGTAGTCATCTTATTTGTAAAACGAAAAGTTCAATGATGATCTTCTTTGGGTATATCAAAGATTTGAATGTTTCAACTTTTCCAATGGTTTTAAACATGGTGATGCGCCTCTACGAATCTCTCACGGCTACTTTTGAGGAATCTGCGTTGATGAAAGAAAGCAAGTTAGTATGTTTAGAGAATTTGAGTATTTTAAACATGAATAAGAATCTTATTTTCCATGGTTAGTTAGTATCATTTGGTTTTCTTATGTTTCCAAATCTATATCTATATAACTTTTATGTAGAATGGTTCACAATGTTGGATTTTATAGTCATATATGATGTGTAAGAGAAAAAGTTACCATGGAATACGTAATGGGATACGATCTTCAATTCTATCAGACATTTAAATGACACAATTATACGTTTGGTGTAAACTACAGTGATGTTTTGTATTAAAAGTTAATTGATATTGTGTTTTTATAAATACACGATAAACTAAGAAATTTTTTTCGTATTGTTTTTTTATCAATACATGATAGAACACTCTAAATTTTTGACCCACTAAATGAATTAACCGCACATTGTTGAAATGAATTTAGGCAAGATTTGCAATTGAAATTTAAGTATTTCACATGTTATTGTAGAAGAATCAATGATTTGAAAATTTGTGGTATCTATTCCACTTTTCAAGTTACTTTTTAGTTTAAAGTCAATAATTGGTTCCGAGTTTCTTTTTTCTGATTTTATATATATATATATATATATATATATATATATATATATATATATATATATATATATATATATATATATATATATATATATATATATATATATATATATATATATATATATATATATATATATATATATATATAACTCTTATAATGGAGGCCATTGAAATGATGTGATTCAAGATAACTCATATACTAACACCACATTCATTTGAAACTCCCACTACAACTCAAGAGTTTTCTAATTTATATGTACTTAATATTTGCAACTCAAGAGTTTTTAAGCTATGATTATTAATTAGTAATGACTTTTTATTTTCCTCATTCATACACATTGTAACTTCTATTAGTAGTATATAAGTAAATTTTGCTCACAAAAAAGCTACATGTGTTTGAAGAGATTTGTTATTCGAATATGAAGAGTTGAAAAAGTTAGTTTGTGCTTATATAAGATCATCTATATATTCAAATCATACTTGCTTCTCTTTTCTTTTTGGTTACTCACACATTCTTTTCTCATGTTTTTTTTTTAGATTTTGTTATGTAGAGTGCATGAAAAAGAAAAATAAGGTGAAAATATGTAAACTTATATGGGTTAAAAAATTTTATGTAATTTATTTGTATATAGTTCGTTTTTCTAAATTTTTAGAGAACATTTCTATTCATATTCTTATAATTGATATTATGTTGTCATGTTTTTTTGCACATTATGATTGTCATGATTGGTATTATGATTGCTACTTTTATGATTGATACTATGTTGTCATGTTTCTCTAAAAAAAAGAACCTTTCTATTCATACATTTATGTTTTTGTTTTTTTATGTTTCTATTTTAGTTTTTAGCACAATGATATCGTGTTTATATGTATTTTGAGAGAATTGTATTTTAATTGTTTATTTCATTTTCAACTTTACTTATTAAAACTAATTGTTATATACATAAATTTCATGGTTAAATAAATGTAATAAGAAGAGAAGTTGTTGATGAATGTGTGACTAACAATGTTAAACTTATGATAAATCAATAGTATAATTGACTTTATTGATGGGTTACTTAATAGGCTCTACATATAAATGAACACTAAAATATTCAAATCATGTTTCACTTCTATTTTTAGTCACTCATACTTTTGTTTCATATTTTTCAGATTTTGTTATCAAGTGTGCGTCAAAAAATATTAATATTATATTGTCATCGTGTTTGGTCGTTCATGTTTCTATTATAATTTTTAGTACAATGATGTCGTGTTTATTTGTATTTTGAGATAATCCTATTTTAATTGTTTGTTTCATTTTTAACTTTACGTATTAGAAGTAATTGTTGTATATATGGCTTCCATGGTTAAATAAATATAATAAGAAGAGATATTTTTGATAAACATGTGTCTAAATTTCATCAGTATAAACCATTAATGAGAGTGTTAAAAATAATATTATTTTACTCATGTGTTATGTTGTGATTTATAAAAAAACACATGAATACTTGAAGAGATTATTGAAAAAAATAAATAAAGTAGATCAATAAATAATTGTTCTTGCATTTGTAATAAAAATATAATTTAATAATTTAATTTGATTGAAATGAATGATTTTAAAAAATAACTTAGTAAATCATACATATAATATACTTACATTTGATTAAATTGAATAGTTTTTACAAAATACTTCATCATATATTATAATTATCTTCTAATAAATGAAGTTCCTAATATATAAGTATATTTTACAATTACCTACATATTATAATTATTAATAGAGGTATTTTTACTTCAATCACATTTATTTAAAACTCTTATGACTTTTCATGTTCTTTTTAATAATAACGAGGATCGGAATCGAGATCGGAATCAGGATCATGATCAGTTCTGGAGGTACTTTGAAAAATCTACTTAATTATAGCATTGTACTTCAATTTTTTTTCTTTTTAGGAAATCAACCCAATTATTATTCAATTTTTATTTGTATTTGGATGACAATCTTATAAATGGATAGATTTTTCAAAGTACGAAGCTTAAATAGAAAGAAATGAAAGTAAGATGCTAAAATAAACAAATAAATGAAAGTAAGATGCTAAAATAAACAAATAAATGTAACCTAGGACGCTGACGGGCTTCCTCGCGCATCTGGCTTGCTTTTTCCCTTTAAAATGGCCCAGAGTTCCAGGTCAGCGTCTGGGACGCTGCTTGGGACGCTGCTGGGACGCTGAGCTTTTTCTCCCAGTTCCGGTGTCCGTTTAATGCGCGGTTTTCGCCCAAAATGACCCGATCAAACCTCCCCAACTTATCTCTTTCTCGTCCCGAGAAAGACTCAACGAAATCAGAATTCAGGTCCAGTCCATAAAATAACAAGCAATCACACAAAAGTAGACATTACAGTATTGCATACGCCTGTGTCCATTGCCAGCCCGGATGTCCGTTTAATTGAAGTGCAAAGCACTATTTAGTGATCTTAAAATTTCTTCACCCTGCAAACGGCTAAGTCAAAAATTCATTTTTCAAAAGTCTCTCCAAAGATACCAAGTTTACCTCCCCCCTGCGATTTTTCCAGTGACATGGTACGGTCAGTCCTTTTTTGTTACTGCATTCTGTCCAGATTCCTAAGGTTTTTTTTTTTTTTTTTTACACTTTTGCCGCATTACAACCATATTAACTTTGTACTTTTAACACTTTGCCCGTATTTATTTCTTCATTTGATTTATCTTTGTAGAACTTCATTTGTGATCTATGTCTCAGAATTTTCTCTGAATATAATATTCATATTTAAAGTTGATGGTGGACGTGAAAACCTGAAATGGAGTACACCAGGTCCCAGGTACGCAACAACCCAAACAGCGGAATACAGATCATTAATTTATAATCACTTATATTCAATCTACATCATCATCCAACACAGTGTTAATGTTAAGTACAGTCATCCAAACTAAAGGCATCAAAATATAAAAAAAAAGATTAAACAAAAGCACTCAAACAAACTAAAAATAAAATAAAATAAAATAAAAGAGAGGATCTCACCAATGTCACTGTGGGGGAGGTGGAGGATATCGCGGATATGGCGGGGCAACTCCGAATATGGACTCGGCTAGACTCTCAAAGCCATCCCGATAGGTCGTGCTCGCTGGCGGTCTGTAATCCTGATACTCCGAAGGAGGTGGGTATCCTGCTGGCTCGCCTGCTCGCCAATAAAGTGGGGCGGGGTAATACGGCTGCTGTGGCTGATCAATATCCATCGGATCCGACCTACTTCCCTGGTAAGAGGCATGAGTGTAATACTCATGCGCGTGGAAGTGGGCGGCAGAAATGGCGCGTGTATCCTCTGAGATCAGCTGCAGTCTCCCCACCATCGCATTTAGGTCTGCGATGTCGTTGGTAAGCGAGGCATACCGCTCCTCATGCAATAGTGACTCTGCATCCCATGCTGCTCTCTGATCCCAGCTCGATGCCCCTGACGTCCCCTCTCCTCTGTGGTGTCCCTGTGAATGCCTCGTCCCGTCATCCGCTGGTGCGGGGCCCTGTCCTCCTGCTACCCCTGGGCACTCGTACTCCGTGTGGTTGTCGAGGTCACGAATGATGCATCTCCCATTTTGTCGTATGAAACTGATGCTCTTGTATTGACTCAAAGCTGTAGTCAATACATTGTCAAAACTACGCGGCGGGGGAAATGCTCGGATCCTCGCTCCCAACTCCCGAACGAGGTATGAGGATATCAAACAGACATGGGGGGTGGTGTTACGGTATCGCATGTCGTAACTCCACCAAATGTTGCATATAGCATTATATGCAAACGAAATCTGCACCTCCCCAGTCATCAGGGCGTAAAGTATAATCGCATCCTGTGCCCGCACCTTGCCCTTATCACTGGCCCTCGGATTGACGTTATATTCAATGATGCGCATTAGGGCCTTCGCCCTCGGAACCAGATCCTGGTGGGCATTTGTCCCGCCCCTCGTGTAAACTGTATCCACCAATCGCGCCATATCCACAAAGTTACCCGAATTTCGGGTGTCGACGCACGCATACGATGTAGGCTCCCCCATAGCCTGTAGCAAATGTACCCCCGTATCCACGCTGAAATAATCCCTGATGCGTGGAACCGTCATAATGATCGGCTCGCCTCGGATACTCCCGATCAACTGTACATTCTCTCCTCCCCCGTTTTCTTGCCTCCTGAGTGTCCGCATCCACTCTCTGACCAAATCTGTATGTACAGCTCGGGTCTCAAAATCAAGCACCCCCGCCCATCCGTACTCATCAAAAGCTTCTGTGACGTGAAAGCCTCTAAATGAGTCACGATCGACCGTGCGCTCCACCTGCATGCGCGTCTCCGGATGGGTGGCATCATATACCGCTGGTCGAATATCCTCAGGATGCTCGCTCAATCTTGCGTATCTTGCGTTCCACTGGACCGGCTCGGGGGACGGCTCTCGTTGTCTCCTCGTTCCTCGGGATGCCGATGGCGGAGCAGCTGCGGTTCTTCCCCTGACATTTCTCCCCGTGTTTTGTCTAGGCGGCATCTGCACAATCACCAAACACAACAATACAACTTTTTGCCATTAAACATATTTAGATGTCACAAATAATAAAGCGTTTCAGTCAGTTGGCAAAACGGTTCCTACACAGAAAAATATGCACAACAGCCCAAAATTTATCCGTAACGCTGTTAATTTCATGTTTTCCCACCAGATAAAATTTCCACATTTGTAAATAACAGCTGGCAGTAAAAACAAATCTTGTACTGATAAATTTCAAACTGTTGTTTCAGTGCAATTTTTAACAGTCTAAAAATTTTGTGATCAACAGCATATGTTCTAAACATCATTACCAACAACCTTTCAAAAGATCAAAACCATAGCTGCACTTTTTCAGATTTTTCAAATTTCAGACAGTTTTGCGCAAAAATTTTCGATCACACAAAATTTCAGATCTGTAAAAACTAACTGCATAGGAACCTAATACTAGCAAAACCCAACAACACTTCAAGATATTATGCACTAAATCAACCTACAAGTGCCATTTTCGGCCATGAACAGTAACCACCAAAAATTCGAAATTTACCAACAAAACTTGGAATTCAGAAGCACATACCTTGGATTCTTGGTGTAAGTAAGTGGAGAAAGCAATGTATTGACACAAACACACAAAAAGCTCGAAAATTTTGAAACCCTAGGTTCGAATTTTTCGAAAAATAGCCCCAAATCGAGTGTATTTTCAGTTGTAATCTTCAAAATGTGAGTTGTTTTGGTGTTTGGAGAAGGAATTTTGCAAGAAAAATGAGTGGATTTGGTGTTTTTTCGAGCTCAAAATCGCTAAAATGGTGCAGGGGGTCGGCTTGGAGAAGAAGAAAGGAAAGAGATGCAACTTTGTGGACTAAGACGCTACATAAAACGCTGTGAACAGTGCCAGCGTCTCAGGCGGCGTCCCAGACGCTGGCGTGGGACGCTGAGAGTTTTTCGTGTCCTTTTTCGTACGATTTTGTCCAGGCTAAAGTCAAGTAGATCCCGCCTGCGTCCTACATGGCGTCCCAGACGCTGGCTGGGACGTTGGGCGTTTTTCCAGCGTTCTAGCTTGCGAAAAATTTCCTAACTCAATGCGATCAGACCTGGGGGCGTTTTAGGTGGCGTCCTAGACGTCTAAGTGGGACGCTGGACGTTTTTCAGCTTATTTTAAGTCCGTTTTCTGGCTTTTTGCGGGGCATTTTTCGGGAACTAAATGTTTTTGCTCAACACTATCGAAAATTTGGGTTTTAACACCCCCTCCCCAACTTTAGACATTGGATCGTCCTCGATTCAAGAATAAAAATACAAAAATAAACAAAAACGTCAAAAATACGAAAATGCACGGGTTGCCTCCCGAGAAGCGCTAAGTTTAACGTCTTCAGCCAGACGGGTTGCCTCCCGAGAGACTAAGTGACGTATACGGGTTGTTCTTCTAGAAAATCAACCCGCTCGATTTGTACCTCGTTTCGTGTGGCGGATGAAATGTACGGTTTGAGACGGTGACCGTTTACCATGAATGATTCTCCGCCTTTTTCGTCTTTGATTTCAATGGCGCCATGAGGTGCGACGTGGACTATCTCAAACGGTCCCGACCATTTGCTCTTTAATTTCCCGGGAAAGAGCTTTAAGCGAGAATTGAAAAGCCACACTCTTTGTCCTTTTTCAAACTTTTTGACTTTTAGTTTCGCGTCGTGGAATGCTTTCATCTTGGACTTATATGTGACTGCACTGTTGTACGCTTCATCCCGGAGTTCTTCCAATTCACTCAATTGTAGCTTTCGTTCCTTACCCGCACGGTCATATTCCAGATTGACTTCTTTAATGGCCCACAAAGCTCGGTGTGCTAACTCAACCGGTAAATGACACCCTTTTCCATAAACAAGTCGGTAAGGAGTTGTGCCAATCGGGGTTTTGAAAGCAGTCCGATAAGCCCAAAGCGCATCGTCTAATCGAAGCGACCAATCTTTGCGGTCGGGCCTAACGGTTTTTTGTAAAATTTCTTTGATTTGCCGATTAGACACTTCAACTTGCCCACTAGTTTGGGGATGATATGGGGTGGCAATTCTGTGATTCACACCGTATTGTTTGAGAAGTTTGCCAAATTTAAAATTTTTAAAATGCGAACCCCCATCACTAATGATCACACGGGGGATGCCATGTCTAGCAAAAATATTTTTCTTGACAAACTTACAAACGACATGGTGATCATTGGTTTTGGTGGCTTCGGCTTCAATCCACTTTGAGACATAATCCACAGCCACCAAAATATAGAGATTACCGAAAGAGGTGGGAAAGGGACCCATAAAGTCGATTCCCCACACATCAAAAATTTCGACCACCAAGATGGGGTTTAATGGCATTTGGTCTCTTTTTGAGATCCCCCCAACTTGTTGGCATTTGATGCAAGATTTGACAAAAATATGAGCATCTTTAAAAATTGTGGGCCAAAAGAAACCTGAATCCAAAACCCGATGACCCGTCTTTTTGGCACTAAAGTGGCCACCACAAGCATAAGAATGACAATGTGCAAGTAAATCTGGAATCTCGTGATCAGGAACGCATCTTCTAATCATTTGGTCGGGACCCACTTTGAACAAATCCGGATCATCCCATATGAACCGCCTAGCATGTGCCAAAAAATGCTTTTGTTGTTGCCTCGTCCAATGCTCAGGCATTTTTCCAACTGCCAAAAAATTAACATAGTTAGCAAACCATGGCACTTTATTTATAGAAAACAGTTGTTCATCCGGGAAGGAATCCCGAATTTCATCTTTTGAAGTATTATTCACATGAATGGGGAGTCGTGAAAGATGATCTGCTACTACATTTTCTGAACCTTTTTTGTCTTTAATTTCTAAATCAAATTCTTGTAGTAACAAGATCCATCGAATAAGTCTCGGTTTTGCCTCTTTCTTTTCCATAAGATGTCGTAAGGCACTATGGTCCGAAAAGACAACAACCTTTGACCCCCAAACATACGAACGAAACTTATCTAACGAAAAGACGACCGCAAGCAACTCTTTTTCCGTAGTTGTATAATTCAATTGAGCATCAGAAAAAGTTTTGCTTGCATAAGAAATTACTACAGGCTTTTTATTCACCCGTTGTCCCAAAACAGCACCAACCGCGTAATCACTTGCGTCACACATAATTTCAAACGGTTGAGACCAATCAGGTGATTGCAAGATTGGTGCTTGAGAGAGTTGTTTTTTCAAAATTTCAAATGATTTTAGACACGATTCATTAAAAGAAAATGGTGCGTCTTTTAAAAGCAGATTGCACAAAGGTTTAGAAATTGCACTAAAATCTTTGATAAATCGTCTATAAAACCCTGCGTGTCCTAGAAAAGAGCGCACGCCTTTGACATTGGTGGGAGGTGGTAACGAAGCAATGAGTTGTACTTTGGCACGGTCAACTTCAAAACCTTTTTCAGAAACAAGATGCCCAAGTACAACCCCTTGCTTGACCATAAAATGACTTTTTTCCCAACTCAATACCAAATTTGTTTCCGTGCAACGTTTTAACACTCTTTCAAGTTGTTGGAGACAAGAATCAAAATTGGATCCAAATATAGAAAAATCGTCCATAAAAATTTCTAAAGACTCCCCGACCATATCTGAAAAAATACTTGTCATAAGCCTTTGAAAAGTGGCCGGGGCATTACATAACCCAAATGGCATTCGCCGAAAAGCAAAAGTACCGTAAGGGCATGTGAATGTAGTCTTAGCTTGGTCCTCAGGGTGAATGGCTATCTGGTTGTAACCAGAATATCCATCAAGAAAACAGTAAAATTTATGACCGGACAATTTTTCTATAATTTGATCAATAAACGGTAAAGGAAAATGATCTTTTGAAGTAGCCGTGTTTAATTTGCGGTAATCAATACAAACTCTCCACCCGGTTACCGGCCGGGTGGTAACCTTTTCACCGTTTTCCATCTCTACGATCGTGATGCCGGCCTTTTTGGGGACGGTTTGGGTTGGGCTGACCCAAGTGCTGTCGGATATGGGGTACACGATTCCGGCATCTAACCACTTCAAAACTTCTTTCTTGACGACTTCGCGCATGTTTGGATTCAACCGTCTTTGAGTGTCGCGTGATGGTTTTGCGGACGGGTCGGTAATGATCCGGTGCATGCAAATTGCCGGACTGATTCCTTTGAGATCTGCAATTGTCCACCCAACTGCAGCTTTGTAAGTGTGCAACACCTTCATCAATGCCTCTTCTTGATCTTTTGTCATATCTGCTGCGATGATAACCGGGAGAGTCTCATTCGGGCCCAAAAAGGCATATTTGAGATGGTCCGGTAATTTTTTCAACTCGACAACCGGTGGTTGCTCCAATGACGGCTTCATCTTCGAATCAATGGAAGTCGGGAGAGCATCAATCGGGTTGGACCAAGTGGATGCGTGACCATAAACAGCATTCAAATATTCTTTTTGTGCATCCATCTCTTGTACTCTGTCACTATCACAAAAAAGATCCTCCAAATCATCGGCGATGTCGGTGAGCATATTTGCGGTATGCTCGTGAACACAATCTCCGATAGTGTCGATCATAAAACAATCGCCATGATTTGGGGGGTTAGCATTTGGTCCAAAGGCTTGAAGTCTCAACTTGCGGTTGCCAAAAGTCACATCAATTGCAGCGTCTCGCACACTGATTTGGGCATTGACCGTGGCCAAAAAGGGACGACCAAGAATGACATTTTGTTGTTTGTCCTTAGATTGCGTATCCGAATCCATGACAACAAAATCAACGGGATAGTAAAAATCTCCCACTTTAACAATGACATCCATCAAAATTCCTCTAGGAAGTTTGAGTGACAAATCGGCCATAGCAACAGAAAAATCGGTGGTTTGTAAAGGACCAAACTCGTATTTGTCATACAAACTTCCCGGAAGAACATTAATACTAGCTCCAAGATCAAGAAGTCCCCTTTTTATTTTAATATTTCCAATTTCAAAAGTGATCAAGGGTGCTCCGGGATCTTTGAGCTTGGGTGGAAGAGACCCCAAAAATGCGGCACTAACATGTGCGGTGCTATTGCCCTTTGTGGGAATTCGATGCCGTCTTTTGTGTGTGCACAAATCTTTAAGGAATTTTGCATAAGCCGGAATTTGCTTAATCGCATCGATAAGTGGGAGATTAATTTTTACTTGACTAAAAGTTTCCCACATATCATCCGATTGAGGCCCATTTTTTCCAAAAAGAGGTTTTTCAGGTTTTTCTAAAGCTGCTGGGTAGGGGGTGGTATTAGCCTCCACAGACCCCTCCCCAACTTTGGGCTCATCCGATTCATGCATTTTTCCTTTAAGTTTGGCTTTTGATGAATCTTTTTCATTAATACTTTTGCTCTTTTTCGCACTTTTATCATTTTCCGATTCATCATCATCGGAAGATACATAATCCTCCACCACCACTTCATCCTCGGGTGGTGTAGGCTTATGCACATTATTATCAAAAGTTTTTCCATTACGAAGAATTTTTACCTCATTGACGTGTGATTGATTCGAGTTGCTTGTTGAAGCTCTTGCATGTTGCGGGTTGACTTGTGTAGTGCCCGGAAAGTTCCCCGGTGGTCGCCGATTCATTTGCTCCGCCAATTACCCAACTTGTTTCTCTAATGCCGCGATGGACTTTGAGTTGACTTCGGTCCGATTGAAACCCTCCTTCATCAATTCCATCATCTGGTCAAGCTTTTTGTCGATGGACGAGTCGTTTGGCTTTTCTTGATTCCCTTGAGTTGATGGTGCACCCCGATTTTGATTTTGATTTGTGTTATTGTTAGAATTGTTACCCCTCCAATTGGAATTTGCATTCATGTTGTTATTCCTCCAGTTTGCATTTGCATTGTTGTTTCTCCACCGGTCATTGTTGTTTTGATTGTTGTAATTGCTTCTTTGTGGTGGGGGTCTATAAGCATTCCGGTTATCATCTTTGAAATCAAGATGGTCACCGGAAGAGTAGAACACTTCTTCAACATCTTCATCTTCATCATCGGTGTGTGCAAACATGCTCCCTTTCTTGCAATCTTTAGTTCTATGTGAGCCATCACATAGTGAGCAAACGGGCCGGGCTTGGGCTTGAGGCTTTTGCTTGAGTTGGTTCACCTCGGTTGTTAACTTCTTCATTTGTGCAAGCATCTCGGCCATAACATCATTAGATTGGGTGGAGTTTACGAAACGAACATTCTTGCCTTTGTGAGTGGAGGAAGGTGCGGGATTCCCATTCATGGCCATTTCATTTATGAGCTCGTAGGATTCTTGAGGCGTCTTGTTTCTCATGGAACCACCGGCGGCCGCGTGAATGGATTGTTGAGTTTGCAAATCCAACCCATTGAAGAAGGTTTGAACTTGTCTCCAAAGTGGAAGTTCATGGTGGGGGCATCTTTGTAGCAACTCGTGATATCTCTCCCAAGCCTCGTAAAGTGATTCGCCGTCTTCCATTTGGAATGACATAATGTCATTGATCAACATGTTAGTTTTGGCGGGTGGGAAGTACTTCGTTAGAAATTTGTTGGCTAGATCCTCCCATGTGGTGATTGACTCGGATGGTAATGAGGAGAACCATCTCTTTGCTCGGCCACGTAAGGAAAATGGAAAAAGTCGAAGACGGATTGCATCTTCTTCTACCCCATCAATTCTGAACATGTCACAAATATCCAAGAAGCTAGTGATGTGCGTGTTGGGATCACTATCCGGTAACCCGTCAAATTGAGCACTGTTTTGCACCATCTGAATGACATGCGTCTTGATCTCAAAGTTTGTTGCTCCAACTGTCGGTCGGCGAATACATGACCGGGCCCCGTCAAGAGAAGGTCGGGCAAATTCGCCCATGGTCCTTCGTTGTGCCATCGGTTCAACGGTTTCTTCAACAACTTCCTCTTTGACTGGATTGTTTGAACAGCTCCCACGAGAACGTTTCCCAATGAGAGATCTTTCGATTTCTGGATTGAAAATCAACGGAGATGACTGTGCGGAACTACGAGTGCGCATACAACTCGTCGAACCTGAAAAGACAAAACACGAACAAAAACACGTAAAAAGGAACAAAAATTAAATCAGCAAAGGAACTAGGTTGCTAAGCGCAATAGCTCCCCGGCAACGGCGCCAAAATTTGATCGCAGTCGTTGATGCAATCAAAAATAACCTTAAAAGCACTAATAGCTAGGGCAAGTAAGGGTCGAATCCACGAGGAGCTTATGGTTAACAACTAGTTCTAATAGACTTAAAAAGTAAATAAATTCAGAAAACAATGCTTGCAAGGGGTTTAATTCAATCAGAGAAAGATGTGATCACTCCCGGTTTCAGTTTTGATTCCTAAACAATGTATTAAATCAGATTTTACTAATTTTGCGTTCATTCAGATTACATAGACATAACCGTACTGTTACTGACTAAATCTGGGATCAAACTATGTAAAATCCGCACCCTCCGTCCTACACACCACTGTGGATGATTTGGCACGGTGGGGAAGATCACAATAGAATTGTCTTACACTCAATCAAGCAACAATTTAAGAACAAGTAATGGAATCTAGTCATATGATTTAAAAGCAAACAATCCAAACACTGTGTTCATGAATCTAAAAGGTTCAAATCAAAATACAATACTTGAAAGGAAATCAAAACCTACTCCCGGTTGTGATCACGGCATGATTTAGCTACTCATGACTTGAATTGATGCAAACTCTGTGCTGGAGATGTTGAACATGGCTGGATTCTTCAAAACTACAAGAATTGTGGCTTGATCTTGATGCAAAAGAGGCTTAATTTGATATTGGGAATTGTTTGGAGATGATTTGGGAGTGTTTTTGGCCTTGCAAAACTGTCAAAACCCTAGGAAAATCGTCTGGAGTCTGCCTTGGGTCGATGGGATCAAGTTCCATTAAATAGAGTGGCTTAAATAAGGCAATTTAGGGCATTCTAGGCGGCAGCGTCCTAGACCAGCGTCCCAGACGCCTGTGGGACGCTGAGTGTAGTCCTTCAGCTTTTACGACGAGCAACGTCCCAGAACGAGACGCTCCAAAAACGCTGGGCGTCCTAGGCCAGCGTCCCAGACGCCACCTAGGACGCTGACGGGCTTCCTCGCGCATCTGGCTTGCTTTTTCCCTTTAAAATGGCCCAGAGTTCCAGGTCAGCGTCTGGGACGCTGCTTGGGACGCTGCTGGGACGCTGAGCTTTTTCTCCCGGTTCCGGTGTCCGTTTAATGCGCGGTTTTCGCCCAAAATTCCCGTTTTTCAATCCCTGCATGTAATTCACTCAATTCTATCAAAAGTAGGGCCATTCTTGGTTAAACAATGATTAATTCATCACGTTAATCACATTTTACTTCAAACCAAAATGACCTGATCAGAAATCAACCCAATTATTATTCAATTTTTATTTGTATTTGGATGACAATCTTATAAATGGATAGATTTTTCAAAGTACGAAGCTTAAATAGAAAGAAATGAAAGTAAGATGCTAAAATAAACAAATAAATGTAAGTACAAAAGTACATTGCTATTTTTTGCATTTAACGCAAATACTAAAAATTCACCTGAAGGTAAATGCTTGTGTCGTATTGACTCTTGAGTGCATATTCACTATTGAACACCGATTCCATAGATGGAACAATCACCTATACACGAAACTCAATTCAAAAAATTATGACATGGCATTATGCATTTCAACAACATTAATCAATAAAATAAAGGAAAATATATAACTTACAAAGATAAATGTGCAAATATATGCACCCGTTGCTACTGGAACACCCATTGAAGTAATTCCCTCAGGTAAAGAACGCATTTGATTTATGCTAATACCAATAACCTGTGGCTGGATTGAATCCTTTCAGGGGGGAGCTAATGCTACAGTTGCTGGATTAAAATAAAGCTGCAAAATGAAATATTTCTCAAAAATCTGATATTATTTTAAGCTATTATAATTAAAGACCGTGACAAAAATAAAATAGTACCAGCATTGTGAATTTCAGATAATTATTGATAGCATAGAGAACGGTTGGAACAGGAAGAAGCACATTGTTTCGGACCTGTAAAAAGAGGAAACTAAAGAAGCAACTTAATCATTTGTCATATGCAGTAAAAAATCAAAGAATTGGAATGATACCTGCACACGGTTGGTGCATTTTGGATCATCGGAATCCTTTCTCTTACTTTTACCAATATTGCAGGTGCCATTCATGATTTGAGAAACTCTGGCAGACACAGAATATTTTTGAGCATTGTTGGTGATGGCAGGAAGAGCAACGATACACATTAATTTGCCAAAACAGGTTTCAGCGGAAAGTTGCGTCGTAGAAAAGACCGAGAAGAGAGGTGTTGGTGGTGAGTGTTGTTGGAGTACATCTCGGAGGAGTCGGGTGGTATCCTTCCACCCAATTTTGCCTCCCAATGAAAAAATGTCATATGGTTTCCTTCCCCCCAATTTTGCACAGCTGTCGTATGGTTTCCTTCCCCCCAATCATCCCTCTGCTGTAGATATTGAAAGTACATGTCATTAAAAATTATGCTTCACGTTTTAGGAATATTGACAATACTTGTAATCTATGAATAAAAATGGAGAATCCCTCTGATTTTCTAGGGTTTTAGAGTAGAAACACACTATACGAAAAGAGTAGAAATAACAGAATCGAGCATAACGGAATCAAGAAGAAACAAAAAGATGGTACCGATAGATGAGACTGTCAGGGCGATGGTTGATTGCAGTGAAATTGGATGGTGCGATGGTGATGATGATGGTACCCGAGGACGGTTTTTCCGGCGGCAAGGCCATCTCGTATGAAAGTTCCAGCAACTTCTACCGGTTGAGAATGGTATATGTATATACCTCGTTCCACTACCGCCGTCTTTCTATTTCTTCTTCGATTTCACCAGAAGCGCCTGTGGACGATCGTCGACGTACGTCTTCATAATCGGAAAGTCTCTTGATAAAACCCGATATTCGGCATCTACTTCCTTTGGAGGGCAAGGGAAATCGCGACTAAGGTTAGGAGTGATCGTCGGTGGCACTATCCTCGCCGTAGACGTCTTCAACACCTCCACCGACAAAGAGAGTGAAGCGGTGGAGCGACGTGAAATCGAGACGCAAAAGCAAAAGACGCTAAACTCAGAAAGTGTGGAGTACACCCAAATAAATCCGACCCAAAACCCGGTTTCAAGTGGAAAACCCGCGTGACATAACACGGGGAAAAAAACGTACACATATGTTGAGAAATTACGGTAAATAATTAATAGAGTAATGTTAACGTTAGTTTATAATCAACATATTATGATAAACTGTATATTATAATGATATTATCAATTGAATCATGGTTATTCATTTTAAATAAATATTAGCTTTTAATTGTTTAAAATAGATGATAAAACATGATTTTAATTTTATTGTATATGTAATATTTAGAATTAAATGTACGTACAAACACGCTTTTAGTATGTTTATTAAATCAATACAAACATTATCATTAGTTTGTAATTGTAAATATTATGACAAAGTTAGATATTATAATGATATTATCATATTAATTAAGGCATTTTATTTTAGTTAAACATTAGTATTTAGTTGTTTAAGTGTTGACAATAAAAATATGTTAGTTCATTACCAATAAGTCTTAAAACTTCCACAATACAGATTCCAGCTATACCATGATTTCTTTTTTTATTTTAACTATTATCCTGAAATTTTTTATTGTTTATTTATTATTATATTATTAAACTAATTATTTCTTTACTTTTTATTTTTTCAGAACGAATGTCTTGATATAAGATAATTCATTAGTGATGCATCAACTTTATGTTTCTTATATACAATTGTTAGTACATACCAGATAACAATGAGTTAGATATTTTTTAACAAAACATATGTATTATTATTCTAACTACATAATTTTGTTCCTGCGCAATGCGCAGGGATTCGCCTAGTATAAAATAAAAGAAGCAAAAATACTTACACCATATTGATTTGAAACTCATGACTTTTCAATTTCTTTCTAATAATGATAATAAATTGATAAATTAATGTTATATAAGTGATTTGAAACCTAAATAACTCTTCATATTTCTTAAATTATTACAATTTACTAAACACTTTTTGTATTCCTCTTATTTATTAATGATGTTGTTATACAAGTAGATTTTTTTTCATAAAAACATTCATGTATTTCAAATGTTTGCGATTAAAATATGAATAGCGAAAGAAATGAGAAAATACATCAACGTATGTTGATTTTATATATTTTTGAAATTGTTTTTAGTTTTTTCTTTAAAATTGTTTTTACATTGTTTGTATGATTTAGAAGTGTTTGATGTATTTTTTTAATACAAATATTAAAATAGTTATTTTAGTACTTTTTGTTATTAAAAGTTGTAGTATTGAATTTTTTTCATAGTATTTGTTATTACAAAGATTATGATGTATAAAATCATGAAGTTGTTTATACAATTTTTTTTGATTTTGGAGGGTTTAACGTGGTTTATGAATATAAATGTTTTAATAGATATTTTGATGCTTTTATGTTATTATCTATTTCATACTTTTTGTTGTTCGTTATAATAGATATTTCAATAATTTCATGTTATTAAAAATTGTAGTATTTATTATTCATAGAGACTTTTGTTATTATTCATAGAAATTCAAATTTATTTTTATAGTATTTGATATTCATTAGATTGGGATATCTAAAATGACACATAGACACACACACACACGCACACATAAACACACACACACACACACACACACACACACACATATATATATATATATATATATATATATATATATATATATATATATATATATATATATATATATATATATATATATATATATATATATAATTAAAAAGATTTGTATATTAATTTGGCAATCAATAAATAAAGAAAATGTGATGTTTTAATTATATTTCTTATTGGCAAACAAAAAGCACAAATAATATTTAAACAATAATTCTTTGTAACTAAAAAACGTTTTACGTATGTTAACTGATTACCAATAAGTCTAAAAAAATTAACAATAAAGATTATAAGTATACTATAAATTCCTTATCTTACTTTTACCATTTTCAGATGAAAATTTCTTATTCTTTATTTATTTGATATTGATTAACTATTTATTTATTTATTTTCTGATATTTTTAGAACGAATGTATTGATATTTGATAATTCTTACTAATACAATGACTTAGATATTTTTAACAAAACATATATATTATTATTTTACCTACACAATTTTGTTCCTGCGCGTTGCGCAGAGATTCGTCTAGTTAAATATTACATTTAGATTGATTCATGTGCAATCCGCGGGTAAATGTCAGTGTGGTTCAAGATAAATTATTTCCTTACACCATATGCATTTGAAACTCTCACAACCCTTCAACTTTCAACTAATTAACATCTACCACTCAAGAGTTTCTTTAACTTATGTCTTAAATCCACATTAATTTGAAAAACAAACTTAATTACAAGAAAATTATATTTTAATAGTAAAACTCTTTAACTTTCATCTAATAATTACTACAACGGTTTAATAACTTATGCTACTTATTTGGCACTTATGACACCTATTGCTTAGTAAATATATAAATAGTTCACATAGCAAGATCATGTTGTTAGAGTTTAGAGGATAACATGAAGGGGATTATGACTTGAGAATACATAAAACTCTACATTGGGTGTGTGTGTATTTTTATAGATCGAGAAAGAAGTACGCGAGTTTAGAAGATGTCATTTGGTATAAGAGCTACGATATAGATTCCGAGTTCAATGAATGTATTTTTGAAAAAAGACATGTATATGAAATATTAAGATGTTAAATGTGGGTAAATATGAGCTTGCTCATTTTTCTTATTTCATATATGTATTGTTTCTTGAAAAATACGAAATAAAAGTTGAATTTGTTTTATATTTTGTTACAAACATAAGAAATAACTAACCTTTAATTATATCAGGTTGATTTTTAATATATTAAACTACTTTATTATTCAATTTCTAATGCTAACTCTTTAAATTCGACCGACGACTCTAAGGGCATTAGCGCGGGCCTTCCATCTTATCGTGGCTATCTAGTTTGTTAATAATATTTGCTTATTCGCATCTTTTACTTCATTTAATGGAATTTGGCCCATGTAAATCTTTACCCACTTTTATCCGGTTAGTGACTTTTCAAGACTCACTCAATGATAGAAAACCAACTTAGGAACCCCCCTCCCCTCTGTGTGCGCTTAACCCTTAGGTGTGGTTGTGATGAGTTTTGATAAATTAAAAACGATCATTTTGCATATAACAATTTTAAGCGGCAAACAAAAGCGGTTTTAAAATAACAATTATTTTAAGACCCTTTTAACAAAACCACCAAGAGGATCCAACTACATAATATAGGAAAAAAATATTTGACAGCCATAGTATTTAAAGAAGACAACCTTTAAAGACTTTGATCCCACTTGGTTTTGGAGAGTTGATGAAGATGGCAACATAACCCAAATGAGAGTTCATCTATAATGTATCCACCAACAAGAGTAAGTCACTAGGAATGCTAGTTTCCTTTTGTATTTGTGACTTCTTAAGCCTTTAAGTGTTTAACACAATTAATCACTAAAGGAGAAGCACATCTACACCACTAACACTTGCAAAAGACTTCTTCAAAAGACATGCAAGAAGGGGGTAGAGAATGAGGCGGACAAATGTTTAGTATTGGAATGAGAAAAAATAGTTAGTTTGGTCTTACACTTTCTTATATATCCACATATAAGATCTACCCATACTTCTAATAAATGCTAAGTGATGGCATCTAAGAAGCATGAGTTGTGTTAGATGGAGGTTGGCAAGCAACCTTCCCATCCCTTTGACTAATTGGCCAACAAGAGAGATAAATAATTTAGTTTCCTAAACTAGATGTACTCGTATAACTAGAAAGTTGAGTGGAAACCAAAGTGTCCAAAAACTTGTACATGACTTATTAAATCATACTATATGATATAATAACTAGTATATTGTCTCTTGGTTTATTATTTTCATAAAATAATAATTATCTCCAAATTAAATACAAGAGTTGATTATTCATTAATATTTATATTAAAAATAAATATTCAATATCTGTCAACTTGCTTAAGGTATGACCCTATAGGATCATATATTAATGACAAATATTATTCTGAAATAATTTTTGAGCATATACATCCAACATGTTGTACATATGACTAAGTAATGAGGACCCAATGACCCACGTTGCCCTATCAGGTTCGTATTCAAAAAATTATATATACTAACGAACTATGTATTATTTTATGAACTTAATATTTCAATATAACTATAATTTTTTTTTCTTTTCCTAATCCGGGTAAATAAACATTAATCCCATAACAAATCATTTATATATATATATATATATATATATATATATATATATATATATATATATATATATATATATATATATATATATATATATATATATATATATATATATATATATATATATATATATATGTATATATATATATATATATATATAAAACTCGTGTTTTTATTCATTCCCGTGTAACGTTTTTTTTTTTGGTAACGCGTTTGCGTAAGGCGGGTTTTTGGGATCCGTTTTTTGGATCCGTTTTCCCTTTCCCGGATCCAGCCAGCTTCTAAACCTCCAGACTCTTCTCCCACCCTTCATTTTCATACTCTGCGACTCCCCTTTCTTTGTCACCAGTACCGCTCCACCGCCTCTTCTCAAAAACCGACGGTATCTGGTGCTGGTTCGGTGGTCACTTCGGGTTGGTTTTGGATCCTATTCCTGTTCGCCTGTTCTTTCTTTACGTAGGGTTAATTTTGCAAGCTCACGAATTCTCTGTTCGAGAGATACGAATGGCGACAGCGGAGATAGCGATGATGCCCGCGGATTCATTGGAGGAAGACGACGGTTGTTCGACGACGCATACGGCGAAACCAAGTGAAGACCTTGTAACTTGTGTGCGACAGGAATAAGAACAAAAAAGCTAACCCTTTTTTCCTCAAGCGAGGTGAGACCTTGGAACTTGTGTGCGAGTCTCTAGCTTTTAAAGGAAAAGGTCTGTGTAAGGTGGAAGACACCGGCTATGTAACCATGTGCGATCGTGCTCTTCCTGGGGAACGTTTTATCGGTCGAGTTACTCGCAAAAAGAACAATTACGCCGAGGTTCGTTAGTTTTCTCTTAATACGTCCTTCAAACTAGCTATCGTTTGGAAAAATGCAATGAAATCAGGACGTTTTGCTATTTCTGCAATAATTAGGACTGGTGCAGTTTTTTGTTACATTACTGCATTAACTATTTAGCTGCCATAACAACGCATCACCTTTTAGAAACAATTGTTAGCAAAACATTCAAGGTACCAGGTGTTTGACAAAATGCTTCATAGAACTTTGATCTTACAAGCCTAAAGATATCTAACAAGGCTTTCGCTTAAACGTTTATGTCCATTAAAATGATGTAATATCGCCTTGTTAGAACTGCAGGTGACTAAACTGAAGACGCTAAGTCCTCATACAGATATAGTGGAAGCACCATGTGAATATGCATTGCATTGTGGAGGCTGTAGAACACAGAACCTACTATATGAGGCTCAGGTCAAAGCTAAAGAAGAACAAGTTCGAGACTTAGTAATACATGTTGGAAAATTCTCTTATAAAGACCCAGAATTTGATAACATGATGAAACCCATTGTTCCTTGTGATATGCAATTTCACTACACAAACAAGGTCAGTAAAAACCTAAATCAGCTTCCAATGTCTTTTTTCTTACTTAATCTGAATCTCTATCTATCAGATGGAATTTTCCTTTGGTCCCAAAAGATGGCTGCCCAAAGAGCAATTGCTTGAGAGAAGTGAAGATGCTGATGTGTATGCTTTGTGGTTACATGCTCCTGGTTTTTTTTGATAAGGTGCTAATGTTGACAAGTGCTTTTTACAAAGTGAACCCGCAAATAAGGTAATATTAAGTTTTACAGGTAAGAATAATTTCCATATTTTCAAGATGATAGAATGCTTCCTTTTGAGTTACATTTTTGATGTATAGGTTCTTGCAGCAGTTCAAGACTGTTGGAAGAATCCTGAATTAGAATTCACACCCATATGATTGTCACTTTCATGATGGATTCATGAAGCACCTCATGATAAGAAGTGGAAGGTACCACTACCACCACACTTGATTCATATTCTTTTTGTGTACTTAATTTCTAAAAAAAGTTAATCCTAATTTTTCTCAGAGATATTGAAACTTGACTCAATCAACTCATGGTTAATGTGTCGCGGTCAGTAGGTTTAGGATTCTCATGAATGGTTTTAAATGCCAAATCAACAAAATTCGTTTGAAGTTATCGCTACAGCTAATCAATCTTTTTTAATTTTTACATTGCCATCATAGGTGCCGATCTTGCTGGGATGTGTACTATTATGGGGATATTGGATCAATGCCTTGATATTTCTGCCAGGTTTTACCTGCCCTTCCTTATATGTTCCGAAAATAATAGTACATTGTTATTTCCTGAATTTAGCCAAATGCAAGATATAGCAATATACTTACATTTTTTTTGAGAATTTGGTTTTGTTGGGTCACAATAACCAGGACTTCAACATGATAATAAGCAATAATGGGATGCCAAATGAGAGAACAAAGAGCGAAACATCCGGTTTAGAAAAAAAAAATTCATTCTCCCCTCGACCCGTGCAAAGCACGGGCTATCCACTAGTTAGATAAAAACCATGTATTTCCACCTAAAATCTTTATTCCAATTCTTTCCGACTTCTTTCATTTTTTGTCTTTACAAGTCATATTGGAGATGGAAAATATACTAATATCTCATCATCGGTTTATGGTTGTCAATTGTGGACGGTGGGTTAACTAGGAGAGTCTCAATCTACTTTAAACGTTTACATGCTTTTCAAGATTGTAATTAAATGCTTCAAATGTAAAATATTATCATAAAATGTCCGGCTACAAAATCAAAATAAAATACTAAAAATATAGAATATGGAGAAAAGTTTAGTCGGTATTTCCATGTTATAGGAGGCTTTTATTTCTTCAAAATTTGTAAAAGGTCCCTAAAATTTTCTATTAGGCCCGAACTAAACAGAATTTTTTTTAATACGTCCACTTATTCAGTTTTCAATGGAATCGAGGACCGAATCTGAGCCGGACCGAGACCGAGGGAAGACATTCAATGAAACCGAGTACCGACCAAACTATGTGACTTGGTATTGGGTTCGGGTACGGGTTTGCTCGGGTTTTACCCGAGCAGGACCAAGTGTAAAAATTTCCAAGGCCTACATTTTAATCTTAATGTCTTTTAAACTTTTGGTTGGTTCCGTACCCGCGAATCCGACAATGCCGAAGGACGAAGGCCAAGAAGGACCAAAACCGAGAAGGACCACGACCGAATTAAGCCACATATACGGACCGAGTACCGACCAAGTAACATGGTCGGTTACTTATCTCGGGTCCGGTTCCTCAGTTCTTGAGCTTGGGCTCGGTTCTGAGGACCATTTGCACATCCCTAAGATCTCCTCATCCTCAGTAAAACAAATATAAAAAGGAGTAGTCCTCGAAAATCTCAAAAGACATTAGAATGTCATAAAATTTTCTCTTCCTACTTTTTCAGAACGGCCATGTACTTTCAGCAATTGTGAAAATTCCCTCATTTTGAAATTCTTTTTCAAATTGGTCCAAACTGTACTTGATATTTTTCAAGTTACAAAATTTTCAAAAGAGACCTTCAACGTTTACAATTTAAGAATGGACTTCATTTTAGAAATAAATTTCAAAATTGGTTTTACTTCAAAACTTTTATTTTTAGAATTCTTGTAGAAATTGACACTTTCTATATACAAACACCTGCTCCAACTTTGACAAATGCATCGTCCCCGATGCAAAACATGGAAAATTTATTAGAAACTCAAATAAAAACACTAGAAATAATAAATATATAATTAACTAACAGTTTCTCCATACATAATTGCACTTAGTGTTACCCATTGGTTTGTAGCCTTAGATGACTTGTAACACTTAGGGTTTGGACCAAGGACATGCATAGACTTGCATGTCCATAATGAAGTGACCTTAGGGTAGTTTCTGTTCCCAGGAAGGGTATAGAGAGGAACCCTAGCCGATGGCTGTACTGATTAAGGGCTAATAAGATTTCGGATCAATACGAGTCCGCGGCGCGGACAGGCTATGTCGGCGACACGGGTTCGGCTAAACCCTGTAACTATGCGAAGATAGCCGCGACGCGTAGGGTGTGGAGCCACGCCGTGACAAGCGACTGTTTGACCCAAAAGCTTATTTTCGACCAATGTTGGTTACCAAACGTTGGGTCTGACCTTTAGGCAAGTCTATAGGAGTTTGGTCAGTGCTTGACATGTTGTGTATGTGAGATTTAGGTGTGTGGACGAGCTAAGTGGGGATATTCGAGAATATCTACACGGTTACAAATCAGGTGAGTATCCTCACGTTACTATATGATGTTGCATGTTAGGCATCTTGTATGTTATTTACAGTTATATGATTTGCTCTATATCTGCGATTATTTGTTGTTGGGCTCAGTACTAATGCGTGTCTCCTCGTAGCTGTTGTATGACGAGTTGGACTATTGCCTTGTCTCATAGTTGTTGTATGATGGGCTGGGCCATAACCGAGAACCCATAACTGTTGTATGATGGGTAGAACCGCCCCGTGTCCATAGCTGTTGTATGATGGACGCCCGTAGCTATTGTATGGCGGGTAAGGTCGGGTCGTTCTCGAGGACGGGTTGTTTAATATGTGGTCATGTATGGTAATTTGTGGACTCACTAAGCTTTAAGCTTACCCGTTGATTTTATAACATTTCAGGTATTTCAAATGACAAAGGGAAGGGCAAGGCTTGACGGCAGCGCATCGCATACAAGTGATTTATTTAATGAACTATGTTATGATTTTCAAATATTCCGCTGTTGGTTTAATAAATATGTCGAGCAGATTTACTTTTTGAAATAAAAATTTTGTTGGAACCTTGGTAATAAATGAAAATTTATAATTGTGGAATTGGGGCGTTACAAATTGGTATCAGAGCCTTGGTTTGAGGGATTTGGATGAACTGTATTGGGAATCCAAACTCAAACTTAGGACTGAGCGATTTTGTTAAGAGAATGTTTTTGGAAAGTTAAATTAAATAACAGAAGATGCGATACGAACCGTCAACCAAGCTCAAGTAAGTTTTGTGATTCTCAATTACCTATACCAAGTTTGTGCTATGTATTATGCTAGGATGTAGAAATGTCTGGATAATGTACTCTATGGACTGTTTTGTGCAATATGTGCTGCTTGTAAATTTTATGCTAGTGTCGTTAGGTTGCTTAGTAAATGCTGGTAGGTTATATACAATTAGGGTAAGATAGCCTAAAGAATTGTTGGTCTGGCCTTACTGGCTGTTCCTTGTTTGGTTGTGACTTTAGGGTAGATCGGTTATTCAAACGTCTATCTTATTCCTGATTGTGTACAGCTGTGCGTCCGTGAGGCGACTCGACAACGTTAGCAGTAGTTCTCTTAGGCACGTGTGGGGTGGAGAGTTAGATCAAATGATTAGGCACCACGGTGCATGATCACAGGGTTCATAGGAAGTGGTTTTTGGTGTATGTGCGACATTTTAGGAGAATGGTTGATGAATTTGGAATAAGGGTGAATAGGTGTGGAAGGTAGTACCAGGCCAGTACTACCGAAAGCACATGATTCACGCTTTAGCCAAGAGTAGTCAACCAAAGTCCTAGAAAGTCAAGTAGTTGGGTAGATAGGAGTGACCCGAATATTGATATCAAAATTATTGCGCATTTCAGAATGGCAATCACACGAAGTAACGGTGGGGCAGACGCGGGTACCTCGAACGGGAAGGGTCGACTGATGAAAATCTTCGCAACCTGATAGTGGAGCAGGTTTCGCAAGAAGTGTTGGCTGCGATACCTCAGTTCTTTGGTACAATTAAGGATGAGCTATGGGCAATGCTCGAGGAGCGATTGGCTACTCAAGGCACATCACGGGCCAGGGATGCAAGTTATAAGGACTTTTCGGCTTGTTCGCCTCCGATGTTCGATGGGGGCAGGGATCCGATTGTCAGTATGCGGTGGATTGCCGCGGTAGAGGGTACTTTCCGCACCTGTTCATGTCCTGAGAACTTCAAGGTAACATTTGCGGTGAATATTCTGAGAGAGGGTGCGAAAGATTGGTGGGAAATACGAATGAAAGATCTCACCCCTGCTTAGTTGGATGCTATTACGTGGCCGCAATTCAAGGAACAGTTCAAACTGGAGTATGTTCCACAAGTGGAAATGGAACGCTTGGCACAAGAATACCTGAACCTGACCCAGACCCAGACCACTGAGACGGACCACTGAGACGGTTACGGAGATCACCAAAAAGTTTACTGAGCGAGCACTCTTCTGTCCAGAGTTTGCGGCAACTGAGCGCATGAGGATGACTCGATACTTGGCGATGCTTCGCACAGATATTCGAGAATTTGTGTCTGCTTCTAGGCACCAAACTCTTACTGATATGATCACGGCCGCTCGGGCCTGAGAGTTGGAATTGTAAACCCAACAAAGACAGAAGCGTCCGGCGCCTACTCAGACTCAGCAGGCGTCAAAGAAGTTCTGAGGGGCAGATCAGGGAAAGCAAGGACAAAGGAGCCTGTGTAAGTGTAATTAGTGTGGGAAGAATCATGAAGGGCATTGCTGGGTACTAATACGTCATAAGTGTGGAAAGGAAGGCCACTATGCCATGGATTGCCGACAGGAGGTCAAGATTTGTTTTAATTGTAATCAGGTGGGCCATTTCAAGGCCTAGTGTCCCCTTCTGACTCGGGGGACGGTCCAAAATCCAGCACCCACTACTCTCCGAATTACTGATGGTAGGCAGGGGAAAGGGGAAACCCTAAGACCAAGGGTCGAGCATTCGTCATGACTGCCGAGGAGGCACAGGATACGCCCGACGTCGTTACGGGTACTCTTTCTTTACTTGCCTCATGCTTTGGTGTACAAATTTAATGTATTTATTATGCTTGATTGAGAACTTTCTTAGTCAACTCTACGCCTACTTTTGTATTGTTCGATTCGGGTGCTAGTCATTCTTTTGTGTCTGCCGTTCTGGGAAAGAGTTTCGGTGTTGCATTAGGGACTCTTCATCGTCCGTTATAAGTAGAAATTGCGGATGATAAAACCGTGCAAGCAACTAGTGTTTATCAGGGATGTGAAGTAGTAATTCAAGGAATAAAGTTCCCGATCAATCTCATTCCTATACCGTTGAGCGACACTCGTGTTATTATTGGTATGGATTGGTTGGGTCAGCACGAGTCATGGATTGACTGTAAGAACAAGCGGGTGTGGATTCAAACCCCAAGTGGGGGAGAGCTGGTTGTGCAGGGCGAGAGAAAGAATCGAGGTGCAGTTTTCTGTTCAGCTGCTAGGGCACGCAGACATTTTCAACATGGAGGTTCGGGATTTGTGGATTATTTTTTAGACGCTCGAGAAAAGAAGTCACAGCAGAAAGCAGATGATATACCGGTGGTTCGGGATTTTCCTGATGTTTTTCCCGAGGACCTGCCTGGCATACCACCAGAGAGACAGGTGGAATTTAAGATCGGCTTAACTCCCGGTGCGGCTCCGATAGCTAAAGCATCGTATCGTCTTGCGCCTCTAGAGATGCTGGAGTTGTCTATTCAACTTCGGGAACTACTGTATAAAGGATTTATTCGACCAAGTTGCTCACCGTGGGGAGCGTCCATTTTATTTGTCAAAAAGAAGGATTGTTCCAATAGGATGTGCATAGATTATCCAAATGAAACTTTGATTCAAGTCTTCAATCGGTATAATCATCTTCTTAGTAGACTGCTAAAGTACAAAATTGCCCGAACAGTCATTGAACAAAAGGTCACCTTCCTGGATGGTCTCAGACCTGAATGGAAGTCTATTGTCTCGACAATCAAGGCACACGAGCAGTTCAAATCATATACTCTGGCGAAGTTGATGGGTATTCTCAAGTCTCATGAGAAAGAGATTACTTTCGAATTAAAAACAACTACCAGTCTGGGCTCTCTTGCACTTGTTGCGAAGGGAAAGAAGGCCACTGAAGATGATTCGGAATCAGATCTCTCCGATGAAGAGCTCACCAAGGAAGATAAAGCTCTTATGGTGTCCAACCCTAAGAAATTCTTCAAGAAAAACTTCTCCAAGTTTAAGAACAGAAGTCCACAGGGTGGTTATAGCTCTGACAAGGCAAAGGAAGATGCCCCAAGGAAACCGAAACCTGATGACGAGAAGAAGCTGGTAGGTGACTCTAGTTATGATTGCCATTTTTGCAAAGGCAAGAACCACTTCATAAAAGACTGCTTGCTCGGAAAGCAGACAGAGAAAAAGGAGCAAGTGAAAGATGAGGCATATTACGCAAAGAAAATTGCAGATCTAAAGAAAGAGGATGCCTCTACAGTCAAATCAGCTTTTGTGGTGCAGGAGGACAATGAGTATGGGGCCGTTGAAGTTTGGTCAATGGATTCGGAAGATGATGAGATAAGGAAGCCAACGCATGGTCGATGCTTCGTGGTAAAGGGAGATAGTTCCGAACAAAGAGGATACTCCACTGATGGATGTCAGACGGCGGCAGGATGCTTTGCTGCAAAGTCGGTTTCAGATCAGGTCGAGGAGTGCGAGGCAGTTGTGAATAAGGTACGCTCTATTCTTAAATCGTTAAATATTTGCTCTTCCAGTTACGACAAAGAACTAGATGATCTAAGGTTTACTGTTTCTAATTTTAGTGATAGTTTAAAACGAACACGACTTAGCAATTCTAACCTAAGTGATCAATTGAGCAGGGTATCGATTAAAAATGAGGAGAGGCGCATGAGAATCGAGAAGTTGGATCATGAGTTAGTTAGAGCAAGAGATGATATTATTTATGTTAAACGGGATAATTTATTACTTGTTAAACAGAGAAATATTTTTTGCTTAATTGTGAAACGTCCTTACAATAACATTACTCAATTGCATCTTGATTGTGATATAGGCAAGGGTTTACACAGAATGATTTTACCCTTTCTTGAAATGAAAGAGGATGAAATTGATGCTGAATGTTAAAGGTGTGAAACCATTGTTTCATCTGATGATGTTTTGGAAGCATATCGTATTGGACTTGAGCAAATTGAAAGTTACATTCAGTCCAAAAAACATAAAAACATGGTTAAAGAGTATTTTTCTAAAAATGATCAAGAAGAAATTAAAACCGCCACCTTAAAGAACTTTCACTCATTATGCGCCAAATTAAATTCTGATAATACTCCCGTTAATGAGAATATTTCTGATTTTGATGAAAGTGAAATGAGTGAGATATCTGTTGAGGACGAGATTGATTGTTCGGAATTCGTAAATAACTCAACTGAATCTAAGAAAAATCTTATTTCCGAAAATTCAGTAGCTTTCGCAAGAATTGTTGAAAATGAATGACCACAAGTCTTAAACGAACAACCCACAATTTTTCCAAAAATACAAACTGTCCCGAATCAAGTTTTTGTTAAACAAGGCCTGAACTCTAAAGATATCACTAAACTCAAAGTCCTTGTTGATAACGATAATTCCGATGGTTGCAATGCCTTCTTTTGGTCGGAACCAATTGATAATTCAGATGAGACCAAAGGTCTTCCGAAATGACCTCTTGGAAGTCCCGAGGCAATGATATTTCAGGATCTCTGAATCGTAAAGATTCATTCTCGCAGCCTGGCTCATGGGGCACAAAGCATTTGTCAAATTCTAACTCTAGTACTTTCAAACCCATTTCTTCAACTTCTACATCTCGCATTCATAAGTCTCCTGAAGAGCTTATTGCAAAAAGGAAACAGATGAATGCAAGATATAAAAAGAATCTAAAAGAAAGAAAACAATTTTGGAGAAATAAAAATGATAAAAGTTACTTTGCTTCAAACCCGAATTTAACTCAGAAAGTCAATACGATTCCGATTCCGAAACCACATCAAACCTCGACTTCAAAACCAAAATCCCATAACCCATCAAAGACAAAGGACTCAACACCTGTTCTTAAGTCCAACAACTAAAAGGGCAAAGCCAAGCTTTACCCTGAACCAGAAATAAAACAAATTCTCAAAAGCAACAAAAAGGTTCAACATACTGTCACTCCCGAATCAAAACCCATCTCTCAATCAACCAAACTTCCAAATCATTCGAAAAATTTTCAGAATCAGAAAGCTCACTATTTTCAATATTCAAACACGTTTGTTCCTACAAAATCTCGTTTTGCTAAAGAAGCTTGGCAAACCACGAAAACAAAAGTGTTCAGAATTGAAAATAAGAAAAATCAACCACCTAAGAAAAATGTGTTTTGGGTTGAAAAATCATGCATATTTCCTATTACTCAGAAATTCTCACGTGGACCCACATTGGTTTGGGTTCCTAAATCTCTCTAATTTGTGTAGGTCTTTCGTGACGAACAGTTTGATCCGGAATGGTACATTGAGAGTGGCTGTTCGCGTCACATGACAGGAAGAAAAGAAGAACTAAGGGAATATCGTTCATTGCGAAACGGAGGCAAAATACGCCATGGCAACAATGCTACAGGAGAAATCAAAGGATATGGCATGATCACTAATGGCGAACTTTCTATTCGAAAAGTGGCTTATGTAGAAGGTCTTCGACACAATCAAATCAGCGTTTCTCAACTGGTCGTCGGAACAGGGCTAAAAGTATCATTTGATGAAGACGGTTCCGAACTGATAGAAAAAGAAACTAAAAGGATAGTATTGAAGTCGAAACGAAAAGGTGAAATGTTTCCTTTGGATATGAAGCTGATCAAAGGAAAACCCTCTATTTGTTTATTAACCAGAGCTGCAAACGACGATAGCTGGATATGGCACAGATGCATGTCTCAAATGAACTTTCGAGACATAAACAAGCTTGTACTTGGTGACCTCGTGCGAGGGTTACCGCTACTCAAGTACGAAAAAGATCGCTTATGTGATGCCCGTGAACTCGGAAAACAAAGTAGAAAGAGTCACTCTACAATAATCAACACAAAGATCATCGAACCTCTGGAACTCATGCATATCGATCTCTGTGGTCCATCTGCAATTGAAAGTATAGCTCGCAACAAGTACATTCTGGTTGTAGTGGATGATTTCTCTCGATTCACATGTGTATTCTTTCTCAAGCAAATATCCGATGCCGCTACCAACATGATTAATTTCATTAAGCAAATAGAAGTTCTTCTCTGAAAACAAGTTCGGATGATTCGAAGTGACAATGGCACGGAGTTCAAAAATCAATTTCATGATGATTTTCTCGTCAGCAAAGAAATTTCTCACAATTTTTCCTCTCCTTAGACTCCTCAACAAAATGGAGTAGTGGAAAGACGAAATCGCTCCTTGTGTGAAGCAGTGTAATACCGTAAATTTTAATTGCGATAGAATAATAGAAACTTTAATATAAACGAGTTTAGATATGTTAAAATATGAGTTTAGATGTTTAAAAAAAACATTTAGGTCAAACCGGGTTGAATTGTGTAACACGAGTCGAGTTAAATTGAAAGGAAAGTGAAAACAAGCCAACCCGGGTCGTGTTATTGAGCCCGGGTCGTGTTCAATGGGAACCCGGGTCGGGTCGATTAAACCGGAGCGGGTTACAACAGAATCAAAGAGAAAGTGGCATGATAAAACCCGGGGCGGGTTGAGCAGCCCGGGTCGGGTTGCGGGTAAAAACCCGGTGCGGGTTTGACAGCCCGGGTCGGGTTTCGTGTGGGTATAAATTCGATTTTTTGCCTCATTTAAACCATTTCTCGACCCACAAACACTTCAAGGCGATTTTTGAGAGCTAGGAGGATAAAATTAGTCCTTTTGATCGAGAGTTTTGCTTAGGAAAAGCTTGGGGAAGTTGGATTAGCAACCAAATCACGTTTCTAAGTTCTTGATTTCAAGGTTAGTGAGTTTGATTTCTAGGGTTTCAAACCCTAGATACTCAAATCCGAGAATATACTTTGAATTAGCTTATATATTGTTAGTAGGTTGTTATTGTATGTTGTATTGAGTCTTTGTTGTGATTATTATGAAGTTTCAACGGTTGATTTAGTAAAAAACCCGCAAAGCTTGAGGTTTTGAGTTAATAGTGCGTGATATTCATAGATTATGATCTTTGTTAGCTATTAATTCTTGATCTAATGAGTTAGATGTGGTTAAATTGTTTTGAGAATGTTGAAGTATGATATGTGATGTCGTTTTGAGCAGATACACATAGGATGGAAGAAGATATACGAGGCACGGGTGGACCACGGACTGAACAGACATCAGGTGAGTAGTTAATTGTTAGAAGAATTATGCTTGTTGATATGTTTAATACAGATAAGAAGTATGCTATGTTTTGATTGGTTGAGTATAACCAAATTTGAGTATATGGAATAAAGAGTTATAGTGTGTATATCACACTCGGGACTGAGATAGTCCATTAACTTTAATTAAAACGAGAATTTGTTTTAGACTATGGTGATACAACCAAGTCTGGCGATCAGGAGTCCGGTATGCGCATTTTGGGAGTTTCACTTACTAAACCAATATCAGGTGAATACGTTTTAGTATTTGAGTTGAGTTATACTTGTTTATGCAAAGTGTATATGTTTTTACAAGAATATCTATGTATTGTGCTGTTATTATGAAGATTGAATAATAGAGAAATATCGTTATCCGTGAATAACAAACAATGAATTTGATATGAATATTGAATAATAAAGATGAGTAGATGTTAGAGTGGCTGTGGTTAAGTGTCCTTGTATGGATTGTTACAACCATAAAAATTACTATGATTAAGTGTAACTTGTTTGTGATCATGAGTAAATACGAGAATGTGATCGAGTTTATGAGTAGTACCGATTGTGGTATGTATTGATGAGTTGATGTATGTTAATTATTAATTGTCAAAGTAAGATAATGTGTTGCAGGTTTCAGATAACAAGAGGAGATGGTTACTTGCTAGTGAGAATAGCAAGAGAGGAAGATGAGGATGTTCATTGAGAAGGATTCGTGGAGTATGATTAAGATTTACTCACTAAGCTTTTATAAGTTTACACTTGAGTGTTATGCTGTTTTGCAGGTATCTATAGCTGTGATAGGGGAAGGCATGTGATAAAGAAAGACGGTCAAGTTTAGAGCCTGTCCTTAGCCGAAGTAGATTTAATTGTAACACTTGGTCACATATTTTTGTAAGGACCTTTTTGTGTAATTATTGTAATGATAACATCTTGATCCTTGGTTTGAGTGCAAATACACCCAATTAAATGTGTAATTATTTGAAAATATTTGGGTGTACTTTGTATGCGAAACCGGGTGTTACAAGTTGGTATCAGAGCATGGTTTAAGTGAACTAGGTATTTGAGTATAGAGTCCTAGACTTGAACTGAGAAGAGAGAGAGCCCCTATCACATGCTTGGAAAAGATACTGTTGGAGATGTTAGAGTATGAGTTGAGTATAACTCTTTTATTATATTTATTATATTATTTGTTATATTCTGTGTGTGAATACAGGTACCGAGTTAGATGAAGGATGAGTTGAGAAATTGGTCACAGTCAGTTGAACCTACAGTGGATGATGAGACGAGATTTTGGCTGATATGAGATATCAGTTAACGAGGAGATAAGAATTTCAGTTGATAATGAGATGTTAACTGAATATGAGATGAGATACTAATTGAGATGAGATCCCAGCTGATGGAGAGATTCCAGCTGAGGATGAAACGAGTTTCTGGTTGATGGTGAGATTCCAGTTAAAAATGAAATGAGATTCCGACTGATGTGAAATTCCAACTGGTAATGAGAAAGAGTATGAGCATAAACCGAGCATGAGTAAAGAGTTAAGGTATGTGAATGTAGTTGATTCACTCAAGAGTTGAGAGCCGGAGTACGCAAGTTTCAGTTAACGAGGAGACAAGATATTGTTGTTGTGAGGTATGTAAGTAAATTACTTAAAATGTTAGATGTAACGAGTTTATGTGTTTAAATTGTTGATAATACATGTGTTAGAGAAATGTTATTATAAAGTGTAATAACCGATATCGAGATGAGAATCTCGTGTCTACTTGAGGTATAATTTACATCATAACGAGTGTTTTGTGATTTTATATAATTGAGAATATACATGATGAAAAATATATATAGGTATTGCTTGTTGATTCACAGATGTGATGAGATTTCTATGCACGAGTACTTTTGTGGTTGAGACCACATATTCTGTGGGGCCACAGATTAGTACTTATGATTGATCACAATGAATGGCTGAGATAGCCAAAAGAGTATGAGTTGAGAAAGACGATGAGTGCGTAGCTGATTGCGCACCATAGCTGATTATGAGTTGATATGTTGAGTGTTAAATTCTATGAATTGGAGTTGTCACATAATGAGATATTTGTGACAGAGATGTTAGAGGACATTCGAGTAACCACATAAATAGTACTTTGTGGTATAATTGAGAGAACCTAGAGTGGTTCATATAGGCCTTATTGGCCTAGAGATTGAGTTAATTACCGAGTAAATGTGGTTGAGACCACATATGCTGTGGGACCACATATTGAGTAAAGTGGTTGAGACCACATATTTTATGGGCCACATAATGAGTAATTGTGATTGAGACCACATATTTTGTGGGCCACATAATGAGTAATTATGATTAAGACCACATGTTATGCGGGGTTACATATTGAGTAATTAAGGTTAAAACCACATATTTCTGTGGAGCTACATAACGAGTACCTTGTGGTTAGAGCAGTGAGGACCATTGGGACTCAAACGAAAGGAGAAGTGACGGTAAGTCTATATGGCTCGAGGCTGTAGAGGAGACATACCAGAGTCAAGAGAAGATGGAATGAAGTCAGAGAATAGTACGAGGTACCACGATCTGACCAGAGGACGGTATTAGATACCGTGACACAGCGTTGAGTGGTGAGAACAGAGAACGGTACGAGGTACCGTGAGAGAGTGCTAAGCATAGAAGTCGACGAACGGTATGAGGTACCGTAAGATTTTATTGAGTAGTAAGTTTTGAGGATAGTATGGGGTACTATAAGATAGTGTAAGTAACGAGACAGGAGGATGGTACGGGGTACCATAAGTTGAGCTAGAGTGGTACTACAGTGTTGTGCTTGTGTGTAGACGGGCATATACTTTATAGTGATGTAGAGTAATGAGAAATGTACTATCCTTGCGTATGGATAGATATGAACGTAGCGGTAAGTTTGTGTGGCTTGAAACCTTGTGGGTTGAAAAAGGGATGAATCAGAGACTGAGTAACAGTATGGGGGTACTGTGAGATGATACAGTGAGTAATACTGTTGAGAAGTGAGGCTGTGAGTAAGTATGTTTATTATGTAGTCGTGTGGAGAATGTGTGTGATTTCTTACATGTTGAATGAGATAGAGTTTTATAAATACATAATGAGAAGATATTAGTTAAAAAGAGGACGAAAGTAATTGTGGTTATGATTGATAGGATTCGTTCCTTAGCAATCAAACCAATTACTGCCAATGAAATAAATGCGTGGGTGTGAAGATAACAAAACTATTTATTCGTATGAGACGATAGATAACAGATTTTATTATAATAATCTTGAATTATTTCTTGAGATTAACGAGATAGCCGGGTGATGAGATATGATTCACCGTAGATATTGCGGTGTTAGATGTTAGTATTTTTGAGTCGTGTGTAGAGATTTTGGTGAGTTGTATATATGACCTATTTTGTGTCATTCAAATGAATAAGAGATTGAGATAATAATGACAGAGAAATGACGAAAGTAAAATCCTTACTGATGGTGTGTCAGGAGGAATACATGCGGTTGTGATAAGAATTTATTTGATAATAAATCATCGAGTTTGATAGAGCTAATGATTTGGTGAAATGTGATGTGGACTGTCCACATAAGAGAGTATGTAATGACTGTGTACATCGAGAGAAACAACATGAGTTATGTTGTTAAACTGAGATGAAGTGGAACTATTATTGATAGAAAATTATAGTGGTACATTTGGTGAAAACCTGATATATATACGCTGAGGTAGAAACAGAGATAAACGAGATTTTAGAGAATCATTGTACAGTTGAGGTGATGTAATAATTGAAAAGGGTCTTGTGTGACCAAAGTGTCGAGGGTTAAATGCTACGTCCAGAAGAGACGTGAGTGAAACGCGAGATAGTTTCTGATATTTTATTATTCTAGATTTATATCCTAGTGTTAAGAGTTATGTAACGTGATTGAGACATTTGAATGTCGGCATTTTTGTATTGTATGAGTGTTTGTCCTACCTAATCGATGAGAATGTGCAAACATGAGAAATCAATAACTGGCATGTTGCTATTGGAGGAGTAAATTGAGAGAGAATGTGAGCTTGGAATCGGTGAGACCGTTTTCCTTATTGAGTTAGAGTAAACCATTTCAAGGAGATTAGAAATGGAAGTTGAATCTCAAAAAGTTATTGAGATTAGTATTATAGAAAGAATGGATGGTACGTTGAGAATGTGGCTCGATGTGAGCCATAGATATGGGTGTATGTAAGTGATGATAGTGAGTGGAGTATCACTTAAGGAGTGAGGTGAGATACCTTGGTATCGACAAAACTATAACAAAAGGGAGTGCACTGAATGAGTGAGTGGTTATCCATGCGGAGATAATGATAATCAATGTAATTATAGAGATCATCTTATGAGAATGATAACGGGCGTTAGTTATATTATGATGAGGTATAATAATATATACGTAATTGCATGTGATGTGATTACGATGATGAGGTAGATTATATAGACCGTGCCCATTCGAAGAGATTCCGAGGACGGAATCTTCTGAAGGGGGTAAGAATTTGTAATACCGTAAATTTTAATTGCGATAGAATAATAGAAACTTTAATATAAACGAGTTTAGATAAGTTAAAATATGAGTTTAGATGTTTAAAAAAAACATTTAGGTCAAACCGGGTTAAATTGTGTAACACGAGTCGAGTTAAATTGAAAGGAAAGTGAAAACAAGCCAACCCGGGTCGTGTTATTGAGCCCGGGTCGTGTTCAATCGGAACCCGGGTCGGGTCGATTAAATCGGAGCGGGTTACAGCAGAATCAAAGAGAAAGTGGCGTGATAAAACCCGAGGCGGGTTGAGCAGCCCGGGTCGGGTTGCGGGTAAAAACCTGGTGCGGGTTTGACAGCCCGGGTCGGGTTTCGTGTGGGTATAAATTCGATTTTTTGCCTCATTTAAACCATTTCTCGACCCACAAACACTTCAAGGCGATTTTTGAGAGCTAGAAGGATAAAATTAGTCCTTTTGATCAAGAGTTTTGCTTAGGAAAAGCTTGGGGAAGTTGGATTAGCAACCAAATCACGTTTCTAAGTTCTTGATTTCAAGGTTAGTGAGTTTGATTTCTAGGGTTTCAAACCCTAGATACTCAAATCTGAGAATATACTTTGAATTAGCTTATATATTGTTAGTAGGTTGTTATTGTATGTTGTATTGAGTCTTTGTTGATTATTATGAAGTTTCAACAGTTGATTTAGTAAAAAACCCGCAAAGCTTGAGGTTTTGAGTTAATAGTGCGTGATATTCATAGATTATGATCTTTGTTAGCTATTAATTCTTGATCTAATGAGTTAGATGTGGTTAAATTTTTTTGAGAATGTTGAAGTATGATATGTGATGTCGTTTTGAGCAGATACACATAGGAGGGAAGAAGATATACGAGGCACGGGTGGACCACGGACTGAACAGACATCAGGTGAGTAGTTAATTGTTAGAAGAATTATGCTTGTTGATATGTTTAATACAGATAAGAAGTATGCTATGTTTTGATTGGTTGAGTATAACCAAATTTGAGTATATGGAATAAAGAGTTATAGTGTGTATATCACACTCGGGACTGAGATAGTCCGTTAACTTTAATTAAAACGAGAATTTGTTTTAGACTATGGTGATACAACCAAGTCTGGCGATCAGGAGTCCGGTATGCGCATTTTGGGAGTTTCACTTACTAAACCAATATCAGGTGAATACGTTTTAGTATTTGAGTTGAGTTATACTTGTTTATGCAAAGTGTATATGTTTTTACAAGAATATCTATGTATTGTGCTGTTATTATGAAGATTGAATAATAGAGAAATATCGTTATCCGTGAATAACAAACAATGAATTTGATATGAATATTGAATAATAAAGATGAGTAGATGTTAGAGTGGCTGTGGTTAAGTGTCCTTGTATGGATTGTTACAACCATAAAAATTACTATGATTAAGTGTAACTTGTTTGTGATCATGAGTAAATACGAGAATGTGATCGAGTTTATGAGTAGTACCGATTGTGGTATGTATTGATGAGTTGATGTATGTTAATTATTAATTGTCAAAGTAAGATAATGTGTTGCAGGTTTCAGATAACAAGAGGAGATGGTTACTTGCTAGTGAGAATAGCAAGAGAGGAAGATGAGGATGTTCATTGAGAAGGATTCGTGGAGTATGATTAAGATTTACTCACTAAGCTTTTATAAGCTTACACTTGAGTGTTATGCTGTTTTGCAGGTATCTATAGCTGTGATAGGGGAAGGCATGTGATAAGGAAAGACGGTCAAGTTTAGAGCCTGTCCTTAGCTGAAGTAGATTTAATTGTAACACTTGGTCACATATTTTTATAAGGACCTTTTTGTGTAATTATTGTAATGATAACATCTTGATCCTTGGTTTGAGTGCAAATACACCCAATTAAATGTGTAATTATTTGAAAATATTTGGGTGTACTTTGTATGCGAAACCGGGTGTTACAAGCAGCTCGCACGATGCTCTCTTTTGCGAAACTTCCTTTGTACTTTTGGGCTGATGCCATTGCAACAGCATGCTTTACTCAGAATCGTTCCACCATAAACAAAAGATTTCTTCGTACTCCTTATGAAATTCTCAATAAATGAAAACCAAACGTGAAGTTCTTTCATGTTTTTGGATCAAAATGCTTTATTTTTAACTCGAAGGTGAAAAGAGTCAAGTGGGATGAGAAAGCAGATGAAGGAATCTTTCTGGGATATTCCTTATCTTCGAAAGCATACTGTGTTCTGAATAAACGATCTCGGAAGATTGAAGAGACTTACTATGTCACCTTCGATGACAAGTAAAATTTCAGGGCGGAACATCCTAAAAAGCAATTGCAAGAAATCTTCCCTGAGTCAAACGCAATAACGATTCCTCTGATGAATCTATGAGGAATTCATGAATTTGTTCGATGAACCCGAAACTGCGAAATCAGCAGAAAAGCATGCGACAGATAATCAGGGTGACGAGCTTTTAAAGATTGTAGAAGATGCAGTTAATGAATCCGAATCCACTCCAGCAGCTCCATCTGTTCCGATTCCGAATTCGGGCAATTCAACCCCAACTCCAGAAATTCCGATTCCGAATTCTACAGAAAACCGATCAACAAGTGCTTAGTCTCACCATCTCAGGGAGAGAATTTAGCTTCTATCTAGGGGGAGGAAATTTCTAATATGGCTGAGATTCCAATTTCTTCTATCGAGGGGGAGCACGACTGTGTCGCAAACGAATCTCATGCAATCTTCAAGGGGGAGAATGAGAATGAAAATAATGCCGATACTCAATCAGAACTACAATCGGAAACTGAAGAGATTTTTGCAGAATTAAATCCTGAGTATGATCCTAACTATCCTCTAATGTTGAAATGGACGAAAGATCATCCTGAGACTCAAATCATCGGAGAAAAATCAGCTGGTGTTCTAACCAGAGCTCAAGTGAAAGCTAATCAAACGACATTATTTTCTAAAATGGAATTTTGCATGTTCAATTCGTTTATCTCAAAAATAGAACCTAAAACGATCAAAGTCGCACTTGATCATGCTAATTGGGTCCAAGCTATGCAAGATGAGCTAATTGAGTTTGAGCGAAACAAAGTTTGGAGATTGGTTCCGACTCCGGAAAAAGCATTTGTTCTCGGAATGAAATGGGTATTCCGAAACAAACTTGACAAAGAAGGAAATGTCATTCGGAATAAGGCTCGATTGGTTGTTAAAGAATATTTCCAAGAAGAAGGTATTGACTATGAAGAAACCTTTGCACCCGTCACAAGATTGGAATCCGTTCGGATCTTTCTTGCTTATGCAGCACATAAGGGATTTGATGTCTATCAAATGGATGTCAAGTGTGCATTTCTAAATGGTGAACTTGAAGAAACTGTCTACGTTGATCAACCACCGGGTTTTGTTAGTAACAAGCATCCAGATCACTGGTATGTCCTAGATAAGGCAGTTTATGGCTTGAAACAAGCTCCAAGAGCTTGGTACGAAACATTGACTCGTGTTCTCAAACAATCCAAATTCAAGCAAGGCTCTGTTGATCCAACCTTCTTTCGGAAAAAGGAAGGAAATCATCTCATGATCTTTCAAATCTATGTTGATGATATCATTTTCGGATCCACTCACCCAAGCTTAACAGCTGAGTTTTGAAAACTGATGGAAACAAAGTTTGAAATGAGTTCAATGGGAAAAAGCAACTTCTTCCTAGGTCTAAACATCAAGCAAAGCTCAGAAGGGATCTTCATAAATCAAGAAGCCTATACAAAGTCTCTTCTAGAAAAGTTTGGAATGACATGAGATTCAAAGGTCAAGGTTCCGATGCGTTCGGAACAAAGCTTACTCCTTCTCTGGAAAGACTGGCAGCAGACATCATTCTTTATCGACAAATGATAGGTTCGCTTCTTTACCTTACTTCTAGTCGACCTGATATTATGTTTGCTGTATGTTATTGTGCCAGATATCAGGCAAATCCCAGAGAGCCACATCTTACTGCTGTCAAAAACATATTCCGATATCTGAAGAGAACAACTTCACTTGGACTATGGTATCCATCAGGATCTGGATTTTTCGTATAAGCATTTTCGGATGCTGATCTTGGTGGTTGCGGACTAGATCGGAAAAGCACCTCTGGAGGATGTCAACTTTTGGATGGCAAGCTTGTTAGTTGGCAATCTAGAAAGCAGACTTGTGTCTCACTCTCCACTGCTGAAGCAGAATACATTGCTGCTGTGTCCTGTACATCTCAAATTATCTGGATTCAAAATCAACTGAGAGATTATGGGATAAGCATGAAACGGGTAGAGAGTGATTCCGAAAGTGCAATTCGGATCTGCCACAACCCAGTACAACACTCAAAGACCAAACATATTGCACTCAGATACCATTTTATAAAAGATCATGTTGAAGATGGTAACATTGAAATCCATTTCGTGCGTTCAACTAATCAACTGGTAGACATATTTACCAAGGCCTTACCTGAACTCACTTTCAATTGAATACTTCAAGGACTTGGAATGATGGAAGCTGAATCTGTTCCGAAATCTACATAAAGGTTCCGATTGATTCCGAATTTCGGAATGCCTCGGAATCTCAACTGAAGTCAATGGATTCGGAATAGATGTATCATTTTGTACATTTTTTTTAAAAAACAGCAAAAATATTTTTAATTCTCGAAGTTTTTTTTTTCAAATTCTTTTATTTTGTTTATTTGGGCTTGATTGTTTATGTGTGATTTTATTCCAAAAACACTCTTTTTATTTTTCGTTAATTTTTTTCTTTTTTTTTGTTGTGTTTGTTGACTTATTTTTATTTTTTTTCTTTTCACGTTTATTTTGTTTCCTTTTGTTTGTACTCGCTATGTTTTATTTGCAGTAAAAGATCGAGAAGACAAAAAATGGCTACTTTATTATACACTAAAGGAAGGCAGTAGTGCCACATGGGAGGATCACCCAGGTGGAAAGCCTGGTGGACTCGCACCTCGCTTTCGTCCACAAAGAGACGAGTTCCATCAGCCAGTCCCACATGGAACTGGTTGTGGGGAATTGTGCAAGTAATCACCGCCGACCACCATCCCTGCCTGTGCTAGACCTCTACGAGGTCGAACTGTTTATACTCCACCAAGATCTTTGGTGGGACAGGCTGCAGGTAGGGATAAATGGTGCGAACCGACAACGGACCACCATTCTCCCCGTCATTCAACGTGGTCATCCTCACCTCGTAGCGATGGTTCCACACCTCCACGATAACACCACCGTAGATGCCATCGGCGTACTCTCCCTCCTGCATCTTGACCTCCACCTTGTCAAAGCGGTTGTAGGGACGAAGCGCCATCTGTCTATTTTTTGAAGGTAATTTTACTTAGGTGTGTGTTTTGCTACTAACAAATGACTTCCTTTTATAGGCAAGCAACATACCGGTTCATCTTCCCAATTGTAGATATTAAATTACTTTTTAGAGTAATGATGGATTCTGCAGTCATTATTGCGTGTCAATAAGGCTGAGACGGCTGATTGGAAAACCGATTGGACGTTTCCATCCTTTTCGCCTGAGAAATTAATGGTTCCTCATGATGACTGAGTCTACGTCAGCATTCTACTGCACGTCTTTACTTTTATTTCTTTTCCAAAAATATTGAAAAGTTTGTTTTGTGCTCAGAATGAAACTATTGAATTGATGAAATTCTTCTCACCACATATTCTAAGTACCAAATACGAAATTCAATGATTATTGAAATATAAACCAATTTCAATATATGATTTCGGAAATTCTAGTCAAAGATCGCAAATCATTTTCACCATGATGCGCTATGAGACTCACCAACCTTTCTTGCCCGTCTATTATTTCTCCACACAATACCTTTCCATATAATTGTAACCCTTATGAAGGTTTTCAGCATTTCCACTGAGAACTGATGGTTATAGCAAGTCTGTGTTTATGATTTCAGAATTGTCTTCACCACCATTCTGAATGAAACCCAAAAATCCGATCACCCTATGAAATTGACAGACTCAATTGGACATCTCAGTTTTTCTTTTTGCGTGATCTTTATGAAATATACTTATACCAGGTTATTTCTACCCACAAGATCCAGTTTTTATTTTTCTTGAGATTTCCTCACATACCTAAGTCAGTCAAAAACTTCTCCCTCCTTACTTGTTATTAATGGCTACACCAGTCAAACAAGTACTTTCTTCCGATTTCGAACATTTCTCACGTTTCGGAATCTGAAAGAAAGTCATACCCACTAGAAGAAAACCTTAAATCTTAAAAGATATCTTTCAATTATTCTCAACAATCATTTGATCGTACTTCAACGGGAAACCACACAAGCACTTCAGAATCTATCTTGATTCCGAAGGAAGAGATCGTTGCCCGGGATCCATTTTCCTTTATGTCGTTCCGACATCACAAATCTCCCGGATATATATTGCTTTATTTCTTTATTTTTGGCACACTCATGCACAAAAATCGCTATTGATTTTTCTAATTCTGGTTCTCTTGTGATAAGGTTTTGTTTTGATGACTTGGATGTTATGACTCCTCAGGCGCCAATTTTTGAATTTTGGATGATGTCATCAAGATGTGTCAGTTACAACGTCATGCTAATGACAGCTGATTTCTCACTTTTCACGCGCCTGACAATGCGACTCTTGGGGGCTACTCATTATCATAGAGCGAGATCTTGGGAAACTGAATCGATTTTCTCGGGATTTTCTATTTCCAAGTTACTTTACAAAAGATATATAATGATTTCTTGAAGACTTCTCTATTCTCTACGCACACTTTTCTCTCAAGATCGTTCGTCTTCTCCAAAGAAAATTCTCTCTCAAGCTTTCTTCAATGGCAGGTTCTTCTTCAGCCAAGGACAACACTTCCTCCACCCTAATGTTGAAGATCAAAACAAACCAGAACCAACTTGTGACACCCCATTTCTACTGTTTGCAAATACTATGGTTTTTCGTATAATTACATGAATACAAAAATACGGTTTATCAAAAACCGTTAATTTTCATGCTTAAAAACAGTGGGTGTTACAAATCCATACCAAAAATAACCATAGTAAGCAAGAAAGGACTAAACCTTGAGTCCAAGATAGGAGCTAACTCGAGCTCCACTCCAGCTAAACTTCATCCCATCTATAGCAAATCATTTTAACCTGGAATACATGGCAAAACATAGAATACGTAAGACAATAATGTCTCGTGAGTTACATGAGTTTTAGACTCAAACATTTAACTTCTTTTTCCAACCTTTTTATAAAACATTTAACATAAAGCATCTTTCAAAACTTTATAGTAATAACATACTATAACTCTTTACCTTTCAAAATCATATAAACATCTTTCAAAACTTTATAGTAATACATACTATAACTCTTTACTTTTCAAAATCATTTCATAATATACTTTGCAAAAAAAGCATCTTTCTTACTTTCTTTGACTGGTTTTAAAAGCTTGTTGGATTTTTATACCTAGGGCTTTAATCACCATAAGTGATACCCCAAGTCTCTACGGCTAGAAAGAACGGATCAATGCTCACCATAGAAGTTGCTTAGGAAATCTACTTCGTGAAGGGGCTTTTTCCCCAGTAGACTCCATACCTAACCCGGGTAGGTGGAACATAGTTCCCTTACTATCATTGCTTGCTACAATTACCAGTCACATAAAATACTTTCTACTTACTTGAACATTACTTACATTCATATACATAGTGGCTAAGTGCCAAACTTCATCATGCTCTACCTTTATGGCTAAATGCCAAATGTATAACTTTTATCACATATGAAAAAGATGTTTTTATAACATTCTAAGCTTTATGCCAAATCATACTTTCCAACAATTTATGGCTATATGCCACTCATACTTGAAACATATACGGTTTGTAACCAAAACATACTTCTTAAACATCTTGTGGCTATATGCCGATTCATACTTGAAAACATATATAGCTTGTAATCAAAATACACTTTCACATAATTGGTTCATAGACCAACATACTTTCACTTAATTTGACTTGTAGTTCGAAAACATAATTTCAATCATGGCATTATACTTTCACAAACAAGTTAGAAATAATACTCTTGCATATGATTTCACATAAAGAGATTTTATAAGAAATCTTGAAAATACTTACATGCCATGTACCCCAGAATGGGTAAAAATACTGCATGTACTCACCTCATGTATTGCTAGTAGATTGTTTAAGCGTTCCTTGCATTCGTACTCTTTCTTGATCCAATAATTATTTGGCATGAACCTATAGTTGATAGGTTATACATTAACATTCATTCTAACTGACTCTATAACTCATTAGAGTCTTTATTATACTAATATGGGTCATATAACAAGTATATAACCTCAAAATAATTAACTTAATATAAGTCGTATATATTCCCGAAATATACGTATTTCACTACAGTACCCTCGGGAGGTCGTATTTCCATTCCGACAATTTTCCATGAAGTTTTGGACCATATTGGACTTATGTTTAAAATTTGAGGTCAAACGGATAAGTCTAGCATCAAGTTTCAAAAAAAATGAACCAAACTAGTTCACTCTTAACAGGAAGCAGGAGATATTTGATCAATTCACTGCAGCCGCTGGATCGCGACCCGATCCTAAGGGGGATCGCGACGCGACCTCGTCTGGTGTGACCAGATGCTCGATTTTTATGCTACAAATTACAATTTTCCCATATTAAGCCCTTAATGCACGACTTAATCACTAGGGATTGTTCCAAGAGCAAAACATTCATTTTTTCCAGTTTCTAAATCGTTGAAATCATAGATTTAAATCATTTTCCAAACATTCCCGTTTTTGCATTTTTGGTCCAAAACCGAAATTGTCCAATATTAATCACTTCTACTGACTTATTTCAGCAAATAAAACATTTGGAATTCACTATAACCCATTAAGATCAAGTTGATCATAAGAACTTGTAATCTATGGTTCTTGATCAAAATTCCAAATCTTCAACAATAACAATCTACTTTCAATTTGATATGTGTTCTCACAACATAAACATCTTTGCTACTTAACAATCATGTAAACCTCTTGGATCATTACTGGAATTTAGTTTCCAGTTCATCCTAAGAAGAATACCCACAAAACTTAGGTTAGAGATCATAACTAACCTTTTATGACTTTGAAATCTTCAATTCCTACCTTGCTTCTTCGATTTCTTGCTTCAATCTTCCAAGATTTCTAGATTTCGCATGACCAAAATTCTTCCCGTAGCTTCCAAATGATCAGCTCAAGAAACGAGATATTTCTCATTTTTATACTTCCAGATTTTACACTCTAACCCCTCAAGTGTCATTTCTTGAACTTTGGCCACAATAATCAAGTTTTATCTCATAAAACTTCATTTCTTACACCTTTGCCACAAGCAAACAATATTTTTACATATTTGGTCCTTCACATGGTCAAATGACCAAATTACCCTTTTATGGTAAAATGACCAAATTACCCTTCTTCACCAATTTTCTCCAAACTCTTGGAATTTTACTACATTTCCCCGCTACATTAATTTACAACCTTCAAAATTTTTGGTCCTTACCTTAAGCGTTATCTCGAATATAAATTCAAAATTTTTGGGTCGTTATGGATCGCGACCCGATCCTAAGGGGGATCGCGACGCGACCTTGTCTGGTGCGACCAGATGCTCGATTTTTATGCTACAAATTACAATTTTCCCATATTAAGCCCTTAATGCACGACTTAATCACTAGGGATTGTTCCAAGAGCAAAACCATTCATTTTTTCCAGTTTCTAAACCATTGAAATCATAGATTTAAATCATTTTCCAAACATTCCCGTTTTTGCATTTTTGGTCCAAAACCGAAATTGTCCAATATTAATCACTTCTACTGACTTATTTCAGCAAATAAAACATTTGGAATTCATTATAACCCGTTAAGATCAAGTTGATCATAAGAACTTGTAATCTAGGGTTCTTGATCAAAATTCCAAAATCTTCAACAATAACAATCTACTTTCAATTTGATATGTGTTCTCACAACATAAACATGTTTGCTACTTAACAATCATGTAAACCTCTTGGATCATTACTGGAATTTAGTTTCTAGTTCATCCTAAGAAGAATACCCACAAAACTTAGGTTAGAGATCATAACTAACCTTTTATGACTTTGAAATCTTCAATTCCTACATTGCTTCTTCGATTTCTTGCTTCAATCTTCAAAGATTTCCAGATTTCGCATGACCAAAATTCTTCCCGTAGCTTCCAAATGATCAGCTCAAGAAATGAGATATTTCTCATTTTTATACTTTCAGATTTTACACTCTAACCCCTCAAGTGTCATTTCTTGAACTTTGGCCACAATAATCAAGTTTTATCTCATAAAACTTCATTTCTTACACCTTTGCCACAAGCAAACAATATTTTTACATATTTGGTCCTTCACATGGTCAAATGACCAAATTACCCTTTTATGGTAAAATGACCAAATTACCCTTCTTCACCAATTTTCTCCAAACTCTTGGAATTTTACTACATTTCCCCGCTACATTAATTTACAACCTTCAAAATTTTTGGTCCTTACCTTAAGCGTTATCTCGAATATAAATTCAAAATTTTTGGGTCGTTATGGATCGCGACCCGATCCTAAGGGGGATCGCGACGCGACCTCGTCTGGTGCGACCAGATGCTCGATTTTTATGCTACAAATTACCATTTTCCCATATTAAGCCCTTAATGCACGACTTAATCACTAGGGATTGTTCCAAGAGCAAAACCATTCATTTTTTCCAGTTTCTAAACCATTGAAATCATAGATTTAAATCATTTTCCAAACATTCCCGTTTTTGCATTTTTGGTCCAAAACCGAAATTGTCCAATATTAATCACTTCTACTGACTTATTTCAGCAAATAAAACATTTGGAATTCATTATAACCCATTAAGATCAAGTTGATCATAAGAACTTGTAATCTAGGGTTCTTGATCAAAATTCCAAATCTTCAACAATAACAATCTACTTTCAATTTAATATGTGTTCTCACAACATAAACATGTTTGCTACTTAACAATCATGTAAACCTCTTGGATCATTACTGGAATTTAGTTTCCAGTTCATCCTAAGAAGAATACCCACAAAACTTAGGTTAGAGATCATATCTAACCTTTTATGACTTTGAAATCTTCAATTCCTACCTTGCTTCTTCGATTTCTTGCTTCAATCTTCAAAGATTTCCAGATTTCGCATGACCAAAATTCTTCCCGTAGCTTCCAAATGATCAGCTCAAGAAATGAGATATTTCTCATTTTTATACTTCCAGATTTTACACTCTAACCCCTCAAGTGTCATTTCTTGAACTTTGGCCACAATAGTCAAGTTTTATCTCATAAAACTTCATTTCTTACACCTTTGCCACAAGCAAACAATATTTTTACATATTTGGTCCTTCACATGGTCAAATGACCAAATTACCCTTTTATGGTAAAATGACCAAATTACCCTTCTTCACCAATTTTCTCCAAACTCTTGGAATTTTACTACATTTTCTCCGCTACATTAATTTACAACCTTCAAAATTTTTGGTCCTTACCTTAAGCGTTATCTCGAATATAAATTCAAAATTTTTGCGTCGTTATGGATCGCGACCCGATCCTAAAGGGGATCGCGACGCGACCTCGTCTGGTGCGACCAGATGCTCGATTTTTATGCTACAAATTACAATTTTCCCATATTAATCCCTTAATGCACGAATTAATCACTAGGGATTTTTCCAAGAGCAAAACCATTCATTTTTTCTAGTTTCTAAACCATTGAAATCATAGATTTAAATCATTTTCCAAACATTCCCGTTTTTGCATTTTTGGTCCAAAACTGAAATTGTCCAATATTAATCACTTCTACTGACTTATTTCAGCAAATAAAACATTTGGAATTCATTATAACCCATTAAGATCAAGTTGATCATAAGAACTTGTAATCTAGGGTTCTTGATCAAAATTCCAAATCTTCAACAATAACAATCTACTTTCAATTTGATATGTGTTCTCACAACATAAACATGTTTACTACTTAACAATCATGTAAACCTCTTAGATCATTACTGGAATTTAGTTTCCAGTTCATCCTAAGAAGAATACCCACAAAACTAAGGTTAGAGATCATAACTAACCTTTTATAACTTTGAAATCTTCAATTCCTACCTTGCTTCTTCGATTTCTTGCTTCAATCTTCAAAGATTTCCAGATTTCGCATGACCAAAATTCTTCCCGTAGCTTCCAAATGATCAGCTTAAGAAATGAGATATTTCTCATTTTTATACTTCCAGATTTTACACTCTAACCCCTCAAGTGTCATTTCTTGAACTTTGGCCACAATAATCAAGTTTTATCTCATAAAACTTCATTTCTTACACCTTTGCCACAAGCAAACAATATTTTTACATATTTGGTCCTTCACATGGTCAAATGACCAAATTACCCTTTTATGGTAAAATGACCAAATTACCCTTCTTCACCAATTTTCTCTAAACTCTTGGAATTTTACTACATTTCTCCGCTTAATTTACAACCTTCAAAATTTTTGGTCCTTACCTTAAGCGTTATCTCGAATATAAATTCAAGATTTTTGGGTCGTTACAACTACCTCCCCCTTATTGGGATTCCGTCCTCGGAATCATCACACAATTACTAAATTAAGGAAATCACTTCCCCCTCCTTTTCAAAGGTTCTCCGCCAAAGTTGGTTCCTAGTAGATACTTTCTTTTTACCAACACATAATCATATTCTTCATTATTTTATCTTTTAATCTTTCTTCTTTGGTTGGTTTTGATTCTTTAATCATCTCTTAACGGTTCCTGCTTTCAATCCTTTATAGAGGATTTACATAATTTCTTTAAAACTTTATATCTTCCCAGTTAACCAAAAGATCATTTTGGTCTTTTTACTCTCTTTTCCTTATAATATTCATAATACTTATAAGAACAAATACATTACTTTTATTAAATGACCAAAATACCCCTTTCAGTCATTTTATCTGTTTTCTCAACCTTTTAGTCATTCATTCATATGTCATACTCTACATTCTAGTTACTTTCCTTTCTACCTCATTTCATTTATATACAATCTCTTAGTAAAACTTATTTTACAAAATAGTTTCATACTTCCATACTTTTTATCATAAATAGCAATCTACTTTATAATTCTTCTCATATCTTTACTAAAACATGTGAGATTATACTCACAACATTCTTTACTTATAAAGATTCCAAATACCATTAAACATAATTATATATGTTTCGTATTTATACAAATTTATAAGTACACAAAATCTTTTCCTTGTATAAATTTTGTCCCTTAATGGACATTTTACTTAAGCAATCTTTTCATCTTCACTTAATATTGCTTATTTATTTTCACTCTTCTCTTCTTCTCATCCCTTTACTCATTCGTTACTTCCTAGATAATCCAATGTTATTTCTTCTTTACAGAAGTTTTACAACATCTTATTTCTCTTACATTTGTTTTTAAATCTTTTAAACTTCAGTTTATTCTTCTTTATCTCTATTACTCACTACTGACTCATTACCATTTATAAAGGATGTATTTTCCTCCTTCTTGTTACACTTTACATTCTTACTTTTCTGATTGGGATAGAATTTGTCGTAATAGTACACCTTACACGAGGATTTGCATATCTCACTCTAGAAAAGTCAGACTACATACCGTTTTTTGATTTAGAATCTAGACATCCATAGGTTTCTTTTTGTGTAAAAATACAAAATTTTCAGCCTTGTAGATTTGTACAGTTTTACTATTGAAGTTGAGCTATTAGTTCAGTCAACTTCCTTCTTTTCTACTCTTGTCATTTATATGACTAAATTTATATCTCTTTTTACTTCCCATTACCTTATATACCAAGGTTGTAGAAGTCGCTAGGCGGTGGTCGGGCGGCCGACGGGGGCCTAGGACTAGTCGGTCTAGGCGAGGACTAGTCGGCGCCTAGGCGGGGACCGTTAATTGTAATAAAATTTAAATTTTCTAAATTTAATAATACACATATTCTAACAAAATAAGTGAATAATCATACAAAATTTACAAAATAAGTGAATAATTTTGTAGAAATCAAAAATTTAGAATCAAACCTTGGTATTATAGGAATCAAAACTAGAACATGAGCTTGGAATCAAAACTTGGAATCAAACTTTGGAACCAGAACATGAACTTGGAATCAAAACTTGGGTTCTGTAAATAACTTAGAACCTGTCAAAAAATACAAAATATGTGAACAGCAAATAAGATATTAGATCACCTAAGATAAGATTGATTCACAAAGTTCAAAAACATATGGAAATGAAATAAATATGTTTCAGTACCATAGACACTCTCCAGAAAGACACAAAGAAGCAGTTCAAATGCAACAAGCAAAGGCATGCCAACAATTACATGACATGGTGCCCACTGCACAAACAGAGAGAGAGTAGGATTGCATAATGCATACTATAAAACTGGTCTATATTCTATATACATAAAGAAAACTAGAACAAAAAAGTAGAAAACAAGATCATACATGACGGTCAAGGGTGTAACTTAATCCCCGAGAAAAAAGCATCAAAAATCAATATCTATACTCCATGTCAATTTCGGAACATCAAAGTAACTTGTATAGAGGAACAATTTTGTAGAAATCAAACTTGAAATCAGAACTCGAAATCAAACTCGAAATCTTACAGATGGCTTACAGACGGAGGTTTATCGGAGCTTTAATAGAGGCTTAATGATGGCTTACAGACGAAATCAAACTCGAACTTGAAATCAGAACTCGAACCTGCAACTCGAAATCAAAATCAAACCTGAAGTCAGAGATGGATGTCGGAGATGGAAGCCGATTCAGAGGATGCGGAAACTCGATAGAAGTCGGCGTCTAAGTGGGAGGGGATGACGGATGAACTACCGGCGGCGGAGGAGCATAGAGGGGAAATTAAAGAAATCGGAGGAGGAGGCTACCGGGTTGCAGACTCGTAATCGGGAGGGAGATTGGAATTTTGCTGAATTAGGTCAAAAGGGTGAGGGGGAAATTAAAAAATTTGAGGGGAAAATTTAAACATTTTCAAAAAAATTGTGGGGCAAATGTGAAATTTTCAAAGACGCCTTTGACCGGCTTTTGACCGGCTTTGACCGACTAGCCCGTTTTTTGACCGATGTTGACCATGCCCGACTAGTTAACCGCATAGCACTAAACGTGTGCAGTATTGGTCCGCCTAGCGCCTAGGCGCCGCCTAGGCCGACTTTTACAGCACTGTTATATACGGTCGCAATCCCTTACTATTTGTTCCACTTTGTAATCTACATGTATTATTATTTTTTAAATACATATCTGGTATCATTCCATACTTGTATTACTGCCACATCATAACCATTGTTAATGACTCCATATTACTTCCTTTTTAAATTCATAATTTATGAAATTTCACTTTCACATACTTCTTACTTTTTTCTTATACATTATATGTATTACTTTCATTACTACATGTATTGTATCATTCTTCACTTGTAATACTTTCACAATTTGACATATTAGCAATCTCGATACCTCTTTCATCCTCATTTGTTATTTATGAGATCTCAGTCTCACTTACTCTTTATACTTACTAATATAATCACGTCTTTTTTCGTTCCCCAATTTTCTTACAATACTTTTATAAGTATTTTTTTTCATTCTTTTTTTTTCACACTAGTGCTTAATTTAGCACTTTGTCTCCCACTTACTCTTTCTCTACCTCTCTTTCAATTTCTCAAGCAACTTATAAAAGCTCACACTTGTTTCACTTTTCATGATATTACCATCTTGTGGTGTAATTAGATTTCACAATCATATATGTTAACTTCTTGATTACTAATATAAATTTTCAATTTCCTTGTCCCACCTTAGACTTTTATAAATAAATTTTATCTCTTGTTTACTGCTTAGCATTCCGACTTTACCTGGTGGATTCTTTGGTGCTTCCAGTTTATTCCATCTGGTACCTCATAATTCCAGAATCAATTGCAATATACCTCATACATACTCCAAAGATTTTTTTTATACACCTATTTCTCAGTTTGACTCTTATAAAAGTCAAAGCTGTCAAGGATTTATTTACCAACTTTGTATACTTTTAGTCATATTATGATTCTAACTTAACAATAAGATATAACTCATTGTCCCAAATAACTTCTTAACACATGCTTGCAAGTTCTTAATCGTATATTGTATATACTTGATTCTCTTTTGGTTTAAAAATTCAAACTAAACATTTTAGTCATTTCCGTTCCATGATAATTTCTTGACACAACCCTCAATTACCATTATTACTCATTACTCTTTACTTGTTGTAGCTAATGCCAACAAAATACTTTTTTTAGCTTTCTTTTTATCCCATATTATATATAAAACTTACTTCTTATGTATCTTTAAATGATACACTACTGCCATTTACTTTCTCATCATCTTTCGTTCTTTTGTATTTCTAGGCAATATGCCCAATACATTATCTGACTCTTTTGCTTCATACTTTATTGTATTCTAATTAGAATACTTATTTCATAACCACCTTTATATTTTTATACATTATATATACATATATCCCAAAACTTACTCATTCTTTTATATTTATAAGCACATATAAACATATATACACTTCTTTGTATTTCATGGTTACTAGCCATGTACTAACCATTTCTCACGTTCTCTGGATACTTTTATCCATCATTCCCATTCGGAAGTAGTAACTTCCTGTCTGTTTATTATAGTTTTTATCTTATCTTTGATTCTTTGTTTAACGCTGATTTAGACATTTACACTTTTTCTTTACTTCCTATTAATTATGACCTTTAGTCATTTTCCTTACATACTTATAGTTTTCTTGAGTTAACATACGTCATTATACTCTTTTATTACTGATATTTCTTCTTATACTTCCTTCATTTGGTTGCGGAATTTAATTCCCAATAACCAATATTTTATCATCATTTTCTTTAAAATCTTTCACTATATTCTTCTGATTATCCTTATCATTTGTTTCATCTTTAATCTCTTGCCTAACATTTATTTAGGCACCCAACCTTTATTTCTCAATTCATATTCGTTTAATCCCATTACAATAATGCAATTTACTTAAAATGTCATAATCTTTAACAATTTCCCAGTCATCATTTTTAATTTGTCATATTACTCAAATCACCACTATATTTATGACTTGATCAATTGTCCAATATTTGGACACTTTTATTTATCTTCTTTGTTCAACCCTAGAAGTTAGTCTTCCACTTTCTTCTAGCTTTGTCATCCTCCATCTTTAGCTTTTCTCATCATTTTCTTCTTATCGTCTTGCAACGATATCTTGCTTCCTTTATGTATTTAATATTCTCACGACTTTTAGTTAAGATTCTGAATTAAATGGTTATGCCCGAAGCACACCACTTGCGTGCACTAAACTCTTCTTTACCACTCTTTTATTATTACCAAAAATTTATGTATTATTAATACATTCTACTTATAATTTCCATCCTTCCTGTAAGAGTCTTACAACCCTCATATAGGTAATCGATACCAATAATTCTTCTCTATATTGCTCTTATTCATACTTCCTCTCGCCTCGACAGGCATATACTTTCATGTCTTTCAATCTGTCTAAGAAGTATTAATTATCAAATTAATTCTTTTACTTTACCATACTAAGTGGTATATATCCACTGCATTAAATTTTAATACTTATAATCTTACTTGTTCTTACTACATAGGCATATAATTCCTATGTTATTGTTACTACTCTCTTCACAATCCTTACCCACCAGAATACCATAATTCCTTTGCGATTCCACCAGTCTCAATACATATCCTGTGATTATGATAATACGGGCCTATATTACCATAATCACCTATACATATTGATTCTACTGTTACCACAAGGTCTCATGGGACACTGGTTCCTTTAACATATAACACCATTATAAATACATGGTGATCCATACTAGAAATCCTACTACTGTATAAACATAGCCTTTAATAAATTTAGACGGTTATGGAAAACATCATATAATTTTCCTAACGGTCAAAATTTTTTTTTTGCTCACTCTAAACGTTAGTTTAACACTTCTTAGTGTTATATATCTACATATTTTTAATAATGCATAATGTCTTATTCATTTAAGACATCATATATCATACTTTCATAAACTAACATTGCTATAGCATGAGTTTAAGCCTAGGAGTGGAACAAGCCAATCCTAATTCGCTTAAACTATGGCTCTGATACCAACTTGTGACACCCCATTTCTACTGTTTGCAAATACTATGGTTTTTCGTATAATTACATGAATACAAAAATACGGTTTATCAAAAACCGTTAATTTTCATGCTTAAAAACAGTGGGTGTTACAAATCCATACCAAAACTAACCATAGTAAGCAAGAAAGGACTAAACCTTGAGTCCAAGATAGGAGCTAACTCGAGCTCCACTCCAGCTAAACTTCATCCCATCTATAGCAAATCATTTTAACCTGGAATACATGGCAAAACATAGAATACGTAAGACAATAATGTCTCGTGAGTTACATGAGTTTTAGACTCAAACATTTAACTTCTTTTTCCAACCTTTTTATAAAACATTTAACGTAAAGCATCTTTCAAAACTTTATAGTAATAACATACTATAACTCTTTACCTTTCAAAATCATATAAACATCTTTCAAAACTTTATAGTAATACATACTATAACTCTTTACTTTTCAAAATCATTTCATAATATACTTTGCAAAAAAAGCATCTTTCTTACTTTCTTTGACTGGTTTTAAAAGCTTGTTGGATTTTTATACCTAGGGCTTTAATCACCATAAGTGATACCCCAAGTCTCTACGGCTAGAAAGAACGGATCAATGCTCACCATAGAAGTTGCTTAGGAAATCTACTTCGCGAAGGGGCTTTTTCCCCAGTAGACTCCATACCTAACCCGGGTAGGTGGAACATAGTTCCCTTACTATCATTGCTTGCTACAATTACCAGTCACATAAAATACTTTCTTCTTACTTGAACATTACTTACATTCATATACATAGTGGCTAAGTGCCAAACTTCATCATTCTCTACCTTTATGGCTAAATGCCAAATGTATAACTTTTATCACTTATGAAAAATATGTTTTTATAACATTCTAAGCTTTATGTCAAGTCATAATTTCCAACATTTTATGGCTATATGCCACCTATGCAGTTATCGCGGTCAAAAATCAAATAGCGGTCAATGACCGATATTTGAAATCACGGTTTTCGCGGTGGTATAGCGGTGGTATAACGTTTTTTTATATTATATATAATTTTATATTAGATCATTAATACATCCAATTACATATTGATGATTGCTAATTAACTCTGATTTTTCATTCAAGCATTTGACCGAACACCTTAAATGCATATAGCTTCACCCATTTTTTATACAGGTTCTTGTATAAGCTATTGCATTCTCCCATGTGACAATGTATTTTAACATTACAATTCATGGGAATAAAGAAACTAACCAAAGCAAGTCGAATGTTCATCTAAGAAATTCAGAATATATCCCAAACAGCAAAACAAGGATCAATACGTTACAATCGTTTTCCGCAAACATTACAATTGTTTTCTGCAAACTAACATTACAATCGTTTTCCGCAAACAGCAAAACAGCAAAACAAGGATCAATACGCAATTCGTTTAATCGAACCTGGAAGTCTTTGTTTAAGCAATCGAACAAATTGAACAAACTGATACGAATCGAACCTGGAAGTCTTCAAGCAATCGAACCTGAACCTGAACGAACCTGAACCTGAACGAATCGAATCTGGAAGTCTTTCTGCAATCGAACCTGAACGAATTGAACAAATTGATGCGAATTCAAACCTGCAAGTCGTTGTTTAGGCAATCAAACATGGAAGTCTTTGTTTAAGCAATTTGTTATCGGTTCAATCTCGAAGTTGCACATGCAATCTGTAATCACGATAACCAAGTCGATAGCTTGCGAACTCGGGATGAAGACGAACTTGGAATGAAATCGGAAGACGAACTTGGGATGAAGACGGGATGCAACTAATCGGAGATTACCGATATCGGAACTGCAATCTCGAATCTCGGCGTGAACGGAATGAAATTGGAACTTAGAATGAAATTGGAATTGCAATCTCGAATCTTGGAATGAAATTGGAACGGTATGAAATTGGAACTTAGAATGAACGGAATGAAATTAGAGAATCGAAAGCTTGAAATGAAGCCGGACTTTGGAATGAAGATGGGGAATACCAACAAGTGAACAACCCATCCCACATCGCTTTAAAAAAATATGGAACGTGCCCTCCTATTATAAATACAAAGCTTGGTCAAGACTAACATTCACTTAGCCGAGTGTAACCGGGTTCAAACTTGGTTTAACTTGGCTCAGTCATTGGGATTGCCCTTTGGGTGGACCTTTGTGTATATTTTCAAAATTTTTAAAAGTGTGTTCAAATTGCTATAGCGGTTTTTTTACTGGTATACCGGTTCCATTTTCTCGGTAAATCGCGGCATTTATCGGCGCAAATAGCGGAACCGCGATACCCAACCGCTAAATGGTGTCGCTATTTTGCCTAGAGGCGAGAACCGCGATACTACCGCTATACCGCCGGTATAGTGGCGCGATTGACTGCATAGTATGCCACTCATACTTGAAACATATACGGTTTGTAACCAAAACATACTTCTTAAACATCTTGTGGCTATATGCTGATTCATACTTGAAAACATATATAGCTTGTAATCAAAATACTCTTTCACATAATTGGTTCATAGACCAACATACTTTCACTTAATTTGACTTGTAGTTCGAAAACATAATTTCAATCATAGCATTATACTTTCACAAACAAGTTAGAAATATTACTCTTGCATATAATTTCACATAAAGAGATTTTATAAGAAATCTTGAAAATACTTACTTGCCATGTACCCCAGAATGGGTAAAAATACTGCATGTACTCACCTCATGTATTGCTAGTAGATTGTTTAAGCGTTCCTTGCATTCGTACTCTTTCTTGATCCAATAATTATTTGGCATGAACCTATAGTTGATAGGTTATACATTAACATTCATTCTAACTGACTCTATAACTCATTAGAGTCTTTATTATACTAATATGGGTCATATAACAAGTATATAACCTCAAAATAATTAACTTAATATAAGTCGTATATATTCCCGAAATATACGTATTTCACTACAGTACCCTCGGGAGGTCGTATTTCCATTCCGACAATTTTCCATGAAGTTTTGGACCATATTGGACTTATGTTTAAAATTTGAGGTCAAACGGATAAGTCTAGCATCAAGTTTCAAAAAAAATGAACCAAACTAGTTCACTCTTAACACGAAGCAGGAGACATTTGATAAATTCACTGCAGCCGCTGGATCGCGACCCGATCCTAAGGGGGATCGCGACGCGACCTCGTCTGGTGTGACCAGATGCTCGATTTTTATGCTACAAATTACCATTTTCCCATATTAAGCCCTTAATGCACGACTTAATCACTAGGGATTGTTCCAAGAGCAAAACCATTCATTTTTTCCAGTTTCTAAACCATTGAAATCATAGATTTAAATCCTTTTCCAAACATTCCCGTTTTAGCATTTTTGGTCCAAAACCGAAATTGTCCAATATTAATCACTTCTACTGACTTATTTCAGCAAATAAAACATTTGGAATTCATTATAACCCATTAAGATCAAGTTGATCATAAGAACTTGTAATCTAGGGTTCTTGATCAAAATTCCAAATCTTCAACAATAACAATCTACTTTCAATTTGATATGTGTTCTCACAACATAAACATGTTTGCTACTTAACAATCATGTAAACCTCTTGGATCATTACTGGAATTTAGTTTCTAGTTCATCCTAAGAAGAATACCCACAAAACTTAGGTTAGAGATCATAACTAACCTTTTATGACTTTGAAATCTTCAATTCCTACCTTGCTTCTTCGATTTCTTGCTTCAATCTTCAAAGATTTCTAGATTTCGCATGACCAAAATTCTTCCCGTAGCTTCCAAATGATCAGCACAAGAAATGAGATATTTCTCATTTTTATACTTCCAGATGTTACACTCTAACCCCTCAAGTGTCATTTCTTGAACTTTGGCCACAATAATCAAGTTTTATCTCATAAAACTTCATTTCTTACACCTTTGCCACAAGCAAACAATATTTTTACATATTTGGTCCTTTACATGGTCAAATATCCAAATTACCCTTTTATGGTAAAATGACCAAATTACCCTTCTTCACCAATTTTCTCTAAACTCTTGGAATTTTACTACATTTCCCCGCTACATTAATTTACAACCTTCAAAATTTTTGGTCCTTACCTTAAGCGTTATCTCGAATATAAATTCAAGATTTTTGGGTCGTTACACATCCACTCCAGTCCCCATCTCTCTTCTCTCTGCCGCATACTCCACCTCCTTTTACAACAAAGCGGAGGAGACTGTTACCTTTGAAGTTGGGTCGGTGAAGACGAAGATTTCGAAATCTCGATTTGGTAAACTTCTAGGGTTTACAGACATCGTCGATGTAGTTGATCCTGAGTCTCTTTAGCCAATCACCCTACTCCGGCTAATTTACCAGATGGGATACAAGGGCGACATTACTCAGTTGTCCAAATTCGTGAAGAAAGGTTTACCTCCTCACTAGAATGCCCTCTTTATGATACTCTTCAAGAGCTTTTCGAAAAGAACAACCGGCACTGACAGTGCAAGTAAGTTATTCTACTCATTCTTCTATGGTCTCTATCACGATGTCAATCTTGACTATGGCTCTATCGTTTGGAGTCAATTCGTCGACAGTGTCAACTACAAACTCAGACACACAGAGATCTCCTGTGCTCGATTATGGTCCCTGGTTGTTCACAGAACAATTGAGAAGCATGACATTCATGTCATGACTGACTCTGTTATGGCCATCATTCCGACTTTACCGACTGCCACCTTTGTTACAACCAAAGCGGAGGATTTCGAATTCATTGGCATGATTCCTATGGCCATGATCCGTCGTGTTCCGAACGACATCACATGTGTCATTGAATACTGCAAGAAGACTCATTTTGCTGTTCGCAATCTTGATGAGAAGCATCAGCTAGCTTTTGATAAGCTAGAGAATCCGAAGAAAGTAGTCAAACGGAAGGGAAGGGGTGCTGCTTCCGATACTGAAAAGCCATCTAAGCGTTCCAGAAGGCTTCGGAAGCTTGTCATGACACATCACTCGGAAGATGATCATTCCGATGATCCGCACGTCATAAATGCTTTAGAGGATGACATGGATGACAATGAAGAAGGAGAACATATTACAGACACCTTTCAACGACCTCCTACTCCAACTCCTGATCCAACTCTGAAACCCACACCTCCTGCTAGCCCTAAATCTCCACCACATAAATCCACACCACCCAACTCACCACCACCAAAATCGCCACCACAAAAGTCTCCACATCATTCATCTTCACCTCATAAATCCCCAACACCTGAGCAATCTACCAACCCCTCTCCAAAATTTCCAGACCCTACTTCCGAATAAGAAGATGAAGATGTCCTGATTTACGATGATCAGGATGATATGGCTGACTACATTGAATCTCCTTTCAATATACACTTCAATGCTCCTAAATCCACTGCTTCAATAATGCAGGAGCAATTCAACGAACTTTCAGCTAAGTTTGATAAAATACTTCAAACCAGCCAAGGTCCTTCCACTTCTGTCTGGAAATCCCAGTTGAAGACTCATAACAATCATGTCGAGACATTAATCTCTGAAAACGTCAAAATAATGAAAGAATTCTCCTCTGTAATGGAGAAATCGGAAAATCATATGGAAAACACTGCAACGAAGTTCAGTAGGTTAGAAACTGATGTACTGAAATTCATACAAGATTTCCGAGACTCCCATCAATCCAACAACACTAAAATGAACTTGGTCATTCAAGGTTTTGCCGACACCCTTAAAATTGAAAAGGAAGCTCTTGCCACCCTTCGGGCGTATTTAAGAAAGGAGAATTCCGATCTGGCTTCCTCTCTTGAAGCAAAGGTCGAAAAACTGCGTGAAGATCTTGCCATGGAAAATGAAGTCATTGATCTCCTGGCTTCCAAAACTACAAAGATTCAACTTTTAAAGGCAGATCTCAAACACACTATAGCAGTCTTGTCATCTGCTGTTTCGCAAACTCGGGCCGTTCGGAGTTGTGTAAACAACATCGATGCCTACATTCGTCGAACGATTGAAGATGATGATCCTATCCTCACTCCTTATGTTCGTGGTCATATTACGAACAAACTTCATCCAGTCCTCCTCTTGCTGAGCAAAATCAAGGGTGTTTCGGAAGACGATGCCGTTCCGAAACAAGGGGGAGACGAGAGCACAAAGGATGAACCTAATCTGAACAACGAAAATGAGTCTGACAAACTCAAAGAAAAGGAAAAGGTAACGGAGTTCAATCAGGGAACTGAGATTCCAGAGGACGATGATAATGATAATGCCTCGGACGTCTCCAAAGAAGATAAGGGAGATAGTTTGAAAAAGACCACAGAAAGTCCCATCAAACAAGCAAGATTCTCAACTTTCACCAACGTGAAGAAACCAGGGACTGAAAAATCTGCTGATGACATTCAAAAACTGAAATTTGATTGGTTTGAAAGGATGAATGTTGGTAACACTACCGCCGGTCCATCGAAACGAAAGACAAAGAAGATTGGTGAAGATGATGAGGACGAAGAAGTTGAGATTTCGGAAGCAGCTAAATTGGCCAGAGCTGCAAGAGAAAAAGAACTTGATGAAATTCTCCGAATTAGTAAAGAGCTAAATGTTGAAGAAGCAGCCAAACGAGATGCGACACTCCTACTGGAATCATGGAAATTGCACTTTCCAGGTTAGGATTACGAAACCATGAAGAAGGAAGCTATCACCCAGCCGATTTAGAACTGGTTGCAGCCAAATTGCTCTTACGACATTGGAAATCAAGTGGACTCTCAATTTGACTTTCCCATGACTGCTAGAGTATTTCTCATTCGATGCTTTGATGAACTTATAACGAATACTCAACCTAGTGCTGTCGTTAATGATATGTTGTTTAACTTCTACCTGGCAAACTATAAACCTCAATATCTATCTTGGAGCTTGAAGAAAATTGTGAAGCTCACTCTGAGAATGCCACATGTTATCTCCCCTTTCCGAAATGCTATCTTCCTAGCTCGCAGGGGATCCGATGAGGAAAAGGATGAATTCACTCTGGCTGATCTTCCTTTCATGAATCCATTTGATTGGGTTTCCCTGTTTAATATTCTTACAAGGAGGGAAGACCATGAAATTCTTCACGAACACATTAAGAAACTACTCATGGACTACATCCTTGAAGTTGCAAAACTTGATGTGGAAGTTGCTGCAGTTTTGGACTCTATTCCTGAATGCTCCGCTGAAAAACCTCCTTCCAATCTTAACAGATATCGTCTCAAAAAAATCAAGAACAAAGATTGGAACGTGGCTTATCCCTCCAAGGAAGGCCAGGAGTCAGTAAAAAGGATTTTCTTTTTGAGAGACAAACATCTATACCGAACTCCTGCGCTGATGAAGATTCTTGATCTTATCAATAAGACTAAAGGCAATTCAGAAAATGATAAAAGGTGCTTCAATGACATGCTGACCTGGTACATTGCTTTCCGAAATAGAATCTTGCTTCTGATTCCGAAGGTGTTTGAAAAGGTTCTGAAGGTTGCGAAACCAGAAGTTGATGAATGAAGGCTCTTCGCAATTTGACTCAAAAGGGGAGATTGTTGAGTCATTAATTAGATTGAGTCAAATGCGAATTTGATTTAGCGCCTGATTTTGTGCCTTTAGATTAGCTGTTAGTTATGGAACGGGCCTGTCCTTCCATACTTAGTTTCATATTTATAGCATGCATGTACCCTAATTAGGGTTAACTTTTGTAATCTTTTCACGGCACTGATACAGAATAGTTCTCTCTGAATTGTTCTTGAGTTGCAGATTAAATCATTCGACATCTGTTCTATATCGTGTGTGTTCTTGTTTATTGTTAAATTTTCCGCATTATTGAATCTAGATCCTACTTCTGAGTTTCAACAAGAAGCTTTATGCAAAATTATCCAAGTGTGACTTTTGGCTGCGGGAGGTTCAGTTTTAGGGTCACATTGTCAACGAGCAAGGAATCATGGTAGACCCGGCTAAGGTGGAGGTCGTGATGTGGTGGGAGGTTCTGAAGACTCCCTCTGAAATTAGAAGTTTCTTGGGTCTGGCTGGTTATTATCATAGTTTCATCCAAGACTTCTCAAAGGTTGCGGTACCTTTGACTCAACTAACTAAGAAAAATGCTACTTTTCGGTAGGGTGAGGAGCAGCAGCAAGCTTTTGAGACTTTACGGCGGAAATTGTGTGAACCTCCAGTTTTGACTTTGCCTGAAGGCATGGAGGATATGTTAGTTTATTGTGATGCATCTATCTTTGGGTTGGGGGCAGTCTTAATGCAACGAGGCAGACAGTTGAAGCCCCATGAGGCTAACTATCCTACTCATGATTTGGAATTGGGAGCGGTGGTTTTCGCTCTTAAGATTTGGAGACACTATTTGTACGGAGTGAAGTGTACCATCTATACAGACCACAAGAGTTTGAAGTATCTGATGGATCAGACAAATCTTAATATGAGACAGAGAAGATGGTTAGATGTATTGAAGGACTATGATTGTGAGATTCACTATCACCCTGGAAAAGACAATGTAGTGGCGGATGCCCTAAGTTGTAAGGTTACGGGTGCGCCCCTTCGGGGCATTTGTCTTAAAATGACGGTTGTGGTACCACTACTTGAACTGATAAGGGAAGCCCAGGTGGAAGCAAGTAAGAGTGAGAATCAGAAAGCTGAGAGAATTATGGGACAGTTGTCATCTATGGTCAAGGATAGCAGAGGCTTGTTAACTCTCTATGAGAGAATTTGGGTACCTAAACTTGGTGGGGTTCGTCAAACTCTATTGGAGGAGGCCCATAAGTCCAAATTCTCTATCCATCCAAGGGCAACGAAAATGTACAGGGATCTGCGTGATTATTATTGGTGGCCCGACATGAAGAAGGGAGTAGCCTGGTTTGTCGAAAGATACATGACCTGTTGTAGGGTCAAGGCCGAGCATCAGCGGCCTCATGGTAGACTTCAGCCTCTTGAGATCCCAGAATGGAAATGGGAGCATATCACAATGGATTTCATCACAAAGTTGCCAAGAACCCCTCGACATATGGACACCATTTGGGTTATCGTGGATAGGTTAACTAAAAGTGCTCATTTCCTCCCCATCCAAGAGACCTTTTCTGCAAGGGAATTGGCTAAGTTCTACATAGACGAGATTATCTCTCGGCATGGTATACCGGTCTCGGTGATATCCGATCGAGATGTCCGATTTACGTCTAGGTTTTGGAAGAAGTTTCATGAGGAATTAGGCACTCGCCTCCATTTCAGCACATCATATCATCCTCAGACGGATGGGCAGAGTGAAAGGACGATACAAATGCTGGAGGATATGCTTAGGGCATGCGTTATCGATTTCGGTGGGAGTTGGGATTCTCATCTCCCTTTAGCTGAGTTCTCCTATAATAACAGTTATCATGCGAGCATTGACATGGCTCCCTTCGAGATGTTGTATGGAAGGAAATGTCGGACTCCTGTTTGCTGGGGCGAGGTTGGCCAGCGGGTGTTGGGTAGTACTGAGGTAGTACTTAAGACTACTGAGCTAATCCAGAAGGTTCGAGAGAGGTTGTTAACGGCTCAGAGTCGACAGAAAAGTTATGCTGATAGATGGAGGTCCGATCTTGAATTTCAGGTTGGGGATTATGTCCTTCTAAAGGTGTCGCCCTGGAAGGGGGTTATTCGTTTCAGGAAGGGGGGAAAGCTTGGCCCTAGGTACATTGGACCATATCGAATCATCGCACGATTAGGTAAGGTAGCTTATCGTTTGGAGCTGCCCTAGAAGCTTAGCCAGATTCACGACACGTTCCACGTATCGCAACTCAGGAAGTGCATTACTGAGGAATCTACAATAGTGCCTTTGGAGGATATTCAATTAGACGGACGCCTAAATTATGTGGAGCGACCGATTTCCATCATTGAAAGGAAAAATAAGACTTTGCGAAATAAAACAATAGGATTAGTTAAGGTTCAGTGGCAACATCGTAAAGGGTCCGAGTGGACTTGGGAACCGGAGGAGGAAATGCGGAGGCATTACCCATAATTGTTTTCAGGCGCGGATTTTGGGGACGAAATCCAGTTAAGTGGGGGAGAATTGTAAGACCCATTCTGCCGAGGCACGGCCGGGACGGATTTGCGGCGTGGCTCGGGAAGGATCTGGATTTGCGAATAATTTTGTACGCGCGGCGCGGTGCGCCGCAAATGTGAAAAACTCTAATTCGGATTTAAACGCATATATAAAGGGTCCCAGCCCTAGGGTTCGTGTTTTTGGAAGTTTCCTAGAGTAGAGTCGACTGGTTTCAGGTGAGGCTCTTCGGTTTCAAGGCTTTGAAGGTTTTTGGAGATTAGAAGAAGGAGATCCAACGCGAGAGAAGGCTTGTAACGGATCGTGGGCATCACTCCGTTTTTCAGAAGTAAGGTAAGAAGATTTACTTTTCTGACTTTTCCTTTTCATCTCGTCATAGGGTGTTACCCATTGGTTTGTAGCCTTAGATGACTTGTAACACTTAGGGTTTGGACCAAGGACATGCATGGACGCCTGTCTATAAGTAAGTGACCTTAGGGTAGTTTCTGTTCCCAGGAAGGGTATAGAGAGGAACCCTAGCCGATGGCTGTACTGATTAAGGGCTAATAAGATTTCGGATCAATACGAGTCTGCGGCGCGGACAGGCTATATCGGCGACGCGGGTTCGGCTAAACCCCGTAACTATGCGAAGATAGCCGCGACGTGTAGGGTGTGGAGCCACGCCGCGGCGAGCGACTGTTTGACCCAAAAGCTTATTTTCGACCAATGTTGGTTACCAAACGTTGGGTCTGACCTTTAGGCAAGTCTATAGGAGTTTGGTCAGTGCTTGACATGTTGTGTATGTGAGATTTAGGTGTGTGACGAGCTAAGTGAGGATATTAGAGAATATCTACACGGTTACGAATCAGGTGAGTATCCTCACCTTACTATATGATGTTGCATGTTAGGCATCTTGTATGTTATTTACAGTTATATGATTTGCTCTATATCTGCGATTATTTGTTGTTGGGCTCAGTACTGATGCGTGTCCCCTCGTAGCTGTTGTATGGCGAGTTGGATTATTGCCTTGTCCCATAGCTGTTGTATGATGGGCTGGGCCATAACCGGGAACCCATAGCTGTTGTATGATGGGTAGAACCGCCCCGTGTCCATAGCTGTTGTATGATGGACGTCCGTAGCTGTTGTATGGCGGGTAGGGTCGGGTCGTTCTCGAGGACGGGTTGTTTAATATGTGGGCATGTATGGTAATTTGTGGACTCACTAAGCTTTAAGCTTACCCGTTGATTTTATAACATTTCAGGTATTTCAAATGACAAAGGGATGGGCAAGACTTGACGGCAGCGCATCGCATACAAATGATTTATTTAATGAACTATGTTATGATTTTCAAATATTCCACTGTTGGTTTAATAAATATGTCGAACAGTTTTACTTTTTGAAATAATGATTTTGTTGGAACCTTGGTAATAAATGAAATTTTATAATTGTGGAATTGGAGGGCGTTACACATAATCTCAAATTTGGTAATTTTATTCCTATTCATTCAAGATCAAATTATTTTTGGTGATTCTCTCATTTATGTACATCTTCAAGATAAATTTTCTACTTTTCATTGCTTAAAAAGGGTTGAATCTGCTATTGCCTTTATCTTTCATTATTTTAGTTATTTATCCCTTTTTATTCATTTATCCCAGTACTGATTCACATGTTCATCTCCATTCATTGTCCGTGTTTGTCAGCTAGATCTGGAATTGATCCCTCTTTCAATATCAACTTAACTTATAATTTTGTTATCATCAATCGATTTCAGTTTCTTGGTAGAATATGTTCATTATCGGTAATGTTAGGGTTTTTGTTCCTCACACAATGTTATTCACTTACCAGGATCTGTTACACATATGTCTGAATAATCGATTGAATCTAGTTTTTTGGTCTATATTTGTTCATTGAGTCCTGGGATTCAATGAATTCATGGATTCATGCTAATGACATTTATTGATACATCTGGTAATGTGCTGAAACGAAATTGATGATGATGAAAATACGTAGAGTTGTAATTGATTTTTGGATCGATAATGATAAATCATGGAATCGTTGAATGTTTAAATGGTATTTTGAATGAGATTTATGCTCAATGATTTGAAGTGTTCTTATCGAAGATGTTAAATATTTTGACGAAAATCAACTCAAATCTTGTTTTCGAAAGAATTTTTTTTAAAAGGTGTTTGTGCTTCGGATCATTCTATTGCAAAGGTAATTTTACAGATGTCATGTCACAGAAGGATAAATGGAGAAGGAGCATACGTATGTGACATTGACGACGATATGATTCGAGAACATACCATTCTTTGCGGTGTGTATTATGGTAGTTGGTTCCTAAATCTATTACCCAAGGGTCTTGAGGGTTAGTTTTACTAGTCATGTTCGTAGTTGGAGTGTTCTTACCGGTCATATTCGCCTTTGGATTGTTTTGTTGAGTTTTTGTTGCGCGGATCATCTGAATCAGGATATCGTAGTCTTTTTTGTGATTTTTGGTATCCCACTCTCTTCTGTTATTGTTGCTGCACGTGCTTGCGCTTTAGGTTTTCCACCTTGAGATCCATAAGAAAATCGTATTACCGTTCCTTATATCGCATTCATGTAATTTATTTGGTGATCTCGCACATGCACCCGGTACAGTTGCACATTATTGGTATTGGATTTATCGACACACCTCTAAGTTTGGTGTAATAAGTCGAAAAATTCATATTTTATTGATTTATGGTTGTAATGGTGCGTCTTAACTCGTAAGCTCAAGGTGCATTCTCTTTTCCATATTGTTCTTTCAGATCCAACCACATGTCTCATGCCGTGATTGCATATTTAACGTTGTTCTTGATTTTTTTTCCATTGAACTTACCAGCCAACCGCGCACCATCACATTGCATCTTTTCCGGTTCATAAAGACTGTTGACTCTTCTTTCGGCATGGGAAACGTGACGTCGACGAATCCAATCTTATTTTTGGCAAACAAGGCATTTGTCATCTCGCTTTGCCAATCGCCATAATTTCCGTCCCAGAGTAAGTTTTCTCCAACAAAGTTTTGCCTCGGATGATCCGCAGAAGTGAGGAAGTAAGCAGGGGCGAAACACGTATATTATAATTAGGGGGGCCGAAACCAAAACTAGTAAACAAATCAAATGTTATTACATATCTATATTTTAAAAAAATAACAAAAATAAAAACGATTAATAAACACATCATTATAATAAAACAAAGCATGCTTATAAAATACTAACTGTTAACAATTATGTTAGGTTATTACAATTTTCAAATTCTAATGTATTGAAGTGTTGGATTGTATCATAAATAAACATACAAAGATAGAATAAAAAATTATAAATATAAAGATTTGATAAGAAACCAATTTCGGATTTAATAGAATACGTAAGAACGCTCAAAATATAATACTTTATCTCATTAAACAAATTTATGTTTCTTTATGTCAAATCATATGAAGGCTATTAAACAATTTTTTTCTTTTCCGTCAAATCAAATATACTTTGCTGCCTTAGTAATTAGTAACTGTATACCTGCTTCTCCTCTCTTTTTATATTATCAAGATATCAGTTTACACAAAAAAATAGTAGTGAGAGAGTGTCAATTTGAAGAGACCGGAAGAGAGAGCGACAGAGATAAAGGGAGTGCATACCTGCACTCCGGTGCCGGCGATTAAGAGAACTCGAACAACTACGGCAACAGTAGTGCACTGGTTATCCGGCGACTCAGTAAGGAAATGGAGAATAGGAAGAAGAAGCAAGAGAGACAGAGGGAGCGTGTATCTGTACTCCGACTAACTTCAGTGAGTTGCACAACGAACGGCTCTAGTATTCTAGGGTTTTCTATTTTTTTGAAACTTTTGTGTTGATGAACGGATTTATAGTATTTCTACGGAGTAAATTATTCAGTTTCCTTGTTAGATTAGCTTTCCTTTTGATAACTTTCGGTTAGTTTAAATTTTCAAAAAATTAAATTAGATAAATTATGGATATTTAGTAGGTAAAAATAGGAGGGGCCGATTTATTTTGATTTTTGAGAGACTAGTTATATAATCATTGATTTTATATATATATATATATATATATATATATATATATATATATATATATATATATATATATATATATATATATATATATATATATATATATATATATATATATATATATATATATATATATATATATATATATATATATATTGATTGGTGTTTAGTGGATAAAAAATCAGGGGGGCCATAGCCCTCCCTGGCCCCTTCTGTGTTCCGCCACTGGAAGTAAGGCGACGAGATATCTATGGCAGATTTCTCGCCGGGCGGTGGGCGTGGGGTGGCGTTACCCGCTATTCTTCAAGAACGGAATTTAGAATTGAGTTTCCAAGTTACGTTTGCTCTAATACCATAATAAAATAAAATAATCTGTGATTTTATTATTGTTTTTCATGTTGTGAACGTATAGAGGAATGAATCAGTTTATATAGGGCTAAACTAGATAACGTCAAAGATAAACTGACTAAGATAATCCCTAATATCAATTTAAATATAGATATACATCCTATGATCCTAATGAAATAAATTTAGAAGTTTCTAGATCTCAACAGTATCAAATCCGTAATTGCCTTTAACGACGTATTTCTACGTCACTTATTTTGATTTATAAAGGTATGTTTTCTGCTGACCTCAACTAGGGTTGACCTTGTGAAGCTTCAGACAGCCTTTCTCATGGCCGAGAATATACCAATTAAGGGTTAGGTCATCCATTCGTCATAGTACTTTTGAAGGTGATTTTTGGTTTCGAAAGTAGCTTAACCCCGCCTAAAAAACCTACGCTTTAGGCTACCTTACCGGTTATCAAAATAACTTGCATACATACATAATTGTCTTTAATTTGGAGTGCTATAGTATTCTAAAAACTCTTGAATCAAGAAGGTACCTAAATCGAATCTAAAAAAAATTCTTAAACCAACCAAAATAACTCGACATCATAGGTTTAAATTCACTTTTTCCCCGCTCGAATTTCATTCTTTTAGTTTATAGATTTAAAACGATTTTTTCACATCCATAATCACATCACCAAAACAAACCTTTCGTGGAATTGCAGCTGGTACGACGCTTAAGCAATGACATGCATCATAAATAAATTTAGACTCAGCAGAAAATTTACATAAAAAATATTATGAAAAATAAATTAATTACAAATAACATTATACACGAAACGAGTTCTGCGGTAGCCCATACAAACAGCAGAAATCGTTATGATATATACAAAAGAATGTTACATAAAAGAATATTGATAGAAAACGATATACACGTGCAATGAATTAACTCATGGGTATCTGTTTGAGTTTATGCTGACATCATTATCCTAAATTCATCGAATGTAAGAACACCATCGCCATTAACATCAAACTTAGCAATCATCACCTTGCAATCATCAACAGTTCTCGACTCTCCCAACTTGCTAAGCATCCTTTTCAAGCTTTTTGGTGTTATACAACCAGACCCCTCCATTTCTTCGTACATCTTGAAAGCCATCTTCAAGTCGTTAGCTTTTTCATCTTCGTTTGCATCTTCAACGACTTTTATCAAATCCTCCATGCTTAACAACCCATCTCCATCAGAATCCATCATCGACGCCGCCATTTCTGCATCCTCCAATGACAACTCTCCGCCGATCTTTCCAATGCAAATCTGGAGCTCCGGTGGTGAGATCTTCCCGTCTCCATTCTTGTCCAAGTGCCCAAATACATGTTTGTATTGTTGTAATTTGTCCATGAAAAACCCGAAATCTATGTATTGCTTACGTTCAGTATTTATGTACTTTAGAGAGAGAAAATTTAGAGAGATAGGCAAGTACTAAGCAGTGAAAAGACGAGGGGGTCTATATATAGAGAAATATTTTCTTGTACGGGCGGCACACGCCTTGTCCACGGGGTTTGTTTTGACCAAAATTAATACTTGAAGGGGGTAAGCAATGACGACTTTTCAAAGTGGGGCAATTATTTATAAGGGAAACATCTGCGAAATGCGCCCCTTAACAATATCAGTCTACTACCTTTTACTTCTAAAAATGTTGTACATAACCCCCCTTTCATTATAGGTGTTTATATATTTGACCATCTATAAAATATATTTTAATTACTACACCGTCATCGAAGAACAACTTGCTAAATAATAAAAGACCACATCGTTAAATGATCCTGAAATTTTAATCATGGTGGTTATATACTAAATTATAACCACGTATGTCGGCGAAATAAGAAAACCTACAGCGTAAAGGAGATATGGCAGATTTGTTCAAGAAAAGGAAAATTATAGATTGTCTTTTTTTTAACTTATGATTCTATTCTGTAACTTTTATTGACTTGGATTTTTTTTTATTTACGATTTTCAATTCTTGCTCAAATTTTTGTAATCAAAATGATTCAAAAAAATATAAGAAAATAAATTAACTTTATAAAATACTTTTTTGGATTAGTTTAATTTCTAGGTTTTTTCCCTCAATTTAGAATTAAAATACAAAAATTATAATTATGTCAACAGGACAATTTTAAATATGATACACAATATGACAATATATTGAATAACCGACCAAACTGCCATAAACAACCCTAACTACCATCTTAATCAATTATGCACGTGAGTCATGCACATCCATTCGTACGACTGGAACGCGCTTTCTTATATAACACCCCTTCTGTTGCAGCTTCCTCCTCAACTCACTTTTTTCTTTTCATTATGAAGAAGTTTAGTTTAAATTTTCATAAGATAGATGTAATCCGATTAAAACGTTTATATCATGTATTTTGTTAAAGTAAAAGTAATAAACTGAACATTATCTATGTTCAATAAATTAATCTACATTTAAAGGCTCTAATAGTATGCGAATATGTACCTGAATAATGTTAAATACAAGCAAACTTGATTCGAGTTTAATCCACAAACAATGACACATATAAGATCTGAAAAGTTCAATATAAACTTGAGACATGTTCCCAAACTAAAAATTGACTCGTTATGTGTTTTGATCGCGTTTAGCGTACTTTAACTTGGTTTAGTTCAACTCGGGGGCGGAACTCTTAAGTGACATGTTCCCATCCTCTTATGCACACCTCTCCCATGAATCCACCAGTTTCATGTTGCTTTCCCGTTAATTGAGATACAAAATTTGCCTTTTATCGATTCTTGCAAACAATGTAAGTTCTTATGCACTTGTTTTTTTTTTTTTTTTTTTGGCACATCAAGTGTTTGTGAAAAGTCTTTAGTGATGGTTTATGAAATGTTACATTTTAGAAGAGTTAAATCAATTATTATGAATGTTCGATTTTGTAAAAAAGCGAGTTTGTAACTTTGTTCTCTCTCTCTCTCTCTCTCTCTCTCTCTCTCTCTCTAAATACATGTAACGCCCCGTTTTTAGCACAGAGTATACCCAAAAATTTTCATTTTTACAACATAAATAATACAGTTGAATACTCGTGTGCTCTAGATACTACAAGAAGTTATCACATAGAATCGTGCCAGGATTCGAGTCGGGCGCTACCACTGCTAACTTGCACACAACACAGCACACACATGTAAGCTACAAAGCTTAGTGACTAACACTACAGCGACATAGAATAACTTATTCAAAAGGCAACATATCACCCAACTCGTGGGTGTAACAATTCCCTGCAACAACTGATAAATACTTATTAATATAAGCATATAGAACAAACCATACTCCTTTTAACTGATTACAATACATTCTCTATATAGTCACACAGGTGTCCCTCGACACCTAAGCCAACTTAATGAATAAGTAATGTGCATCATGAGAATATCAAGCATACACATAAAATAACAACTCTGTACCACTACACAGTACTTCGTCAACCCTACTTCCAATACAGATTCTTCCATCCTACAACATTTCCGGTTGTAAGCCATAAGGCTTTATATATGTCTCCTTATCAATTTCCACTCTCTGGAGTCACTAAGACTCACCACTAACCATATTCTAATATAAGCACAAAAGCTATAACTACATATATTGGGCAATTAAGCCCAACCTCCTAGCCACGAATATGTCGGACAATTAAATCCGACCTCCTAGCCACAAAGGACGTATATGTCGGACAATTAAGTACAATCTGCTAGCCACAAAGGTCGTATATGTCAGACAATTAAGTCCAACCTCCTAACCATAAAGGCCGTATATCTCGGACAATTAAGTCCAACCTCATATATAGCCACAAAGGCCGTATATATGTCGGACAATTAAGTCCAACCTCCTAGCCACAAAGGTCGTATATCTATCGGACAATTAAGTCCAACCTCTTAGCCACAAAGGCCGATATATGTCGGATAATTAAGTCCAACCTCTGTAAGACCCTTTTTCATTTTGAGATGCTTACTAAGGTAAGTGGAGTTATTACTTTATAAATTAGTATGATTCTAACTATGAGTTATTTAGAGTTGTGTGACAATCTTTTATGATTACCTTTGAGTTATGAGTTGTTTGATTTGTGAGAAGAGGTTAAAACCTTTCTTATGTACTAATCTTGGTGTGATTAAGATTAGTTAAGTTGATGTACGAGTTTGGGTGATTAGAAATCCATTTGGAAGAAGTTTGAGATTTAAAAACGCCAAAAATGGCTTACACGGGTCGTGTAACATACGGTAATTTTGTGTTTCCTGGTTACTTAGCAAAACACGGGCGGGTTAAATTTAACACGGGCACTGTAGCGAAACACGCGCCGTGTTACGCGTGCAGACCCCTTTACATGTGCAGAAAACCCATTTCTAGGAATAACATTTCATTTTCGATTTTGAGAGCTTCAAATGGCGATTTTGAGTGAAATGAAGCCTGGAGGTTCGTGAGGAAACATATAGAAGCATGAATCTATCCCCATAAACGTGTTCTTGCTTCCTAATTCGTCAAAGGTGAGTATCTCTCGGTTTTAGGGGTTTTAAACTCTAGTTTTCAATCATCATAATTTTGCTATATATTGTTATATATGTTGTTAGTAGGTTGTTAGTAAATGCCTTTAGAGTAATTGGTGTGATTATTTTCGAGTTTCTATGGTTGAATGAGTAGAACCGTGGATTTAGAGGTTTCGATAAATATAGAGTTGATATTTACCGTTTGTACTCCTTTTTCCTGCTTTTGATTTATACATCTTTTGAGTTAGATGTCGTTGAGATGATCATGGATGTTTGAGAATTGATTCATAATGTGGTGATATAACCGAGTCTAGTGAACAGGAGCCCGATACGTGTAACTTGGGGATTTCATATACTAAATTGATATCAGATGGGTACTTTCTAGTACTTGAGTAGAGTTACACTTGTTTTACGCAGAGTATATATATTTGTTTATATATTTCTATGTGTTATGTTGATTTCATGAGACTAAGTGGTAGAGTGATATTGTTATGGTGGATAATAAATGATGAGTTAAGTATAAACACTGATTAATAGAGAAGAATAGATGTTAGCGTGACTAAGGTAATGCGTTCTTGCATTTGATTATTATAACAATGAGGATTGTAGTAATTGAGTTCATATATGATTGTGCTATGTTGTGGTTATGGTTGTAACCTTTGATTGAGCAAACTGTTCTAAGTAAGTAACAGTGGCCGAGTCAAAAATACATATTGATTGTATAATTAGAGTAATTGTTGATATGGTTGTGTTATTTATTTTCGTGTGGAATGGTATCGCTATGAGGGCTATTGAGTTTAGTAGATTGTTAAAAATGAGTATATATGAAATTGCAATCATGTTTACGAGTATTACTGATTGTGGTATTTGTGATTGAGTTGATGTTACTAACAATTAGCTAGTGTTTGAAAAGCTAATATGTTGCAGGTTCTGAGTTAAGAGAAGATGGATCTTGCTAATGAGAATAGCAAGAGAGGAAGATGAGGATGTTTATTGAGAAAGATTCACGAAATATGACTGAGATTACTCATTAAGCTTTATAAGCTTACACTTGAGTGTTATGTTGTTTTGCAGGTATCTGTAGCTGTGATAGGGGAAGGCATGTGATAAAGAATGATGGACAAGTTTAGAGTCTGTCCTTTAAGTGTATTAGATTTATTTGTAATGTTCGGTTAAAATTTGTAAGGACCCACTTTGATATATAATTGTTTGAAAAATTTTGGGTGTACTTCGTATGTGAAACCGGGTGTTACAAGTTGGTATCAGAGCATGGTTTAAGTGAACTAGGTCTTGAGTGTAGAGTCCTAGACTTAAACTGAGAAGAGAGAGCCTCTATCACATGCTTGGAAAAAGATACTGCTGTAGATTTTAGTTTATGAGTTAATTATAACTTTTATGTTATATTTGTTATTGTTATTTTCTGTGTGTGAATATAGATATGGAGACAGATGAGGACGAGTTAATGAATTGGTCATAGACGGTTGGACCAATACTGGATGATGAGACGAGATTTTGGCTGATATGAGATATCAACCAACAAGAAGACAAGAAATTCAGTCAATAATGAGATATCAAATGAACATGAGAAGAGATATAAATTGAGGCGAGATTCTAGCTGATGATCAGATGAGATACCGGTTGAGGCGAAATTCCAACTGATGATGAGAAAGAGTATGAACATAAGTCGAGCATGAGTTAAGAGTTGAGATACATAAGTGTAGCTGAGTACACTCAAGAGTTGAGAGCCGAAGTACGCAACTTTCAGTTAATGAGGCGACGAGATTTTGCTGCTGTGAGGTATGCAAGTAATTTTACTTAACATGTTAGTTGTAACGTGTCCCGCATATTTAATTGTTGATAATACATGTAATAGAATATGTGTAAAACATGTGGACACTTAAAATATCAATTGAAATTACATGTGTTAGAAAACTGTGGTTATAAAGTGTAGTAATCGGCATCGAGATGAGAATCTCGTGTCCACTTGAGGTAAGATTTACATATCACACAATGAGTCCTTTGTGATTATGTATAACTGAGATCCTAAGTGGTTGCTTGGCGAATACTTAGCAACCATGGAAAATTGTGTATAATGAAAATATACATAGTGAAATATATATATATATATATATATATATATATATATATATATATATATATATATATATATATATATATATATATATATATATATATATATATATATATATATATAAATTATGATATTGCATGTATATATTGCTTGTTGTTTCACAGATATGACGAGATTTCTATATACGAGTAATATGTGGTTGAGACTACATATTTTATGGGGCCACATAACTAGTACTTATGATTGATCAAAATGAATGGCAAAGATAGCCAAAAGAGTATGAATTCAGAAAGACGGTGAGTGTGTAGTTGAATGCACACTATACCTAATTGTGAGTTGGTGGTCACATGATCAGATATGTGTGACAGAAAAGTCAGAGGACATTCGAGTAACCACATAAAGAGTACTTTCTGTTATAATTGAGAGAACCTAGATTGGTTCATATAGGCCTTATTGGCCTAGAAATTGAGTTAATTGTCGAGTAAAGTGGTTGATACCATATATTTTTTGGGGCTACATATCGAGTAAAGTGGTCAAGACCATATATTTTGTGGGGCCACATATCGAGTAAAATGGTTGAGACCACATTTTTTGTGGGGCCACATATCGAGTAAAGTGGTCGAGACCATATATTTTATGGGGCTACATAATGAGTAAATGTGATTGAGACCACATATTCTGTGGGGTCACATATTGAGTTGTTGAGGTTGAGACCACATATTTCTGTGGAACCACATAAAGAGTACCTTGTGGTTAGAGTAGTGAGGATCTTTGTGATTCAAACAAAAGGAGGAGTGAGGATGAATCTTTATGGCTTGAGATCGTAGGGGAGACCCGCCAGAGTTAAACAGAAGATGGATTGAAAGTAGAGAATGGTACGAGGTACCATGATTTGATTAGAGGACGGTATGAGATACAGTGATACAGCGTTTAGTGGTGAAACTGGAGGAGGGTACGGGAGTACCATGAGCTGAGGCAGGGTGGTGCCGCAGTGTTGTGCTTGTCTATAGACATGTATGTACTTTATGATGATGTGGAGTAATGAGACATGTACTATCCTTGCGTATGGATATATATGAACATAACGGTAAGCTTGTGTGGCTTGAAACCTTGCGGGTTAAGAAGAGGACGAATCAGAGGCTGAGTAACACTACATGAATCAGAGATTGAGATGATAACGATAGAGAAATGGCGAGAGGAAAATCCTTACTGATGGTGTGTCAAGAGGAATATATGTGGTTGTGTTGAGAATTTATTTGAAAATAAATTATCGAGTTTGATAGAGTCAATGATTAAGTGAGAATATAATGTGGATTATCCACATAAGTGAGTACTCATGTGGATTGTCCACATAAGCGTGATGTAATAAGTGAGTACATCGAGAGAAACAACATGAGGTATGTTATTAAACTGAGACAATGAGGAGCCAATTGATGGAGGATTGTTAGTTATATATTGGGTGAAAAACCTAATATGTATGCTGAAGTGGGAGCAGAGATAATGAGCATTCGGAGAAGTTGAAATCGGTTGTGGTGATGAGACAATTGAAACGGGTCTTGTATGACCAAAGTGTAGAGAGTTAAATAATAAATTCAAAGAAGGCGTGAGTGAAACTCGAGATAGTTTCTGATATTTTGTTATTTATGGATTTTATCCTAGTATTGTGAGCCGTGTTGATGAGGAATCAATAACTTGCATGTTGTGATTGGAGGAGTAAATTGAGAGAGAATGAAAGTATGGAATTCGGTGAGACCGTTTTCCTTATTGAGTTAGAGTAAACCATTTCAAGGAGATTGGAAGCTGAAGTTGAATCTCAAATAATTATTGAGATTAGTGTTATAGAAAGAGTGGATGGTACATTGAGAATGTGGCTCGATGTGAGTCATATATATGAGTGTATGTAAATGATAATAAGGGTTGGAATATCACTTGAGGAGTAAGGTGAGATACCTTGATGTCGACAAAGCTACAAAGAAAGGTGTGCTATAAAAGAGTGAGTACTTGCCTATGTGGCAATGATGATAGTCAATATGGCTATAGAGATCATCTTAGAGATCATCATATATTATGAGTAAATGAGGTGTAATGATATATACATGTCATATGAGTTGACGAGAGGATAATATCATTATCGTATGCGATGCGTGATTGTGACGATGAGGTAGTTATATAGACCATACCTATTCTAAGAGATTCCGAGGACGGAATCTTTTGAAGGAGGAGAGAACTTGTAAGACCCATTTTCATTTTGAGATGCTTACTAAGGTAAGTGGAGTTATTACTTTATAAATTAGTATGATTCTAACTATGAGTTATTTAGAGTTGTGTGGCAATCTTTTATGATTACCTTTGAGTTATGAGTTGTTTGATTTGTGAGAAGAGGTTAAAACCTTTCTTATGTACTAATCTTGGTGTGATTAAGATTAGTTAAGTTGATGTATGAGTTTGGGTGATTAGAAACCCATTTGGAAGAAGTTTGAGCCTTAAAAACGCCAAAAATGGCTTACACGGGTCGTGTAACATACGGTAATTTTGTGTTTCCTTGTTACTGTAGCAAAACACGGGCGGGTTAAATTTAACACGGGCACTATAGCGGAACACGAGCCGTGTAAAATTAACACAGGCCGTGTTACGCGTGCAGACCCCTTTAAATGTGCAGAAAACCCATTTCGAGGAATAACATTTCATTTTCGATTTTGAGAGCTTCAAATGGAGATTTTGAGTGAAATGAAGCCTGGAGGTTCGTGGGGAAACATATAGAAGCATGAATCTATCCTGGTAAACGTGTTCTTGCTTCCTAATTCGTCAAAGGTGAGTATCTCTTGGTTTTAGGGGTTTTAAACCCTAGTTTTCAATCATCATAATTTTGCTATATATTGTGATATATGTTGTTAGTAGGTTGTTAGTAAATGCCTTTAGAGTAATTGGTGTGATTATTGTCGAGTTTCTACGATTGAATGAGTAGAACCGTGGATTTGGAGGTTTCGGTAAATATAGAGTTGATATTTACCGTTTGTACTCCTTTTTCCTGCTTTTGATTTATACATCTTTTGAGTTAGATGTCGTTGAGATGATCGTGGATGTTTGAGAATTGATTCATACTATGGTGATATAACCGAGTCTAGTAAACAGGAGCCCGGTACGTGTAACTTGGGGATTTCATATACTAAATTGATATCAGGTGAGTACTTTCTAGTACTTGAGTAAAGTTGCACTTGTTTTACGCAGAGTATATATATTTGTTTATATATTTCTATGTGTTATGTTGATTTCATGAGACTAAGTGGTAGAGTGATATTGTTATGGTGGATAATAAATGATGAGTTGAGTATAAACACTGATTAATGGAGAAGAGTAGATGTTAGCGTGACTGAGGTAATGCGTTCTTGCATTTGATTATTATAACAATGAGGATTGTAGTAATTGCGTTCATATATGATTGTGCTATGTTGTGGTTATGGTTGTAACCTTTGATTGAGCAAACTGTTATAAGTAAGTAACAATGGCCGAGTCAAAAATACATATTGATTGTATAATTAGAGTAATTGTTGATATGGTTGTGTTATATTGTTTCGTGTGGAATGGTATCGCTATGAGGGCTATTGAGTTTAGTATATTGTTAAAAATGAGTATATATGAAATTGCAATCGAGTTTACGAGTATTACTGATTGTGGTATTTGTGATTGAGTTGATGTTACTAACAATTAGCTAGTGTTTGTAAAGCTAATATATTGCAGGTTCTGAGTTAAGAGAAGATGGATCTTGCTAATGAGAATAGCAAGAGAGGAAGATAATGATGTTTATTGAGAAAGATTCGCGAAATATGATTGAGATTACTCACTAATCTTTATAAGCTTACACTTGAGTGTTATGTTGTTTTGCAGGTATCTGTAGCTGTGATAGGGAAGGCATGCGATAAAGAATGATGGACAAGTTTAGAGTTTGTCCTTTAAGTATATTAGATTTATTTGTAATGCTCGGTTAAAATTTGTAAGGACATTTTGTGTAATTAATTGTGATGATAACATCTTGATCCGTGGTATAAGTACAAGTATACCCACTTTGATATATACTTGTTTGAAAAATTTTGGGTGTACTTCGTATGTGAAACCGGGTGTTACAACCTCCTAGCCACAAATACCGTATATGAACCATAAAGGTTTCTACAATATATTTGGTAATTAAACCCAATCACCTTGCCACAAAGGCGTATATGAACCACAAAGGTTCCTACAATATATTGGGCAATTAAACCCAATCGCGTAGCCACAAACGCCGTATATGAACCACAAAGGTTCCTACAATATATTGGGTAATTAAACCCAATCGCCTAGCCAAAAAGGTCGTATATGAACCATAAAGGTTGGTACAATATATTTGGTAATTAAACCCAATCGCCTAGCCACAAAGTCTGTATATCATAACTGTAAGGTATTCATACAAAACAGGCATACAACAACTCCCAACACTTCTAACCACGTACCTTTCTACATGCTGGCACGTAATCACAAGACGTCTATCGCATGAACGTCGGACTTACTTTAGGTGGCATGTAAAATATTCGCTATACATCCACTCAACTCTATAGTATTAACTCATATATAACTACAAAACTCGCCTCTAATAACAATTTATGTCCATACTTGCTACCCCCAGACTACATAGTACTTGTACACGGTAATCTCGATATACCTGTGAAACAAACAGCACTATATACATAATATCAGTGTATATATATATATATATATATATATATATATATATATATATATATATATATATATATATATATATATATATATATATATATATATATATATATATATATATATATATATATATATATATATATATATATATGTTATAAATTCAGCGTTACCACGACAATTATGAACAAACTAAAAACTAGAATATAGATGAAGAAAGAAAGAAAGCTTGAGAGCTTGGAGAGAGTAGAGAGAGTTTATATCACTTGTGAAAGAGTTGATATGAGATGCATTTTCTTCCTTACATTGATGGTCTATTTATACTACCAAGTCTACTATTCAAATATAGTTGTTTAATTGGTAAATGCAAAGTGATGACAAAGTGATGACATAATGTTGTCATTCACCAATTACTTGTAATACTCCCCCTTGAATGACATCATTCTACATCAGAGTTCAACTTTGAAGTACTGCCTCATTAAAAACCTTGCTAAAGAAAACCCAGTGGGAAAAAACTTTAGCGAAGGGAAAAAGAGTGCAGTGTCTAGTTGACTCCCCCTCATTTAGATATCGAATGACCATTATGTATTGTGTAGACGTCTCATTCCAATACCATGAACATGTTTTCTAAAGATCTTGGTAGGAAGTGCCTTTATGAAAAGATCTGCTGCATTGTTGCTAGATTGAACATATTTTAGTTCAATTTGTTGATTCTTTATACGCTCTTGAGTGTATTGAAAAAACTTTGGAGGAATATGTTTTGTCCTGTCGCTTTTGATGTACCCTTCTTTCATTTGAGCGACACATGCTGCATTATCTTCATAGATTAAGGTTGGAGATTTATCTTTATCAATTCCACAAGAAATCAGTATAAGTTGTGTCATCGATCTTAACCATGTACATTCTCTACTAGCTTCATTTAGAGCAATTACTTCTGCATGATTTGAAGATGTGGCGACGAGTGTTTGCTTTTGAGAACGCCAATATATTGCAGTACCTCCATTCATGAATACATATCCAGTTTGAGATCTAGCTTTATGAGGATCAGACAAGTAACCTGCATCTGCATAACCAATCAAGCCTTGTTTTGAACTATTAGGAAAAAATAAACCTAAATCAGTAGTTCCGCGAAGGTATCGTAATATGTGCTTGATTCCATTCCAGTGTCTTTTTGTTGGAGATGAACTAAATCTTGCTAATAGATTTACTGCAAAAGAAATGTCAGGTCTAGTACAATTAGTAAGATACATAAGAGCTCCAATTGCATTAAGATATGGTAATTCTGGACCAAGAATTTCTTCATTTTTCTCACAAGGGCGATATGGATCTTTGTCAATATTTAGTGATCTAACAATCATTGGAGAGCTTAAAGGTTTGGCTTTATCCATATTAAAACATTTCAAGACCCTTTCTGTATAGTTTGATTGATGCACAAGTATCCCATTTGGCATATGCTCAATCTGTAAACCAAGACAATATTTGGTTTTCCCAAGGTCTTTCATTTCAAATTCTTTCTTTAAAAATTCAATCACTTCAAGGATTTCTTTATTCGTCCCAATAATGTTCAGATCATCAACATAGACGGCTATAATCACATATCCAGATGTTGTTTTCTTAATAAATACACACGGACAAATAGTATTGTTTTTATAGCCTTTGCTTATTAAGTAATCACTTAGACGATTGTACCACATACGTCCAGATTGCTTTAACCCATACAATGATCTTTACAGTTTGATAGAATACATTTGTTTAGGTTTTGCACTTAATGCTTCTGGCATTTTAAATCCTTCGGGGATTTTCATATATATATAACTGTCAAGTGATCCATATAAGTAAGCAGTAACAACATCCATAAGATGCATATCTAAATTTTCAGAAACTGCTAGACTGATTAAATATCTGAAAGTGATTGCATCCATAACAGGAGAATATGTTTCTTCATAATCGATTCCCGGCCTTTGAGAAAAACCCTGAGCAACGAGCCTGGCTTTGTATCTCATAATTTCATTTTTCTCATTTCTTTTTCGTATAAAAATCCATCTGTATCCCAATGGTTTCACAACTCCAGGTGTGAGTATAATAGGTCCAAAAACCTTTCTGTTATTGAGAGACGTTAATTCAGCTTGCATGGCCTCTTTCCATTTACCCCAATCCTGCCTATTTTGGCATTCAATGACAGATTGTGGTTCTGGATCCTCATTGATAATATTGCATGCAACTGAATAAGAAAATATTATATCTTCTAATTCATATTGGCTCCTTACTATTTTTATATGACCATAATTAATTTCAATCTCCTTATCATTTATTTCCTCAACTGGGGAAGTAATGTTATTTTGTGTTTCTTCATGAACACTTTCATTATGCTCAAACATATTTTCCATTCCTCTTCTTTTTCTAGGATTTGCATCCTTAGAACCAAATGGCCTTCCACGCTTCAGGCGTGCTTTGGATTCTTGAGTTACTTTTTTATCAGATTGTCTATCTGGGAGTTCAATTCGAGCTGGAGCGTTAACAGCAGGTATATATGATTTAGTAACTCTTTTTGTATCAGTAAATGCATCAGGTAATTGATTTGCAACTTCTTGCAAATGTATTATTTTTTGAACACCCATCTCACATTCTTGTGTATGGGGATCAAGATATGATAAAGAAGGTTCATACCATGAAACATTCTTTTCTTGGGTTTTCATTTCTCCCCCAAGCGTTGGGAAATTTTCTTCATTGAAATGGCAATCAGCAAGACGTGCTGTAAACATATCACCTGTCAAAGGTTCAAGATATCTTATTATTGAATTTGTTTCAAAACCAACATATATTCCCAACCTCCTTTAAGGACCCATTTTTGTACGTTGTGGTGGAGCAATAGGAACATATACTGCACTTCCAAAAATTTTAAGGTGGGATATATCTTGTTCTTTTCCAGAAACAAGTTGAAGGGGAGAATGTGTATGATATGCACTTGGTCTCATACGAATCAATGATGCAGCATGTAAAATTGCATGACCCCATATGGAAATAGGAAGTTTTGTTCTCATTATTAATGGTCTAGCTATTACTTGGAGACGTTTAATCAGTGATTCTGCTAAACCATTTTGAGTGTGTACATGTGCAACTGGATGCTCAACAGTAATTCCTATAGACATACAATAATCATTAAATACTTGAGACGTAAACTCACCTGCATTATCAAGTCTCACTTTATTGATGTTATAATTAGGAAAATGTGCTCTCAGTTTAATAATCTGAGTTAGGAATTTTGCGAATGCCATGTTACGAGTTGATAATAGGCAAACATGAGACCATCTAGTTGATGCATCTATTAAGACCATAAAGTATTTAAATGGTCCAGAAGGTGGATGAATTGGTCCACATATGTCTCCTTGAATTCTTTCTAGAAATCTAGGTGATTCCCTTTCAACTTTCATTGGTGAAGGTCTTGTAATTAATTTCCCAATGGAACAAGAAATACACGGGTTCTTATTACCTATTTGAGGGAACTTCTAGTCCTTCAATGGATGCCCAAATGTATTTTCAATTATTCGGCGCATCATTGTTAATCCTGGATGGCCCAGCCTGTCATGCCACAAACTAAATATTCTAGGATCACAAAATTTTTCTTTAACCACCAAATTTGACTCAACTATATTTATATATGTAAAATGTAAACCAGAATCAAATTGTGGTAATTTCTCTAATATATGGTTTTCATTTATTATAAACATATATTTCGTGTTTCCTATTGTTTTGGTAAATGTGTCATATCCGTTAAGTTATATATCATTAAAACCCAATAAATTTCTATTTGACTTTGGGGAGAATAACGCATTACTGATTACAAACTTCGTACCATTAGGTAACATGAAACAAGCATTTCCTGCTCCTACAATGAAGTCTACAGGACCTGATATTGTATTTATGTGCCCTTTTACGGGTTTTAGTGTGGAAAAATATTTCTTTGTTTTCAAGATGGTGTGTGTGGTACCACAATCAATTATTAAGAGTTCGCCAAGATTTCCTTGGTTTTGTGCTCCAGTTGAACTCATTTTGAACTTCATATAAGAAAAATAAATGATGAGTTATGAACACAATTTTAATAAAAGTGACTCGAAAAAACTTCATTAAGAAAGAAAAACATTACAATAAAAAATTAAAAACATGTTACAAAAGGAAACTAGTTTTCTAGGATGTCTAAATCATTGCAAAAGTCAAGAGTGTTTAGTTCAATGTTTCCTAGATAAACACCATCGATGAGGTTGACTTCTTTCCCCTTTCCTTTAATGGAATCTTGGGAAAGTTTACAAAGATGGGGATCTGTACGACAGGTCCTTGACCAATGACCTGTGCTACCACATCTATAACAAGAACCTCCGGGGTTCTGTGATGTTCCGGCATCATTTCTTTTTTTTGTGGTTGGACATTATTTCATTGTGGAGTGTGTTGATTATTGTTTCTTTGACCACGCCCACGGTTATAAGGATGACCGCGTCCACGACTCTGAGTATAACCGCGCCCAAAATTTTGGTTTTGGTTAAAATGTTCTCGACCGCGACCACGGCCTCGTCCACGACCACGACCACGACCACGTCCTCGTCCATATGAATTATTTCTTGGTTCATAAGTGATAGTAGCATTTGCTTCAGGAAGTGCTACTGAACCTGTTGGACGGGACTCGTGGTTCTTTATTAATAGTTCATTATTTTGTTCAGCAACAAGGAGAAGTGTATTAAGCTCAGAATATTTTTTGAGCTTTTGCATACGATATTGTTGTTGCAATGTCATATTTGATGCATGGAATGTGGAGAGAGTTTTCTCCAACATTGAAGCATCAGAAACATCTTCCCCACAAAATTTTAGTTGTGAACATATCCGAAATAATGCGGAATTTTAGTCATGTACCTTTTTGAAGTCTTGAAACCTCAACGATAACCATTCAGCCCTAGCACTTGGAAGTATAACTTCCTTTTGGTGGTCAAATCTTTCTTTTAAGCTTTTCCAAAGAGTGCTAGGATTAGTGGTATTGAGGTATTCATACCTCAACATTTCATCGATATGTTTGCGAAGGAAAATTATTGCACGTGCTTTATCTTGCGACGTGCACTTATTTTTTTCTTTTATAGTTTCAGATAAATCCATGGACTCAAGATGCATCGTAACATCTATAGTCCAAGGCATGTAGTTCTTTCCGCTGACTTCAAGAGCGGTAAATTCAAGCTTTGCAATGTTTGACATATTGTAGTTCCTAAGAAAAATAAAACTCATTAAATTTGTCGTTTAAAGGTGGGGATGGGTTTTACTATTTTTATTATAGTTACAAACATAATTAAATAGATGAATCTTCTCAAATTCCTTTTATTTTAAAATTTAAAATTTTATTTTTAATCGGTTGCGCATAAATAAACGTTAGTATATATAAATAGATGTCAGAGCATGAATAATAGTTAGTATACATAAATAAATGTTAGTGTGCGTAAATAAACATTAGTTTATATAAATAAGAATTAGTATACATAAATAAATATTAGTAAGCGTAAATAAATGCTAGTTTGCATAAATAAATGTTAGTTGCCGTAAATAAACGCTAGTTTACATAAATAAACGTTAGTTGCCGTAAATAAATGTTAGTTTGCATAAATAAACGTTAGTATACATAAATAAATGTTAGTTGCATAAATAAAAATTAGTATGCGATAACAAAAGTTAGTTTGCAATAATAAATGTTAATAAAGCGTAAGTAAATTTAGAATAAGAAATGAACTTCGTTAGTAGTCATAACGTCAAGGATAAATAAGAAAAGAAATTTGTTAGTAGTCATAACGTCAAGGATAAATAAGAAAAGAAATTTGTTAGTAGTCATAACTTCGAGAATAAAATGTTGTTTTTTTTTTCGTTATCGTTGTTATTATTATTATTATTATCAATTAACATTCTAGTTTTGATTAAATTACATACCTTGATTAGATCGATGTGTCTTTTAATCGTCTTCGTTAGAGCCTCGTGCTGATAACGTGTTATAAATTCAGCGTTACCACGACAATTATGAACAAACTAAAAACTAGAATATAGATGAAGAAAGAAAGAAAGCTTGAGAGCTTGGAGAGAGTAGAGAGAGTTTATATCACTTGTGAAAGAGTTGATATGAGATGCATTTTCTTCCTTACATTGATGGTCTATTTATACTACCAAGTCTACTATTCAAATATAGTTGTTTAATTGGTAAATGCAAAGTGATGACATAATGTTGTCATTCATCAATTACTTGTAACAATATATATATATATATATATATATATATATATATATATATATATATATATATATATATATATATATATATATATATATATATATATATATATATATATATATATATATATATATATATATATATATATATATTACCATAATCGCAAAGCACTCGTTATACGATATGTAAAATCCATCCCAAGTGAACACGAGATCCTCATCCCGGTACCAGTCACTACATATCAAAACCATAAACTTATGCACATGTAATCACAATTGATTCTCTGTGTATCTATGTAGTTTAAACATATTCTACTATATGTATTATTTACAATTAGGCACATACAGCACATAGAACATGTTACCACTAACATGTTAGGTAGAGGTACTCATCTAGTTAGAAGACCTGCGAAAGTCTAGCTAACTCAATTTGTAGGTTTAAAGTGTTTCTCCAGCACTTTTCAAACACCTACATCATCACACACATAACATATATGTAAAGACTTCATATCTACACAACTAAAGTTCACTACATGAACTTTCGATTTAGGGTTCTGGATTCGGAACCAGTTTACAACCACGATTCAAGCATCACTTGCTCAAACCTCCTTAGTTGCAGGTGGGTTACCAACACCACCCGTAAGAAACTCTTCCCGAGTTATACAACTCATTAATTTGAAGCTAGAACATGAAATCTTACCTCTTAGATGCAGTATCTTGATCCTTGCTTCAATTCCTAGTGTTCTTGAGCTTCAATCTTAACTTGGGAGACTTCTGGGAGTTTTCTAGGGTTTTTGTACGAAAAGAACCCCAAAACTTCCCTCAAAAGACCTTTAAAACCAACATAAAGTTTTTGATATGTGAAATTAGCGTCGCTAATCCCTATGATTAGCGGCGCTAATGGTCCGCTTCACACTTTCTTATGTTCAGCTTTACGTACTCAGCCTGATGGTCAGCTTGAGCTGACTAACTCAATTTAAGCTTCATAAATAGCATCCTACTTTCAATTGAGGTTCTATTTTGCGATCCAAACACTCCCGAAAACATTCCAAATCGCACTTCAACTCAACTTTACATCATATTAAATGACTAGGATGCCCCTTTAAGTCATTTAACTACACAATCAACTTTAATCACATAAAGGTTAAATGTAAACACTTACCCAAAGGGAACACGGTGTTAGAATATTGATGCATAATTTTGTAAAAGAAAGTGAGAAATTAATTTTAGAAAAAAAATTGTTCCCTTTTAACTTTATCCCTCAATGTGAATCTGTGGTTTTTATGTAATATTTTTCTGTTGTTTTATGTCGTTTAGTTTTACGTTCAACCTAAAGTTTTAATGACGTCAACGTGTTTGTGATATTTCCTGAATGAGAATTCAAGCGTATATGCTTTTCCTTTATGTGTATTGTATTTGTAAGGCATCGTGAAATGAATATTCTTTTTTCCTTTGTTTAACCTCAGTGATGTGAATATTTTTCTTTTGTGTTTATATGGTTTTGTTTAGAAGTTTTGACTCCGGCCCCCTAGTTCCAATACTCGTGTTCCGCCCCTGGTTCAATTCAATCAAACTCGACTAGCTTGATAAAAACTTGATCTGATTGAAACTATATTTGTTAAGTTTGTTCGACTGAAGTGTTTCTTTTAAGGATATGGTTATACGACACGAAAGATATTCTCGAGAATATAGGATATTTTCATGGAAAACAAGATCCGTAATAACTTATTAAATAAATTCATGTATGCTCGTATAAGGACCACTTTATGACTTCATAAACAAGTTTTTCATCCATTAAGTCATAAGGAAACACCATCACACAAACTCATTCACATCTCTTTATTTATTTTGTGTGTGTGTCTATATATATTTATATATATATATATATATATATATATATATATATATATATATATATATATATATATATATATATATATATATATATATATATATATATATATATATATATATATATATATATATATATATATATATATATATATATATATATATATAACTATTGATTATCTTTTACAAGATGAGTATAGTTTAACTTTTACATAATGAGTAACAGTGACTATAAAGTACTTACAGTCACCTTTTTACTTTTAGACACACACTATACATTAAATTGTGACCATAAAATACTTATATTTACAAGTAATATTTTATTTATTATAACCATATTTTATTTTTAGACACACACTACACATTAAATCTTGATTATAAAGTACTTATAGTCATATTTTTTCTTTTTATTGTAACAATTATTTACTTTTACACACACTATACATTAAACTAAAACCATAAAATAATAATATTCATAAGTTTAAAATTCATTTTTAATGAAAATTGTTCACTTTTAGACATACATAAAAAATTAAACTGCTACCATCAACTAATAATAGTCAGATTTTTTTTCTTTTGTCGTGACCATTTTTGACATTTAGACACACAAGATATTTTCAAATGTCACCATCTAAAACTTATTTTTCCCCTTAAGCTGTGACCACATATTACTTATACTTCTGTGGTTTTTTCTTAAAATGTGATCATTAAATAGTTAGCCACATTTTTTTCTATGGTGACTATTGTTGACTAACATAAACAGTGACCATAATTATAGTCACACATTTTTGCTTTTATCGTGCATATTATATACTTTTAGACACGTATAAGAAACTATATCGTGACCATATAATACTTACACTCTCAACTTTTCTATTTTATCATGAAAATTGTTTATTTTTAGTCAGACATAAGAAAATAAAACGTGATCATAGAATACTTATAGTTACTAGTTTTGTTTCTTTTACTAAGTGGCTAATAACACACTATCATATAGACACATAAAATCTTTTATGTGGTCATAATTATATATATATATATATATATATATATATATATATATATATATATATATATATATATATATATATATATATATATATATATATATATATATATATATATATATATATATATATATATATATATATATATATAGGGTAAAGTTCAATTGAGAACCTAAAAAAGCCTAGGAACCTAAGAACCCATTTTATGAACTTTTTTTCTACACAATCTTTTTCAAAAAAAAAAATATACCAAAATTTTTGTTATGATGCATCTAGAAGATTTCAAAAAAAAAAATCATTTTTTTAATTTTTTTTCATATGAGTTTAGGGTTTAGAGTTTAGGGTTTAGGTTTAGGGTTTAGGTTTAGGGTTTAGTGTTTAGGGTTTAGGGTTTAGAAATCTCTTAGACGCTTTAAATAAAAAAATTGGATGCAAAAAAAATCATTTATTATTATTTTTTTTTATATGGGTTTAGGGTTTAGGGTTTAGGGTTTAGGTTTAGGGTTTAGGGTTTAGGGTTTAAGTTTAGGGTTTAGGGTTTAGAAATCTCTTAGACGCTTTAAATAAAAAAATTGGATGCAATTTTTTTTGAAAAATATTGTGTATAAAAAAAGTTCCTAGGTTCCTAGGGTTTTTTAGGTTCTCTCATGATCTCGACCCTATATATATATATATATATATATATATATATATATATATATATATATATATATATATATATATATATATATATATATATATATATATATATATATATATATATATATATATATATATATATATATATTCGATTTAAGACACATAAGAAACTATACTGTGACCATATAATACTTGCAGTAAAAAAATTTCTATTTTATCCGGACAGTTGTTTATATTTAAACACACGTAAGAAAATACAACGTGGCCATAAAATACTTATAGTTACTTCTATTTTTTCTTTTACTAAGTGGCTAATAAAACACTAACATATAGACAAACAATATCATTTATGTGGTCATATATACTTACTTTTAGCTACATTGAAATCATGTATCTAATTCCACTCTATGATTTTGACACATAAACAATTCCTTCATGTGACCATATATGTATCTATCCCGACTTACAAAAACCACATCAAACTTTTTCAATATTTCAAAGAAAAATCGTGGCAGTTAGTGATATGTGGCCACAGTGTCTGAATGTGGCTCGTAGATGTCATATTTTTACGTTAAATCGTTGTTAACGCTTCCGATCAACATGACAATGGTCACGCCAACTGTTGTAAAATGTAGCTAAAAGTACTTCGAAAGTTTTATGTGACCTTTAGCCACTCTAATAATCAAAAGTGTGACAGGGATATTTTGGAAAAATTATGGCTGTAGGTCATTTTTTTACTAGTGAAATGGATAAATTGTTCATGAATGTTTATGTTTCTAAACCCATGTAACTCATGAAACATGATGGTATTACGTATTTGTTTCTATACCATGTATTCCACGTTCTAGTTCCAATATTTAGAAGCTTTTGAGTAAAGTATGAAGTGTTTTGCAAGACCTAGATGGAGTGTAGCTTTTATATGAATATTTTGTAAATCTTAACTTGCTTGCTAGGGTTGGTTTGATACAATTATGGTAACACCCATGTTTTGTTCTTGTAACAATGTTTTTTGTTTAACCAACTTTTGTATATTTGGGTTTAATCCCTATAATTAAGTACATCATAACATCAAAAGTTTTTGTTAAGTTGGGGTGTTACAGTTGGAAACAGAGTCATAGTTTAAGCGAATTTAGATTGCATTATTTGACTCTTAGGCTTAAACTTTGTACAATAGGAATGTTAAGATGATATAGGATTATTGTGTATGTCTAAACTGATTAAGACATTACGTGTTGGTTGAACTATATAAAAGCATGACATCAGGACATGGCCATGCAAAGGCTTTTAAGGTCTAGAGTGAAAATAGTTTTATTATGGAACATTAGTATATTGGAATTCTTATAGATAATGGTTCTAACAAGAAGCGGCCAAGGGTCATGTAATGATGATTGAGAACCAAATTGAATACCTTATTTCGTGTATCGATGACCCTAAGTCGATGACGAAGTAAATCTTAGGATTAATAACAACCTTTCCCTAGTTACCATCAAAGTTATTCAATAACTTATTCATGTGGCTCAAAATGAAAACCAAAATGAAATGAAACATCTCCATGATGAACGATTTGGAGACCGATCCAAAACCTTGTCAGAAAATAGTACTGGGAGTAAAACTCCCGAGAGCGTTGCTCAAACTCAAACTCCGTCTTATGAAGAACCTCTTCTTCCTCCTCCATAACGTCCTCGTGATGCATCTATTGAGTGTACTTTCAAAGACTTTATGTCTTGCCGACCCAAGGAGTTTAATAGATTCATGGATCCAAAAGTAACAATCCGGTGGGATACCGAAATAGAACAAGTACTTTGAATCTCTTGAAACAGGGAAGATCTAAAAGTGGGTTTTACCTCTTAAATGTTGAAAGCTAATGCCTTCACTTGCCGAAACACCTTCCATCAAACTCTTAGAAAGATGTGGATGCTTCCTTTATTTAGAAAGAATTTGTAAGGAGATTGAAAGCCAAATTTTGTTCGAGTAGGCATCCTGAGAACTTATTGAATTAATTATTTCCTCTTCGTAAAGATAAGTTATCTACCAATGAACCTACTAAGAATTTTTGTGACATGCTCCTATTTTTTGCTAACATGCTCCTGACAGAATTAGGACACGTTAACCGCAATGTTAGCGTGTTACCCGGTGACTACTCCCTGGAAGTCGGTAAGGTCACCACTCTTGAAAAAGCAATTGATTTTGTACCTAGGGTGGAAGATATGGCGGAAAAAAGCGTAATACCGTGTTATTAAAATTTAAGATTTTTGAGTTAATCTTGGTGTAATTAAAGATTAGTTAGATTATTGCATGAGTTTGGGTAGTTAAAATTTCTTTTGGAAGGAAATTGAAGTTGAAAAATGCTAAAAAGATGTCACACGGGTCGTGTAGGAGTTCCTTGTGAATGTTTTGAGCATACAGTGAATTACACGGGTCGTGTCATTTTGACACGGGTCGTGTAAACCTGTAGACTAAAACTAAAATGTACAGCACGGGTCGTGTAATATTGACACGGGTCGTGTAAAATGTACAGCACGGGTCGTGTAGTTCTGCAGACCAAACTCTAAATTCATACCGTGAGTTACACGGGCCGTGTAACTTTTACACGGGTCGTGTAATCGGAACAGATCTGTTTTTAAAACACGATTTTGTTTCATTTGAGGTTAAAATCCATTTCGTTCAAAACACTTCTAAACCCTAGAAAACAAATTCCAAGTCTCCTAAGTCGATTTTAGAGCCTATCTTCCTCGAATTGAAGCTAGGGATTGATACTTTGAGCTTGAAAGGTAACTCTCTTCGACTTTGACCTTGTTTTGATGGTTGAGTTGCTTGATTTGAGGTAATTCCTTGTGGTCTTGATGAGCCACCTGGAATTTGTTAAAGTTAGAGTTAAATTATGTAGAATAGTTAGTATAAAAGAGTTCTAACTATGAAAGTCGAGCTAGTGAAGTGTTTATATTGTGTTCCTAGGGTTACATGTGTTTAAGTGATGAAATTGAAGGCTATAACTTTGATATTGTTGTTATCTTTTGATTGTAACTTGTTCCAATGATACAAGTTCTTTGATTATGATGAAAATTGAGTGTGATTAAGATTATTCTTAACTTGAGTAATGAAAATGAGTTGTTATGCTACAGCTAAGGCTAGGCAGGAACATACACGAGGTGCAGGAGTTCCACACATCGATTCCACAACAGGTGAGTAGTTAATTATTAGATGGTTATGCCTTATTATGATGTTATTTACAAATAAGAAGCAAACTATGTTTAATTTGGTTGAATATAACTAAATTTTGAGTATATGGAAGAAAGAGGAATAGTGTGTGAGACACACTATAGACTGAGATAGTCCATTGAGATAAAATCAAATGAGATGATGAATGATGCGATTTAACTAACCTTAAATTACTCACTGAGCTTTCAAAGCTCATAAATTGTTTGTTACTGTGATTTGTGTTAGGTTCTGGTAGTGGTGACCGCGGGAAGCGGAACATGGAAGGATAGCTACACATGGACTTGGACTTTGACTTAGATTTACTTTTGTTGCTTTGAAATATGAAGTAAACCCGGTTTTGTTTAATAGTTGTAAACAGTTGATGTAATATTTTGGGACTTGAACTAAGCTTTTGATGACAACCTTGTGTATACTTGTTACTCTTTTTGGGATTATACCTCTAATGATATTATGTTTGACTAAAGAAATTGGTATATCCTAAATTTGAGGAACCGGGTGTTACAAGTTGGTATCAGAGCCGTGGTTTAAGGGAATTAAACCTTGAGATGGGTTTAGACTTAAACCAAAGAGATAGAGAAGTCCCAAAGAGTCCCGAGTAGCTATCCTCCACGGTGTATACAATTGAGTGATTATACACTATATTGAGTATTATAGTGATATACAATTGAGTTGATTATACACTATATTGAGTATTATAGTGATATACAATTGAGTGATTATACACTATATTGAGTATTATAGTGATATACAATTGAGTGATTATACACTATATTGAGTATTATAGTGATATACAATTGAGTTGATTATACACTATATTGAGTATTATAGTGCTATACAATTGAGTTGATTACACACCATATTGAGTATTATGGTGGTGATTACTAAATGAGTTCATTTTCTTTTCAGTTAAAATGAGTGCTGGAAAAGAAAAAGAGCGAGGTGATCCATCAAGAGATAAATCGGGATCACGAGATTCGGGTAAAGAGCATCAACCCGAGGGAGAGCGACCTCCCGAGACACAGAGTAATATGCAAGCTATGATTGCTGCTGAGGTAGCCAAAGCACTTAAAGAATTACTACCCACTTATTTGAGGCCTCAGACGGAGACTACAACTGGAGGTTCTTCGGGACAACCACCGGTTCAACCTGAGCACAGGGAGGATCGTGAAGAGGTCTATACTGAAGCGGGTAGAGCTAAAATACCTGAGAAGACAAGGAAGTGTACTTATGATGTTTTTCAGAAGTGCAAGCCATATGATTTCTATGGGAAAGATGATCCCATAGCAGCCAAGAATTGGTTAACACATGTTGAAAAGATGTTCCGCACCAGTAAATGCGACGAGGCAGATAAAGTGGAGTTTGCAACAAACTTGTTAAAGGAAGATGCACAGTTCTGGTGGGAGAATATGTGTATGGAGATAGGAGAGAGTTTGGCGTATACATTGAACTGGGAACAATTCAAGTTGAAGTTCACTGAATACTACTGTTCCAATAATGCCATGAAGGGAATAGAAGAGGAATTTTTGAAGTTACAACAAGGGTCGAGAACAGTACAACAATACACACTAGATTTTAATGAGAAGGCAAGATTTGCACAACATCAAATTGATACAGAGGAGCGTAAGATGGATCATTACTTGTGGGGTTTAAAAACCCAGATCCGAGAGTTTTTGCCGAGTTCCAGATATTCTACCTTTCAACAAGTTGCTGAGGCAGCAAGATCGAGAGAAAGGGAGTTGCAAAGACAGGAGGAGGAGAAAGAACTAAAAGATAAGTTGGAGGATTTAAGAGAAAGTGGGAAGGTAAAGCTGTAGATACTCCTCAGAGATCCATTACCACGGGTTCTCAAGTCCGTGGTGAAATCAAGAAGAATGAAGAGAAATGGTGTAAGAAGTGTAGGCGAAAACACATGGGAGAATGTGATCCCCGAAACCCTCCATCAGTTTGTTTCCAGTAGGAAAGACGGGACATATGGCTCGCTAGTGTACCGAGAGTCGCCCCGTTTGTTTCAATTGTGGGGAGAGCGGGCATATTCGTCCAAATTGCCCAAAGATGAAATCTGAGCCACAAAGAGATTTTCAAAAGATTGACCAAGGAAGAGGTCGAGATCGAGATGATCGAAGAGATAGGGGTGGTGGTCATGTGAAAACGCGAGCTTTTCAATTAACTGTCGACGAGGCTAGAGATCGGATCGATGTTATCACAGGTATCTTTAGCTTGAACTCTTTTCAAGCAAGAGTACTTTTTGATTCAGGTGCATCTGTGTCTTTTATATCAGAGTCTTTTGCTTCTAAACTAGATATTCCATTAGCTGATTTATATGAGAAAATAATAGTAGATGTAGCAGATGGGAGATGTGTTTTTGTAAAGAGTCATTATAAACAGTGTCGGCTTGAAATCTATGGGATTGCGTACCCTATAGATCTGAAGCCGATCACTAATCATGAATTTGATGTAATAGTCGGGATGGATTGGATGGATGATAATAGAGGTCAAATGGATTGTCATGAGAAAACACTTTCCATAAAGACACCGAGTGGTTCCCAAATTTTGATACGAGGTGAACGACGTTCCCGAAAAGTACCGATAGTGTCACTTGCCACGGCTAGGAGATATATAGAAAGAGGGGGTGAATTGATTATGGCACATGTGATTAGTGCTGAGTCAAAACATTCCAAAATAGAAGAAGTAGAAGTGGTTTGTGATTATCCCGATGTATTTCCCAAAAATCTTCCAGGCGTACCACCAAGTAGACAAGTTGAATTTGTGATCGATGTCATACCAGGGGCGAAGCCGGTAGCTCGACCACCTTATCGATTAGCACCATCTGAGATGGAAGAATTAAAGAGACAGTTACAAGAGTTATTGGATCTTGGATTTATACGTCCGAGTTCGTCTCCGTGGGGTGCGCCTATACTCTTTGTGAAAAAGAAAGATGGATCTATGAGAATGTGTATAGATTATCAGGAGCTCAACAAGGTCACTATAAAGAATCGTTACCCGTTGCCGAGGATTGATGACTTATTTGATCAACTGCATGGGGCCACGTATTTTTCAAAAATTGATTTGAGATCCGGCTATCATCAATTGAGAGTACAAGAAGCTGATATTCCGAAGACAGCTTTTCGTACAAGGTATGGCCATTACGAGTTCTTAGTCATGCCGTTCGGTTTGACTAATGCTCCAGCCGTTTTTATGGATTTGATGAATCGGGTTTGTCATCCTTTTCTTGATAAATTCGTAATTGTGTTTATCGACGACATCCTGATTTATTCAAAGAGTCGAGATGAGCACAGATTTCATTTACAACAAATGCTAGATCTTCTTCGAGACGAGAAATTATATGCAAAATTTTCAAAATGCGAATTCTGGTTAAGGGAGATTCAATTTCTTGGCCATGTGATAAATGAAGACGGTATAAAGGTAGATCCAGAAAAGATCGAAGCCGTAATGAGTTGGGAGCCGCCAAAGAGTCCAATGGAGGTTCGTAGTTTCTTGGGGTTAGCAGGCTATTATCGACGATTTGTAGAAAACTTTTCTCGTATAGCTATGCCCTAAACCAAATTGACCAAGAAAACGGAGAAATTTAGTTGGACTGAGGCACAACAATCAGCCTTTGAACAACTACGAGATGGCTTATGCAAGGCTCCAGTGTTGGCTTTACCGCAAGGAGGGGAGGATTTTGTTCTTTACAGCGATGCCTCCTTAAGTGGTCTTGGATGCGTGTTGATGCAAAAAGGACGAGTGATAGCGTATGCCTCTCGACAACTGAAACCACATGAAAAAGCTTACCCAGTACATGATTTAGAGTTGGCGGCAGTAATTTTTGCATTAAAGATCTGGCGACATTATCTTTATGGAGTGCGATTTCAGATCTATACATATCATAAAAGTCTGAAATACCTGTTTGATCAGAAAGAGTTAAACATGAGGCAAGTACAGTGGATGGATCTACTAAAAGATTATGATTGTGAAATACTTTACCATCCTAGTAAAGCCAATGTGGTGGCGGATGCACTAAGCCGTAAAGAGCCGCCTATTTGAGTTGTATCGGCTCGAATGGGGATTGTGAGTCGACTACCAGAGTTGATACGTAGATGCCAAGTCGAAGCCAATGACTTGAAGAAAGAAAGGATGATTGGTTATGTAGAGAAACTTGTGGAAAATGCACAAGGAATCAAGACTTTCCAAGGGCGAGTTTGGGTTCCGAGACATGGCGAGGCGAGACAGTTATTGCTAGAGGATGCTCACTGTACTATATATTCGGTTCACCCTGGTAGTACACGAATGTATCATACCTTAAAACCGTACTACTGGTGGCCGGGTATGAAGCGAGATGTGGGACGATTTGTAGAGAACTGTTTGACATGTCTTCAGGTAAAAGCTAATCATCAAAAGCCTTATGGAGCAGTGCAGCCATTGCCAGTACCAAAGAAGAAATGGGATGAGATCACCATGGATTTCATCACAAAGTTGCCTCGGACTCCTCGAGGATATGATTCTATATGGGTGATTGTTGACAGGTTAACAAAGTCGGCTCATTTCATTCCAATCCGAGAAGATTATCAAGTAACAAAGCTAGCTGAGATATATACGAAAGAAATTGTGAAACGACATGGAGTGCCAACTTCAATAATTTCTGATAGAGATAATCGGTTCAATTCACATTTCTGGCAGAGTTTCCAAAAGCATTTTGGTACAAAAGCTTTATTGAGTACTGCGTATCATCCCCAGACGGATGGACAGTCGGAAAGAACGATACAAACACTTGAAGATATGCTACGATCCTGCATCATTGATTTTGGAGGTAGTTGGGAAGATCATCTGCCTTTGGTAGAGTTTGCCTATAACAACACTTACCACTCCAGTATACTGATGGCACCTTTTGAAGCTTTATACGGTGCATCGTGTCGGACCCCGACTTGTTGGACTGAAACTGGAGAAAAACCATTGGCGGGACCAGAAATTATAGCTGAAACCGAAGAGAAAATACAAAGCATTCGTGAGCATATGCGGGTAGCCCAAAACCGCCAAAAGCAATATGCAGATAGAAGAAGAAAGCTGTTAGAGTTCAATTTTGGGGACATGGTAATGTTGAAAGTGTCCCCATGGAAGGGAATAATTCGATTTGGCAAGAGAGGTAAATTGAGCCCACGCTTTATTGGACCTTTTCAAGTTTTAGAAAAAATTGGAGCGGTTGCATATAAGCTAAAGCTTCCAGAGGAGTTACAGGGTATCCACAATGTTTTTCATGTGTCACACCTTAGAAAAACATTGTATGACCAATCCACTTGGGTACCCTTAACTGAAGTTCAACTAGATGAGAAATTAAGATATCAAGAGATGCCAGAGCAAATTCTAGAAAAGAAAGTTAGGAAATTACGAAATAAAGAAGTGGGATTGGTGAAAGTGCAATGGCGACATCATAGAGGATCAGATGTCACTAGGGAAGCTGAAGAGGAGATGCGGTCAAAATATCCCTTTTTATTTTAGAAGATTCCGAGGACGGAATCTTTTGAAGGGGGTAAGTACTTGTAATACCGTGTTATTAAAATTTAAGATTTTTGAGTTAATCTTGGTGTAATTAAAGATTAGTTAGATTATTGCATGAGTTTGGGTAGTTAAAATTTCTTTTGGAAGGAAATTGAAGTTGAAAAATGCTAAAAAGATGTCACACGGGTCGTGTAGGAGTTACACGGGTCGTGTAGGAGTTCCTTGTGAATGTTTTGAGCATACAGTGAATTACACGGGTCGTGTCATTTTGACACGGGTCGTGTAAACCTGTAGACTAAAACTAAAATGTACAGCACGGGTCGTGTAATATTGACACAGGTCGTGTAAAATGTACAGCACGGGTCGTGTAATATGGACACGGGTCGTGTAGTTCTGCAGACCAAACTCTAAATTCATATCGTGAGTTACACGGGCCGTGTAACTTTTACACGGGTCGTTTAATCGGAACAGATCTGTTTTTAAAACACGATTTTGTTTCATTTGAGGTTAAAATCCATTTCGTTCAAAACACTTCTAAACCCTAGAAAACAAATTCCAAGTCTCCTAAGTCGATTTTAGAGCCTATCTTCCTCGAATTGAAGCTAGGGATTGATACTTTGAGCTTGAAAGGTAACTCTCTTCGACTTTGACCTTGTTTTGATGGTTGAGTTGCTTGATTTGAGGTAAATCCTTGTGGTCTTGATGAGCCACCTGGAATTTGTTAAAGTTAGAGTTAAATTATGTAGAATAGTTAGTATAAAAGAGTTCTAACTATGAAAGTCGAGCTAGTGAAGTGTTTATATTGTGTTCCTAGGGTTACATGTGTTTAAGTGATGAAATTGAAGGCTATAACTTTGATATTGTTGTTATCTTTTGATTGTAACTTGTTCCAATGATACAAGTTCTTTGATTATGATGAAAATTGAGTGTGATTAAGATTATTCTTAACTTGAGTAATGAAAATGAGTTGTTATGCTACAGCTAAGGCTAGGCAGGAACATACACGAGGTGCAGGAGTTCCACACATCGATTCCACAACAGGTGAGTAGTTAATTATTAGATGGTTATGCCTTATTATGATGTTATTTACAAATAAGAAGCAAACTATGTAAAATTTGGTTGAATATAACTAAATTTTGAGTATATGGAAGAAAGAGGAATAGTGTGTGAGACACACTATGGACTGAGATAGTCCATTGAGATAAAATCAAATGAGATGATGAATGATGCGATTTAACTAACCTTAAATTACTCACTGAGCTTTCAAAGCTCATAAATTGTTTGTTACTGTGATTTGTGTTAGGTTCTGGTAGTGGTGACCGCGGGAAGCGGAACATGGAAGGATAGCTACACATGGACTTGGACTTTGACTTAGATTTACTTTTGTTGCTTTGAAATATGAAGTAAACCCGGTTTTGTTTAATAGTTGTAAACAGTTGATGTAATAGTTTGGGACTTGAACTAAGCTTTTGATGACAACCTTGTGTATACTTGTTACTCTTTTTGGGATTATACCTCTAATGATATTATGTTTGACTAAAGAAATTGGTATATCCTAAATTTGAGGAACCGGGTGTTACAAAAAGACTAAGGAACGTCAAGTCTTTAGGAGCGAACAAAAATAGTCGTTTCTCTTCGGCGTTTTAGAAAAAGGATGGTGTGAAAGATTGTAGAAAATGTAGTAAATGATGGGTTTTGATTAATAAAATAGAGCATTTTACGTTAAAACGACAACAAAAGCTTTTTAAATAACTAGTTTATTTTAGACAATTTTAAACAAAACCATCAATGCCCCATTTACATGGGTAAGAATGATATTAAAAACAAACATAGAATGTTTTAAAGAGATAACCTTTGAAGCCTTTGAACCCTCTTGGTATTAGGGTGTTGAAGTAGATGGCAAAAAATCAAAAAGCTTGATTTCTCTACAAGTATCCACCACCAAGGTAAAGACACTTGAAATGCTAGTTCCTTCTTGTAAAAAGAACTTCTTAAGCCTTTAAGTACTTAACAAATTAAGCACTAAAGGAGAAGTTCCTCTATACTCCCAAACTTGGAACAAACTTCACAAAAGGAAGAGAGTAAAGGGAGAGAAGGAGTTTGCCATGTTTTTGAGACTAGATGAGAGAAAAACTAGATGCAAACTTTGCATCTCACTTTCTTTTATACTCACAAGAGAGTACCATGACCCCTGCTATCATTAAATTCAAAAGATATGATAATATACAAGATATGGGGGTGTGTAAGGTGAAGGTTGACAAGCAACCTCCACCCAACTCTCTTATGGTGGAAATTGGACAAGAGTGTCCAACAGTCTTCCTTTAGAAACTAAGTGAGTCTAGTTACATCTTATTGTAACCCAAAGTGTCCAAAACTTTGTACATGACTTAATATATCATACCCAAGGTTGTAATAATCGTTTGACGGTAGCTTGGCGATCGAGTGGGGTTAAGGGACTAATCAGATTAATCGGGGACTAATCGGAGACCCTAAATTATAAACGAATTTATTTAAAAATAAATGAATATAACAAAATAACAAAGTATTATTCATTTTATTCTTAGATATACATCAAAGATTATATATTTGTGTATTTTCATTATTTAATTTTGATTTTTCAGTTTTTTTTACCTATTAGATCGATATTTTACAAAAATTAAAAAAATTAAAAAATAATTAAAAAAATTGAAAAACTAAAAAATGACTGCCAATGACGATTAATCAGCCGCCAAATCCGATATTTGACCAAACCGCCAAGCCTGAACGATTAGGCTTAATCGTAATCGGTTGCAGACCATCGAGCGATTAATCGCCGATTAATCGGGCGCCAAGGTTGATTTCTGTAACACTGATCATACCATATGATATAATTATTAGTTTAACTCCTTATAATTATTATTTTCATAAAACAATAATTATTCTCTAATTAAATACAAGAATTGAATTTATTTATTAATTATCAAATACTTAATAAATATTCAATAAGTACCAACTTGATAACGGTGTGATAGTATATGATCATATGTAGTTAGCAATATCATTTTATAATGATTCTTGAACATATAGATCCAACAAGCTCCCACTTACACAAGATTCATAATGGATTGACACAGATAGTAGTTGACGTCTGGCAACAGACTACTGTCCCTAATAACATAAGAAGAGGTGCCATTAATCAACATCCAATTCCAAGAGGTCAAAGCTACAATTGATGTATAAGGTAAGTCTATCAATATTCTATTTATTTTAGACATCATGTTAGACATGAGACATGGAACGTGATCATTCTCATTTGTTGTCCAACTTTAAGTAAGCCGCCTTAGATGTCTAACTCTCAACACAGGAGAAAAACAAATGCCATCTTGACTATATACATACACATGTATAGTTTATACTATACCCGACAATGGCCTTTATAACTGCACGGTTACAAACAACGTTTAACCATGTTTAAGCACAGTAATTCCTATACTTGAATCCCCAATATGTATCTCAAGTCGAAAGTCATAAACATATTTACCATTGTTCAAGATTCACTTATGATTAACGATCCATGAAGTGATTCTTGAAGCGGGTCATATCCAATAGTTGTAATCCAACAAGTGCATATGGACTTGGATACAAAACTTTACCATTTCATCTCATGAAATCATCCAATCCGATTCATATTAGTCTTAATTCATAGTTGCTCCCACAACCATGAGCGACTATGGACGATTTAGAATAACCAGTTTGTTCATGGATAAAATATGCTAACATAGAACGCAATAACATTAATATAAAAGAGATACCTCATATATCAAAAGAGATTACACATTATTGCTATATAGTTCAGAATATTCATATATTAATAAAGTACAAATTTAGATCCAATCACTAGATAGTCGAAGCCCAATCCATTTTGCATGGATTTCAAACTTGTTTTGAGAAAGGGGCTTCGTGAATGGATCCGCTAGATTATCATTTATATGAATCTTTTCAATTTATATATTTGCCAATTCCAATTCTTGACGAATGAAATTGTATCTCCATTGAATGTGTCTAGTCCTCTTGGTAAAAATTGGGTCTCTTGCGATGGCAATTGCACCAATGTTGTCACAAAACATCTCAATGGCGTTCTTGATGGTTGGGACAACCTCTAGATCACCGATGAACTTTTTCATCCAATCAACTTCTTAAGTTTCCTCCGATGCAACAATATACTCAGATTCTGTTTAGAAAGTGCGACCACTTCTTGCTTTGAACTTTTCCATGCAATGGTCCCTCCATTTAGGGTGAATACATATCCCGATTGTGACCGAGAATCATCTCGATCTGTGTTGAAGCTAGCATCGGTGTAACAACTTACAACGACCTCTTCATTAACTCCTCCATAAACTAAGAACATGTCCTTAGTCCTTCTCAAGTACTTACGGATGTTCTATACAGCCATCCAATGTTTTTCGCCAGGATTAACTTGATATCGACTACTCATACTCAGTGCATAAGTTACATCTAGCGTTGTGCATGTTATGACATACATAATTAAGCCTACTGCTGAAGCATATAGTATGCGACTCATTCTTTTGATCTCATAATCTGAACTAGGACAGTCCGTCTTAGAAAGAATGGTGCCACGCAGCATAGGTACAATTCCTCGTTTTGAGTTTTCCATTGAGAAGCGTTTTACGACTTTATCAGTGTACGAACATTGACTCAATCTAATGAGTCTTTGGGATCTATCTCTATAGATCCTAATACCAAGCATGTATGCCACATCCCCTAGATCTTTAATTTTAAAAGACTTGCTTAGATAAGCCTTAGTCTCTTTCAATGTTGGGATATCTTTCCCGATCAACAATATGTCATCTACATATAGTATTAGAAAAATATTTTTGCTCCAACTTGCTTTGATGTATACACATGGTTCATGAGGACTTTCAGAGAAACCAAACATTTTGATGTTCAGATCAAAGCGATGATACCAAGTCCTAGATGCTTGTTTTAATCCATAAATGGACTTCTTCAGTTTGCACAATTTCTTTAGGTTATCTGGATCGACAAAACCTTCAGGCTGTTCCATATAGACATCTTTCTCAAGATATCCATTAAGGAAAGCAGTTTTGACATCCATTTTTCATATCTCATAGTCGTAATATGCGGCTATGGCCATGATAACTCTAATGGATTTAATATTGGCAACCGGCGAGAAGGTATCTTCATACTCAATACCATGAACTTGAGTATACCCTTTCGCAACAAGTTGTGCCTTGAATGTTTGTACATTCCCGTCCATGTCGATATTATTCTTGAAGATCCAATTGCTTCCAATAGTCCTACTGTTAGGAGGCAAATCAACCAAGTCCCATTGACAACGCCTAGTGATATCAAGTATTTTAGGCGTTGTTGAGCCCTGTTCTTGATAAAATTATATCAAATATGTCTGGGTATTCTCACTTTTCGTGCCAGGACTTGTTTGGTGAAAAAGAATAGAAACAGGGACTAAAATCGTGCAAAAGGAAGAAGTTGGGAAGGAATGAAAAATCAAGAGAACTCGTACGCGCGCCGCGAGAATCAACCATGCGCGACGCGGGCTTAAGGCGGTGGAACACATTCAAATGCCGAAGAAACGGGAAAAGATAAGTACGCGCGCCGCGGATTTCACTTCTGCGCGGCGCGGTTGCGGGAAATTTGCAAGTATAAATAGATACATTTCCAGCCGAAAACCCTAGCAAAGACCGGGTGTAAAATCGACCTTGAAGCTCTTTGACTCCAGGATTTCATTTCAGCAAGCTCACAATTGGTATTTTATGTTTTTGGATTTAATTTCCTTTTAGTAGTAAGTCGTATTGTAGCTAAAGTCTTTGGGAGTGACAACCACTGACTTTGAGCACTTAGGTTTCTGTTTTAGAAACATTTGGTTACTGTTTTTGTGATTGGAATTCGGATTTAGTGAATGAAAAGCATTTGGTTACATTTAATCTTAGCTTTTCGGTGTTTTGGATGTTTGTGTTTTGGATATTGTTTTGGACCTTGTTAGGACTGTTTTCCTTAGCTGAAATCAGTAGCTAATTAGGTTAGTTTGTAAGCATTAAACCTTGGCTAGTAACTGTTCAGTAGGACTTTAACTAGTGATTAGTTTATGCTTTGCTTGGTTTTGTTAGTTTGAATGCCTTTGATTGCTTCTGATTCAGAGATGTACTTCTGATTTCAGAAAGTGACTATGTCATTTGGACATAGCTTAGCTTGGCTTGAGTGTTTGATCATTGTCTCATTTGCTAGTGATTAGGAAAATAGAAACCAGATCCTCCGACTATAGCTGTGACACTATTAGTTGGTAATCTCTCATCTAGTCTAACCACGAAGCTCCTGTGGATCGACCCTGACTACCGCTATACTAGTGTGTGTGTTAGGTTTTCTCTTATTTTTGACCGCACGACGACCTCTACGCGTGTCACCCATACTTGATTATCACTCATGGACTGAATTTCAGCTCTTATGGCCTCAAGCCATTTATCATATTCTGGATCTGCAGTAGCTACCTTGAAATTAGAGGGCTCACATTGATCCACTAATAATAATTCCTTAGTAGGAATGACTAATCCATATCTGTCAGGTTCCTACCGAGGTCTACTTGAGCGTAGTACAGTTGGTGTGTCGTTTGGTATCTGAATAACAGTGTCGGGCTCCACAAAAATTAGGTGGAGTGTTATTCTGAACTATAGGTTGTTTTTCTTGAATCTCTTCTATATCAATGGGGCTCCCACTTGCTTTATTCATAATAAAGTCCTTTTCAAGAAACACAACTTTTCGAGCTATAAAACTCAATTTTCTTCTTTCTTAACGAAGTAATAACCCATGGTTTCTTTTGGGTATCCCACAAAGATACACTTTTTGATGGATTAGGTGTCTAATCCATGACTATAATTGGTATATATTTGATTGATAGTAGCAAAGTCCTTTTGGGTTGCCCTCATAGCTGGTAATTTGACAGAATAACTTTTGGAGAGAGAGATTGATTTATTATATGATTAATAAATCAATATAAATAATTTGTTAATATATTATGAGGATAATATATTAATTATAAATATTATTATTTAACTAATAATTAATCAGAAATTAATTAAAATTAATTTTGGGATTAATTGGATTAATTAAAAGTGTAGGGGCTGAATTGTAATTGTTTAATAGCTGAGCAATAGATAACTATAGTATATGTGTGTGTGTGTGTGTGTGTATATATATATATATATATATATATATATATATATATATATATATATATATATATATATATATATATATATATATATATATATATATATATATATATATATATATATATATATATATATATATATGGTGAACGAAAATTAGGATAATTATATCCATAATTTTCGAATTATATATATATGGATAAATAAGGGTTTGGATTTTAAGATAAAAGGTTTATCCGGTTTGAATTCAAATAAGGCTTATCTGTAAAGGCTTATCTGTTAAACCCTTGAGGCTAAAAATAGGGAGCCCCAGTACCCCCTAAGAGCCACGAAATTTTAACGGTTTCTCTCCCTCTCTCTAGTTTTTCTTGTTGCTAGCTTTGGGTGTGAACCATTAGAAGCACGACGCTTGTGGTGCTCGCTTCCAAAAGATCAACAAAGGTTAGTAATTTCTTAATTATCATTTTTAATAGAAATTGAATTGCATATAAGGTTTTAGTTATAGATTCAAATAGAGAAAACGTAAATCGTTTAGGTTGCATGTGAACTTAATAGTTTAAGTTTATCTGTTTGCCTATTTCCTATCTGTAGTATCAGAGTTTTTTTGGCTTGTTTTCTATTTGAATTTGCTATAATTATTAAACCTTTGGATTAGGGTTTATTGAAAATAAACCCTAATAGCCTTAGTTTCGTTTTTAGGGTTAGGGTTTCAGAAACCCTAGCCCCTCCCCCTTATTTTTCGATTTTCATTAGGGTTTCTTAGGGTTTCATTAAGGTTTCTTAAGGTTTCATTAGCCTATCGGATTTAATTTATTTAATTAATTGTTAATTAAAAGATAAACATTAAATCTATTCATGTTTATATATAAATTTAAATTAAAATGTTTAATTCCAAAATTTAAATAGTTAAACCAAATCATTTTAAAAGGTTTAAAATACATCTTATATATATTATTATTAAAAGTTAATACTTATATGTATAAGAACTGATCAGTCAAATCGCTAGTATGCCTCATTTACGAAGCTGATCTATAAGGGGGTATAAGGAAACTGCCTATAAAATGGCGGGTGAATGGGTGTCCACTCCTACCCATCGCTTCCTTGATTCGTGGAGGGTCGTTAGCAGAACGGATTTGATAGGACAACTTAATCTTATTAAAAGTATAATGCTATTAAAGAAAGTACTAGAACCGTTTTATAAAATTCCCAAATCTAGTTACTTTAGGAAAAATGTGAAAGATATGCTAACCCATGAAGTTGCACATTACACTTTATGAGACATTAGTGGAGCGTGTGTGGTTTACCGGCACACTAATAGGGGCTCATAAAGAGTGGTAATGGGTATCTCATGAATTATCATTGTTGATGGAGCGTGTGTGGTTAACAGCACATCAATTTGAGATGATAAATGACATTGACGTTACCAAGCACATTTGCATGGTTATTCACATCTTGTTTGTGATCCTCGGCATCCCAGTCACAAATGGAAGAGCATAATGTTTGTGATCATCGGCATCCCAGTCACATTTGCATGGTTATTCACATCTTGTTTGTTGAGATTAAACATGCCATTGAACAGTTCAATGAATCTCACAGATCTAGAAATTTCATAAGACTGAAATTGGTAAATGTATATCTACCTTAATGACTATTATGTTGTGATTACGGCATCCCTCGTCACACCATAGTTGGGGTATTTTGGGTCCTAGCCTTGTTAAACAATAATTGGGTAATTATTTAAAATGATTAATTAAACTTATAACTTATGATTTTATAGATGTCTGAAGCCAGTTTCAAAACTCCTACTCCTCCTCCAACACCCATTACTGAAAGGTTCATAAAGTATCTATTGAATATGGAAAGGCTGACTAGCCTGAACTTTGAAGAATGGCTTCGCAAATGGAGAATGGTTCTCAGTTTTGCTGGCAAGCCCATATCTAATTGAGTATCCACTCCCCGTTCCACCGAAACATGGCATCACACAGCAGCTTGGTGATGAGCATGACTTGTTGATTGATGAATCTGAAGAAGTTCGTAGCCTCATGCCAATTGACCATTGTGTTGGATTAGGTTTCTAAGCAATGACTATAATTAGTATATATTTAAATGATAGTAGCAAAGTCATTTTGGGTTGCCCTCATAGTTGGCAATTTGATAGAATTACCTTTAAGAGAGAGAGATTGATTTATTATATGATTAATAAATCAATATAAATAATTTGTTAATATATTATGAGGATAATATATTAATTAGAAATAGTATTATTTAATTAATAATTAATCTGAAATTAATTGGAATTAATTTTGGGATTAATTAGATTAATTAAAAGTGCAGGGGCTGAATTGTAATTGTTCAATAGTTGAGCAATAGATAATTATAGTATATATATATATATATATATATATATATATATATATATATATATATATATATATATATATATATATATATATATATATATATATATATATATATATATATATATATATATATATATATATATATAATATATATATATATATATATATATATATATAAGGGTTTGAATTTAAAGATAAAAGTATATATATATATATATATATATATATATATATATATATATATATATATATATATATATATATATATATATATATATATATATATATATATATATATATATATATATATATATATATATATATATATATATATATATATATATATATATATATATATATATATATATATATATAAGGGTTTGAATTTAAAGATAAAAGGTTTATCCGGTTTGAATTCAAATAAGGCTTATCTATTAAACACTTGAGGCTATAAATAGGGAGCCCAGTACCCCCTAAGAGCCACACAATTTTAAGGGTTTCTCTCACTCTCTCTGGTTTTTCTTTGTTGCTAGCTTTGGGTGTGAACCATTAGATGCACGACGCTTGTGGTGCTCGCTTCCAAAAGATCAACAAAGGTTAGTAATTTCTTAATTATCTTTTTTAATAGAAATCGAATTTCCTATAAGGTTTTAGTTATAGATTCAAATGGAGAAAACATAGATCCTTTATGTTGCATGTGAACTTAAGAGTTTAAGTTTATATGTTTGCCTATTTCCTATCACTTTTGAGATCTGGGTTCAAGCTTGTTAGAAGTATCTACTTTAACATGAGCTTCACAACCTAAAATCCTTAAATAAGACATTAGTGGAACCTTTCCATGCCATAACTCGTATGGTGTCTTACTAACCTTTTTAGTTGGGACAATGTTCACATTACGGGCAGCGGTTTCGAGGGCATATCCCGAGAACGAATGAGGAAGGGAAGTATGACTCAACATCGATCGTATCATATCAAGTAAGGTACGATTTATCCTTTCGGAAACACCATTATGTTGTGGCGTTCCGGGTGGAGTGAGTTGTGACACTATGCCATAATTCTTGAGATGTTCATCAAACTCATAGCTTAGATATTCGCCACCACGATCCGATCGTATGGCTTTAAATCGTTTTACCTAGCTAATTTTGTACTTCATTTTGGAGTGCATTGAAGATTTCAAAAGCTTCATGTTTGTTTTTCTTGAGATACATATATCCAAATCTACTGAAATCATCAGTAAATGTAATGAAGTATCTTTCACTGCTTCTGGTCATTGTCCTAAACGGTCCACATATATCAGTATGCATGAGTCCCAATAAATCAGAAGCCATTTCACCAAGGCCGGTAAAAGGAGCTTTGGTCATCTTGCCACATAGACAAGACTCACATACATCAAAAGACTATGAGCCCGTTGATTCTAAGATTCCGTCATTTTGAAGCTTAGCGATGTGAGTTTTGTTTATGTGACGAAGTCGACAATGCCACAAATAAGTTTTATTAAAGTCCGACTTTGTTTTCTTATTTGTTAAGTTGTAAATTGAATTATCTTTGTTGTATGAACCGTTTAAATCAATCTCATATATTCCATTATAGGGACAAGTCACAAAATAGAATTTATCATCTTTAAGCATAGAAATGGTTCTAGAATGAAAGTCAAACTCATAACAAAAACCTTGTTCATACAAACGGAAAGTAGAGATAATATTTCTAGTATACTAGGTACATAACAACAATTGTTCAATACCAGATAGAGCCTATTTGGAAGTAAGAGATGATATTGGCCTATAGCCTTGACAGGTACTCGAGTGCCATTTCCTACATGCAATTCCAAATCGCCATCTCGGAGTTCGCTAACATTCCTTAGTCCCTGCAAATCATTGCAAATGTTAGTACCACTTCCGGTATCGAATACCCAAGAATTAGTACGGAATGCATATAATTCAATTACATATATACCTGAGCTGCCAATCTTATCTACATTGTTTGTCTTAACTTCCTCCAAATATTTAGGACAGTTTCATTTCCAATGTGCCTTTTCGTTGCAGTGAAAGCAATCAACGACAGCTGCAGGCTTAAGCTTTAGAGAAGTGTTGGTGGAACGAGGCTTCCATTTACCCTTTCATTTGTCCTTCTTAAGGACCTTTTCTTTTCCCTTCCTGATAACATTACCGGTTTTCTTCTTAGAGATTTGACCATCGCGGATCATCAACACTTGATTCCCGGCTTTCTTGATGTTGCCTTCGGAACTTTTGAGCATCAAATGAAGCTCATTAATGCTCCTTTCCCAGTCATTCATATTAAAGTTCAATACAAATTGTTTGAATGATTTTGGCAAAAAAGGCAAGGATTACATCAGTTTCTAACTCATCACCAAATGGGAAACCGAGGTGGGCAAGCTGCTCAATGTACGCTTTCATTTTAAGTACATGAGCACTCACATAAGAACCTTCATCCATTTTGTAGCCAATAAAAGCATTGAAGGTCTCAAACCTTTCTTGCTTAGCCTGAACCTGAAACATGATTTTCAGTTGTTTGATCATATCAAACGCTTCATGGAACTCAAAAGTTTTCTGAAGCTCAAGAGACATAATGGCAAGCATGATGCGAGCCACCTCTAGCGAATCATTTGCATGTTTCGTTCGAGCGTCTATTATTAGCTTAGAGGAATTGGAAGGAGGTTCATCTGGGATAGGCACATCAAGGACATAGTCCTTTTTCTCTTGAGGACAATCCTCAGTTGCCTAAACCAATCAAGGAAGTTGGGTCCGGTCAATTTTTCTTTTTCGAGGATGGATCGAATAGGGAGAGAGGAAGTTGTAACAGACGGGGTTTTCATCTACAAAATAATAAGATTCATTTTAATATCTTTAATATGATTCCTTTTAATATTAATTACCCTTTAAATTAAGATTAAAAGACTAAGATCCACATCACACATAATCACTTGAGGAGGTGACCACAACACAAGTTGTAATTGGTAGGTTATGATTACCAATTACATCTCTTATGTAATTCTTAGAATTTTATGGGATCCAAAAACATCTTGTGTTAAATGGCATGTTAATCTCATCTATGCCTCAAGTCTCTCATGCTTGGGTGACCTTTATCACATACGATTCTTGATCAAATCATCCAATTTAAGAATCTTGTGAATTATACTTTACCAACGGTTGGGTGACCTTTATCCCATTGGCAAAAATAAAACACCTTGGCCATCATAGGACAATGCAAATAGACAAGGTGACCAAAGAATCTACAAGCATTTCCCAACGATGCACAAGTGATCTTATAAGTGGATTGCATAGATTTGAAGTTTTTCGGAATAAGAGCTTTATACATGTTTTATTATTCTAGTATTTTAAAACATTTTGTATCATGAATATTTCATGCATAAAATATTTCATGCTACATTATTTGAGGTTCCAAAAATCAATATCTTATATTCTACTTTAGTTTGTTAAAATTAATATTCAATATTAAGTTTGCCGTTATAACGATATGAACCGATTTTTAACTTTTTAATAAAGCTTCATTTAATTATAAAGTTACGGAGTTTAGATTTAGTTAAAAACATTTTAATCCCTTTTTAAATATTCAAAAGTTTGGCTATTTCAAGAGTTTCAAAAATTAAAACTCATTTTAATAAAAACTCAATTTTATTCATCTTATGTAAAAACTTTTTGATTTAGAATTCCAAACTCCAACTTTATGTTATTTTTGTTAAAATATCATTTTGCATGAAAAATATATTTTCAAACATACAATATTTATAATAACAAAAAAAAAACATCACAAGCATGCATCACAAAGTGTATAAACAAAGCCATTTTCTAACAACAATTATTATGAGCCGTCACAACAATTATTAAGTCATTTCCTAAAGGACTTAATGAGGATACTTCAAGGGTCTTCAAAACCACCATGTATTGAAAACGTATACCAAGATCCATCTTGTTACATTTTGTAACAATAAACAAACTAGTCTAAACTAATCTATTACATACAAAATGAACAAAAAATAAAATAAAACCTATTTATCTATTACATCATCTTATGAATGAATAAATAACAACCACAAATGTCCTAATGACTTGTTTATACACAATATCATAATATGAAATAAACAACACTTTTTTTTTTCTAATGCAACTTTTATATAACCAGAATGCATGGAAAAATGGTTATATAAAAAATAAACAATTTTAAAACTACGAGTTGCCAAAGAAAAAAAATATGGATATTTCTTCGCCAAAAGAAATTCATCATTGTTTTCCAAAAACCAAAGATTACCAAACATAATAAATCATTCTTACATATAAAATATGGCTCGATACCACTGATGGATTTGATAAATAAAATAGAACGTTTTACGCTAAAACGCCAACGGAAGCTTTTTAAAATAACTAGTTTATTTTAGACAATTTTAAAAAAAATCATCACGAATCCATTTACTTGAGTAAGAATGATATTAAAAACATACATAGGATGTTTTATTAGGGTGTTGAAGTAGATGGCAAAAAATCAAGATGCTTGATTTCTCTACAAGTATCCACCACCAATGTAAAGACACTTGATCAAGATGCTTGATTTGCATCTTACTCTCTTCTATACTCACAAGAGATTAACATGACTCATAATATCATTAAATGCAAAATATATGATATTATACAAGATATGGGTGTGTAAGGTGAAGGTTGATAAGCAACCTCTACCCAACTCTCTTATGGTGGAAAAAGGACAAGAGTGTCCAACACTCTTCCTTTAGAAACTAACTAAGTCTAGTTACAATTTCATGTAACCTAAAGTGTCCAAAACTTTGTACATGACTTAATATATCATACCATATGATATAATTATTAGTTTAACTCCTTATAATAATTATTTTTACAAAACAATAATTAGTCTCTAATTAAATACAAGAGTTAAATTAATTTATTAATCATCAAATACTTAATAAATATTCAATAAGTACCAACTTGATAATGGTGTGACCCTATAGGATCATATGTAATTTGCAATGTCATTTCATAATGATTCTTGAGCATATAGATCCAATAGTAAACGACACAATGGTGAATGTAAAAAGGGGTCGGATGAGTACTTCAAATGTGGTCGATCGGGACAAAAGGCCTGGGATTGTAAATCGAAAGATGCCCAGGAAGTTGATTGTTTTCTTGTCATGAAAAAGGTCACCACAACACCTAATGTCCTAAGAAAGGAAGTGAACCACTATTCTCTACAGCTAGAAAGAATACGGAACCAGCGAATATAAATGGGTTGGTTTTTTAAATGACCCGCAAGGAAACCAAGGAAGCACATGATACGGTTGTAGGTACACTGCTTATAAACTGTTTAACATCACATGTCATTTTCGATTCGGTGCCAATTTATTTTTTGTATCGCATGAATAATGTAAACATTTTAGCATACCACTAAATCCCTTAGATGATGTCGGTGTAGTAGAAATAGCAAATCGTGAGACATGTATATGAAAAGTGTTCCATCGAAATCAACAGGAAATTCTTTAAGGCTAATTTATTGCCAATTGAAATCAAGGAGTTTCACATAGTCTTAGGAATGGATTGGCTTGGTTTGTACGAAGTCAAACTGCTTTCTGGCAAACGAATGGTGTCAGTCAAGACTCTGGGTGGTAACAAGCTTTTTATGTATGGTGAACGACGTAGTAATATGCAAAGTCTTATTTCTGCAATCAAGGCTTGGAAGTGTATCTTCAAAGGGTGGGAATATTTTATTGTTTATGTGCTGGTTGGGAAGAAAGAAAAGAAGAAACTAGAAGATGTAAGGATAGTTTGGGACTTTCTAACATATATTCCTGACGAATTACCCGACTTGCCACCCCCTAGGCAAGTCGAGTTTCGAATTGATCTTGTTTTGGGTGCTACACCCATTGCTCTCACTCTTTACCGCCTTGATCCAACATAAATGATGGAACTTATGTCCAAATTTCAAGAACTTCTCGACAAAGGCTTTGTCCATCCCAATTCTTCTTAGTGGGGTACACCCGTATTGTTTGTCAAGAAGAAAAACAGGGTCAATGCGTATGTGCATTGACTACCAAGAATTCAAAAAAGTGACGATTAAAAATCGTTACCCTTTGCCTCGAATTGATGATTTGTTTGATCAACTCCAAGGGGCTGATTATTTTTCTGAAATTAACATCCATTAGACTATCATGAAGTACAAGTAAAAGACAAAGATATTTGCAAAACCGTCTTCCAAACCCGATGGTCACTAGAAATTTCTTTTGTTTCCATTCGGTCTTACGAATACTCCGACCATTTTCATGGATCTAATGAATAGGGTTTGTACAACTTTCCTTTATAACTCCTTTATTGTTTTTTGTCGATGACATCCTAATCTACTCGAAAAGTGAAAAGGAGCACGAGATACATATATACGAAATCTTGCATGTTTTGAAGAACAAACGATTATATAACAAGTTTTCTAGTGTGATTTTTGGTTTCAATGTGCATGTCTTGGGTCACGTCGTTTCTCAAGAAGGTATCAAAGTTGACCCACCGAAAATCGATGCATCCATGAAATAGGAGCCCTCGAAAATCAATGCAGTCATGAAATTGGAGTCTTGACACACTCACTCCAATAAATGCTTCCCAAACTAGATTGAAAATAAAGAGCTCTGCCCACTTCTAGAATATGTTTATGCTTTCTTTCAAAAATTCCATTTTGTTGTGGTGTGAAAAGGGTGGACTTTTGATGAATAATTCTAAAGCGTTTAAAAAAGAACGACTCCTTCATTACTTGATTCAGTGTGAATTACTTTAATGATTTTATGAAACTGAGTAGAGATAAATGTAACAAATGGTTTCATGACTGTAAATCCATATCCTTTATGAGAAATTATATGAACCCAAGTGTATTTATTGTAATCATTAACAATGGTTACAAAGAATCTACTTCCATCATGTGAAACATATTAATAGGGACGCCAAATGTCAACATGAATTAGCTCAAAGGATGAAGTAGAAAAAATGTACTTGCAGAAAAGGGTAAACGATGATGTTTAGCTTGAAAACAAATGAGACATAAATCGATATCAGAATCACATGAATTAAAAGATAAAAGAGGTAACTATTGCAACTTAATAATTGGAACATCTCCAAAACGTCTATGCCATATCATGGATTTAGAAACTTTAGGTGGAACAATGGAATTATTACAAAAAGATTTTAATATGGTTAAAAAAAATGAAAGAGAAGTATTGATAGAACGATGCTCAAATACATAAAGGTCATTCACTCTTGTCCCGAAGGTGCCAAGTGCAAGTTTATTCTTTGAGGAAGGGTCTTGTAGAAGGCAATCATCATCATTAAAGATGACAAATGCTTGAAGTTGTGAATTTAGTTTAGCTATGGAAACAAGATTGTATTTGAAAGTTGGTTCATATAAGACTCCATGAAGGATAACAAAATCATGAAGTTTACACTACAAATGAAGGAAACAAAATTATCATGTCCATTAGGTAAGGCTATGGACTGTGGCTTATCCATTTTAGTAAATGATGAAAGAGATCTGTTTGAACACATATGCTCAGTAGCTGATCAATCAACTATCCAAGAGAAATGAGTTTGTAAGTGTGATAAAGATTTGTAGACATTATTAGACAATCAAAACCTTTAGTGTTAGTAAAAAAAACTAGGTAATGATGATGAAATGAAACATCATTACTAAGTCTTTTGTTAAATGCTTGATGGAAACTGGAAAAATTGTTCAAATTTGTATTGTTATGAAAATATGTAGATTAAGTCATTTCATTAAGTTCTTAATGATGTTTGCTTATGATATAGCTGAATGAACATGAATAAAGACAAAAATTTACAAACGGTTACTAATAAGGGGAATTAGGAATTGAGCCTTACTTTGTTATTGAATAACTCATGATGAGGTTTGAATTGAAAATTTTACCACAGTATGAAAGATGGAGTCCTTGCGATTATGAGAATCCAAGAAAAATAGTGGAAGCAATTAGAGTCGAGATAAAGGAGTTAGGATGGATTGAAGTTTGGAAAAAACTACTATAAATCAGGTCGTGGCCAACTTTAGACCTGAATATCAGCAAATGCAATCAGAACTGAAGGAACATCAGTAGGATTAAGTTGTAGATCGTTTTCTTAGCTTTTTATGCATATAAAGCTTATAAAAAATGGAGTTAGTATGATGAAGTTATGAATATTGCAAGTTTGAAGAAAAATCATGTTGGGCTGAGAAAAGTTGGAAACTTTTCCAAGTTAAGGAAGGTTACCAAAATGGTCAACAATGGGTCATGTAGATTACACATGATTCGTGTGAATGGTCACCCTAGCCATTGACAATACTCCTGTGACTTTCAGACGAGTCATGTGTGCCGCAAACTGATCAGTGCATTGGGCATTTTTTAGAACGTGCAACTGCGTGGGAATGCCAAATCAGATCTATTATTGCCGCTAAGCAGCCCACATGAGTGACAAGTATTTTCTGGTACTTTCCCGTTGCTTTATGGACGAATTTGAGAGAATTTACCGCCAATTCTTCTCTTTCTTCTCCAATTTTCTCTCCCAAGAACACTAGGTGTATTCTTTGTGAAATTAGTAGGTGTAATCTCAATCAAGCTCCATTCCTAAGTGTTTCAAAGGATTTTTTTTTGCTGCATTCTCTTCCTCTCAAGGTAAGCAACATTTCCCTATGATTTATTTAAGTTAAATACTTAGAATTTTGACGTTGGGATGAACCCTAATTTTAGTAAAGTTAGGGTTTCATAAAATTAATGATGGGTAATGATTGCTAATAGTTAGATAATGACTAGTAAACAAAATTTTGCATCCAATATCATCGAATTTTCAAGATTTAGTTATCTCACATGAATGAAATTTGCATTGGTCAAATTCTACAAGAATCATGGATGGATTATCTTTATATAAGGATATATGGCATGTTTAGCAATATGGTGTTATTGGATGAACTAATTGCTCAAGAACTATCAAGTTCTTAGGATAATCATTGGTGGGGTTGTAAATGTTATAATGAATGGTTTAAAGGAATTGAAATTTGAAGTAATGTTATGCTATTAAGTAGGCTTATAGGAAAGGTTAGGTTTGTCATAACCTTGAAATGGTATTGATACCAATTAGTTATACATAGTTATAACTAAGGTCTATTATTTGATTAGGTGATTGTGAGGACTCGTCCTAGATAAATGAAATGTTCTATAAATGTTAATAAGTACATATTGTGTAACTATAATCGGTGGTGATCAGGGTGGTGCTCAAGATAAGGGCACGAGTGCTCTAGGAATTGAGTAACTTTGTCCTTTAATCAAGGTGATTAGTACATATTTTCCCCATTTTGGGGTACATGGCAAAGACAATTATAAAATTATTATGTGTTTTTCAAATATGAATGACACTCATGTCTTTTTACTATTATCATGATTGTGAAATTGTTACATTGTGTTATGATTAAATGTTTTGGCATTGGCCTTAATGTGTTTACAAATGAGTACTTTGATTACAAGTGATGTTATTTTGTATATGACTGGTATTAGAGATAAGAACGTATTCAACAATGTAAGTTAATGAGACACACTTTTGCCCTGTTAAAGATGTTCTAGTAAGGGAATATAGAGGAGTCTACTGGGGTGGTACCTTCCCCTTCGCGAAGTAGATGTCCTAAAAGCATAAGATGCTAGGGTGGACTGATTTTGTTCTTTCCATCCTAGTATAGACTTGGGGTATCACCTTAGGTGATAGCCCAAGTCTATACTAGTCAAGTTTATGATTGAATAGCAGTCAAGTTTAAGTAATGAAGGTTTTATGTTGACAATATTTTTACTTAATTTTCTCATGGAAAGGCTTTATAAGCAAAATGATAATATGTTTCTATTTCTAAAGGTTTTAATAACAAGTATTATGACATGATTTTGGTTATAAAGGTTTGAAAATGATATTGTGATGTTTACAAATGTCTTGACTCAAAAACCCATGTAGCTCACGAGACGTTTTGTCGTACGTGCTTTATTTTCATGCCATGTATTTCAGGTTTGGGTTCGAACGCGTATGATGTCAATATACAATACTAGTTCAGCTTTTGGGAAGATTAGACGGAGTGGAGCTTAAGATAGCTTTCAACATTTGAAATTATGGTTTAATCCTTTTCTTTGCTTGCTATGGTTGTTTTGGTATGACTTTGTAACGCCCATGGTTGTAAATATGTAAACTGAATGTTTTTGTTAAACCACATTTTGCTATTCATGTCTTATAGACATGATATTTATATTAAAACCATAGCAATATAAGGCTTTAAAAAAATGGACTGTTACACATTAGCTGCAAATCGCTTGAAAGAGAATTTACCTTCAACATTCATTGAATCTTCTGTCACAGATGAGAAATTGACTTGATGTGAAGAAGAAATGTTGGTACTATTAAGAAGGTGTATCAAATGTTCATATTGCTCTTAAGAAATGGAATGAGAAGGGCTGTTGGTGATGTTTTCTACAGAAGGTTTGACTTCATCTCTTTCGGATTTAGTGAATTTAAAATTGGCGAGAAAACCATGAAGACGATATCATTTTGTTTTAGTATGACCGGGTTTCTTGCAATGATTACACACTAGAGATTTCTTGGATGAATTTGAGTTTTCAGTTGCAACATGCATAGCAATAACATCATTGTTGATATGTGATGTAGTTGAAACCGAGGGCAAACCGAGTTGTATAAAGTAGCCACTGTCGTTTAATAAGAGTGTGTGTTGTTGAAACCGAGGGCAAACCGAGTTGTATAGCGTTCTTCTTGGATAATAAGAGTTGTATAGCGTTCTTCTTGGATAATAAGAGTGTGTGTTGTTGAAACCGATGGCAAACCGAGGGCAATGACTTCGGTATTAATATATGACCTCGAATAGACTTGTAAGAATCATCTAATCCCATCATCAGTTGGATTAAGCGTTGATCTTCAAGAAATTTGTGAAGTTGAGTAGAAGCACCATAAGAGCATGGAGGAATAGCTTGGATTTGACAAAGTTCATCCCAAATTCGAGTTCATTTGGTAAAGTATGTGGAGAAATCATCCCAGCCTTGTGAAATCAAATATTATTGTTGTTATATATGATAGTTTAAGGCTCCATCGGATTGATCGAAGCGTTGATGAAGTTTATCCCAAATTTATTTTGTAGTGCAAAGGAAGATCACGCTATCAACAATAGTTTTGGACAACAAATTCAAAATCCAGCTAATAACCATTGAATTGGCACGATACCAAATGGAATACGAAGAAGCATGAGAGAATGTGTATGGATTGCTCCGTCAACAAATCCCAAGTTTGTTCTTAGCAGATAGAATCCAATTCAGATGAGTTGATATTGTTGGATGAATCCATGGATCAGGAGACGTGAAGAAGAAGATGAAAAGATTGAATAACGGAAGACCTTAATTTGATACCATGTTATTGAAAGTGTGAATTGAAGAAATGAATTCAGCAAAACTCGACTAACTTCTCATTCAAGGAATTGAGAAACATATATACAATGAATGAAAGATGATAAAAGAACTTACTTCTATTTAATCTCTAACAACCTTTTGTAATAAATGACTAAACTACCCTTGTAACAATAATAACAGAAAACCGACATCTCTAAGTCTGGAATGTTAACATTATCATAGAAGTCGTATAAAGTAGCCACTGTCGTTTAATACAAAATACACTTGATGAAAATTCTCAATTTTAATTGTTTTTTTCTTTTTTTTTATCTTTTTTTTTGGGGCAAATTTCATAAAAGACACTAACTTTTCAAAAAATTTCGATTTTGACACTGTGTTATTTTTTTTGTCAATTAAGTCACTAAGTTTTCAATTTTTTTCAATTAAGTCACTATGTTTTCAATTTGGTTTCAATTTTGACCATTTGACCGGTCAACCCGGTAGTCAGCTGACGTGGCATGATGACGTGTCAGTTTTTGATAATGCGACGCTGACGTGGCACCCGAGTGTCAAAATTGAAACAAAATTGAAAACATAGTGACTTAATTGGAAAAAATTGAAAACTTAGTGTTTTAATTGAAAAAAATAACACAGTATCAAAATCAATTTTTTTTGAAAAGTTAGTGTCTTTTTTGGAATTTTTTCTACATTTTTTAAAATGATAAATTCGTCTTTTTACGTTTTTAGAACGTATAAATATATTTTTTACAAGTATAAATACGTATTTTTATATTTTTAGAAACATAGATACATTGTCATAAGTATATATAAATGTATATTTTTATGCTTTTAAAAATATAAATACGTTTTTCTGCATATAAACATGTATATATCAATAAAATACGTATTATAAAACGAGTTTAAAACTCTTTCTTGACATTTTTTCATTATAAACATGATTTTGATTGATACGATATGTGATTATATGCAAAACAAACGTGCTTTTGATTGATACGATACGTGATTATACGTAAAAAACGTATTTTATATTTCTAAAAACATAAAAATAAGTATTTGTTCGTTAATTTATGTTTGTTTGTTTATATTTGTTCCGTTATGTTGGTTTAAGTTCGTCCATGTATGTTTTTTTCATTTAGAAGTATAAATACATATTTTTATGTTGGACTACGTTCGTTCTGTTAGAAGTATAATACATTTTAGTTGTATAAATATGTTTTTACGTCTTTAGAAGTATAATTACATATTTTTATGTTTTTAGAAATATAAATATATTTTTATGTTGGTTTAAGTACGTTCGGTTAGAAGTATAATACATTTTAAGAAGTATAAATATGTTTTTACGTCTTTAAAAGTATAAATACATATTATTATATTTTTAGAAGTATAATACATTTTTAGAAGTATAAATACATTTTTTACGTCTTTAGAAGTATAAATACGTTTTTTTACGTCTTTAGAAGTATAAATACGTATATATACTTATGAAAATGTATCTATGCTTCTAAAAGTATAAAAATACGTCTTTATACTTGTAAAAAATATATTTATACGTTCTAAAAACGTAAAAAGACAAATTTATCATTTTAAAAATTCCAAAAAAGACACTAAATTTACAAAAAAAAGTTGATTTTGACACTGTGTTAATTTTTTTCAATTAAAACACTATGTTTTCAATTTTTTCCAATTAAGTCACTATGTTTTCAATTTTGTTTCAATTTTGACACTCTGGTGCCACGTCAGCATGCCACGTCATCGTTGCATCATCAAAGACTGACACGTCATCATGCCACGTCAGCTGACTACCGGGTTGACCGGTCAAATGGTCAAAATTAAAACCAAATTGAAAACATAGTGACTTAATTGAAAAAAATTGAAAACTTAGTGACTTAATTGAAAAAAAAAAAATAACACAGTGTCAAGATCGAAATTTTTTAAAAAGTTAATATTTTTTATGAAATTTACCTTTTTTTTTTGCATAAATATCAACATAGAATAAGACGTAACAAATCTTGAAACTTTATCTAAGATTCAAATTGAAAATTTCATATGATGGAATCTCGATTTGACAGTAGCGTCCAAGTTTCAAGACTTATAAACTATTGGAGGGTTTTTCTTAGGGATTCGTACGTAGGTTCCATGACTCTTATTATATCAATCTGAATTTCATGTTTTTATGATATACTAAATGCTTTCACAGAAAATTATGATTCTTCTATTTGGAAAATTGTTTTATTACTTTAAAATATAATACTTTTACATCTATTGTAAAAATCAAACAAAATACAAACTTTATATGAATATACGATTTTTTATGTAAAAAAATTATCTCTTTCTATTGAATTTAATTTATTAAAACAAATATTATATTATTGGATGTTGTTAGAAGAATCATGTAAATATTTTACAGCCGCAGGAGCCGACTTTTTTGGTGGTCAAAGTCAACTTAATCGGGACTTTTGCATAAGAAAGTGATATTTTGGATTTGAGCCAATCCGTACATATGGCTTCGTATTTATATATTCGAAACATTAAATTTTACTAAATATATATAACACGTTAACACAACGTATTATTTACCAATTAATGTAGCTTTTCTTATTAAAACCGAATGACTAAATATACATTTTATAATACTATAAGTAAACTTTTTTTTTATTGGTTGATATTAGAGTGTTTTCTGTAGACAATAGTTATGAATAGTTGAAAACAATTTGACTTTTATTAAATGATGTATATGAAATGAGGAGTGATATTTACACTTATGAAATTGATTCATCCACATTAAATGTATGCTTTATTGACTTGTACGATAGCTTCAAATGTGTTATACATCATATAGAAGAATCAATTTTTCAAGTGGAAATATCGCTTTACATATGAAATGCTTATTTGGCAAAACTCTTGTTAAAATACAAGTCTAATAATCCTGAAAAAGTCAACGTTAGATATAGTTGATATGAAAGGTTAGAGTACTCCTTATCTCATAAATATCATCCCCCAAATTGATTATATATATATATATATATATATATATATATATATATATATATATATATATATATATATATATATATATATATATATATATATATATATATATATATATATATATATATATATATATATATATATATATATATATATATGGTCCGGATCCGGTGAGGACTTCAATTTGGGTGAGGACTGCGAGGACAATTCTCGTCCACTCATTTCCTAAGGGCAATAACGTCAAACATAATTATTGGATTTGACGTAATCTCATGCGGTGCTCGTCCATGGAACATAAATACGGACTCGAGGATATAATCACATGTTACTCACGTCCGTACAACATAATTTAGCCGGGTTTTTTATTTTTATTTCGTTTTTAAATATTATTTTTCGTTTTTTTTTCAGTTTTTTTTTCGTTTTTTTTCCAGTTTTTTTTTTCCTTTTTTCGTTTTTTTCCAGTTTTTTTTTTTTTTTTTTTTTTTTTTTTTTTTTTTTTTTTTTTTTTTTTTTTTTTTTTTAGGGTTGTCATTTAAAACTCGTTTTGGATCTTGGATCATAACTATTTTTGAATCTTGGATCATAAGTTTTGGATCATAAAACATATTTTGGTTTTAATATTTTTGGATCATGTATATCTTTTTTGCTATTTTGATAAGTTTTGATTCATAAAATAATTAGTTTATAATAGTTTGAATCATAAAATAATTAGTTTATAATAGTTTGAATCATAAAATAATTAGTTTATAATAGTTTGAATCATTAAACGTATTTTGGTTTATAATAGTTTGAATCATTAAACGTAGTTTATAATAGTTTGAATCATTAAACGTATTTTGGTTTTTACTTAAAAATATAAAACTGAACACATAAAAACAATTTTTTCAAAAAATTCTTTTTGCAAACTTACTAATATAATGCCTACAATGATCCCTTAAATTTTCATAAATTTTGGAGAATTTTTTTTATTTTTGATTTTTTATAAAAATAAAAAATAAATTTTTTTTTTCAAATTTTCATGATGGTGCTTGTTTTGTAGAGAATTAAATTTTAAGAACTTTGGTTTTTTCAGATTTTTTTTAGAAAGAAAAAAAAAGTTATGACCCAAATACTAAGTTAGTGGAATAAAAAAACCCAGCAAATGAGATTGTGACAAGTGTCGCAATGAGGGAGGGGTACTCGATCAGCTTACTATATTACCCTTCTGAATTTGTATTACCCACCCACTAGTTTTAATTTTTAGACAACTAGCCCCCCAAACTTTTAAGATATGTCAATTTTTTCACAATGAATCTTAGCCACCCATTTTTCAAGATTAGAGGTCCAGATTTGTCCTCACAGTCCTCATCGAAATTGGAGTCCTTACTCGATCCTGATATATATATATATATATATATATATATATATATATATATATATATATATATATATATATATATATATATATATATATATATATATATATATATATATATATATATATATATATATATATATATATATATATATATATATATATATATATATATATATATATATATATATGTTATGATTGGAAAAGAAAAAATTACTTCACACCCCTTAAACGTAAATATAAATATAAGTTCTTTTAGGATTGTGTTCCATTGAATCCTCTCCATATGAGAAATAAGTAAAAGTAGTCAAAAAGAGCAATCAACATAATGAAAACACGATTCGAATCACATATGATGGTCATTTGTTTATGTTTTCTCGTATTGCTTGTTTGTCACCGGTGTATAGTTCCTATTAGTTGTTTATTTTTTACATATTGCATGTTTTTAATTTCAATTTTTCAAAGATAGTTCCTATTAGTTTTTTATTGTTCACATATTGCATCTTTTTAATTTCAATTTTTCATAGCTAATGGTATCGTTTTTGTTTTCGTAGGTAGCAAAATTATGATCAGTGACATCAAAAAGGTTTCGCCGCCTCCATGTCCCTATATGTCGTGTCGCCCAGTGGATACTCTATGGTGTTGTTGTTTGGGCCATGACATTTGTGTTGAAGGTTCTCTTAAAGCATGCGAGGCAAAATGTGAGGCAAGTAAAAAATGTTGTGTTACAAAAATGTAGCTGCTCTTATATGGATAAATATCTAATGGAGTAAATAAAGTATCGTTAGTCTGCATAATGGATTGAGAAATATTTCTTTTGATTCAGATAAAAGAATATGCTAGTTTGAAGGTTCTACTACAATGTGTTAGACAAAATGTATGGCAATTAGAAAACGTCGTGCTATGTATTGAAGTAAATAAAGTATAGTTAGTCTACATAATGGATTGACAAATATTTCTTTTGTTTCAAATCAAAGAATATGCTAGTTTTGGTACATTTTGAAATAAAGAAATTATGTTGCTTGGGTAACTTTTTAATCCAAATTTATTTGTTATTATAACGTAATCATTATACGTAATTAAAATTTACTTCTTGAAATTAAAATGTTGAATATGATATATTGCAAGAAAAAATCAGTTCATTATTTAAAAAATATCTAAATTACCTCCCAATATCAAGAAAAGAAAATTGTTATATACATAATCATTATTTTTCCTAAAACAACTAAATAATGATTTTATTCAAAACAAAAAACTAACAAGACACTAGCGTTATCAAAATTACATATTACAAGGAATAAGACATGGATTTTTCAATCGATCAACACAATAAAATATATTTTTATCCATCTCGACGTAACCCAAGAATAAAACGTAACCACTATTTCTGCTCATGCTATTTGTGTGGGAGCACCAAGTACGTTCCAGTGGGCTTTTGAGGAGCGGGAAAGATATTTCGAATTTTGTGAAAGAGTTAATGTTATCGTTTCAATACCACCAAATCATCAAGAACATTGTAAACACCACCGCTCCAAAGAAAAACAATTAGGGGACTCCAATGCCAATTCATCAACCATATCAAAAATTGTCGAAAATTTCCAAGACCTAAATTTTGCACCATTCATACCGTTTATAATCTTTTTTACCAAATACCTTTTGTCGTTTAACAAAAATAAAAAGATTGTCACATATTACCTTCTTCATATTAAAAAGGTGGAATCTCGTATATATTATTATAAACATTCATAATTACACCTATATCCCTGTAAAATTTGTAAGTACATGTATATCCTTATAAAACCTACCAACTCGCGTATATGCCCAAAAAGTTAATTTAATTATAATTAAGCATTTTTAAATTTTAAAAACATTCTTTAAGTTGATTATTATTATTAATCTTGGTTGACTTTATGTCGGATTTTGGATTTTCGGCTCTTATTCTATTTAATAGATCGATATCTAAATTAGGATTTTTAATTTGATACCTACTTCGGATATGTGGGAGGATCAAGTACGTTCATGTGGGCTTTTGAGGAGCGGGAAAAATATTTGGAATTCTGTGAAAGAGTTAATGTTATTGTTTCAATATCACCAAATCATCAAGAACGTCGTAAACACCACCACTCCAAAGAAAAACAATTAGGGGACTCAAATGCCAATTGATCAACCATATCAAAGATTGTCAAAATTTCCATGACCTAAAATTTGCACCATTCATATGATTTATAATATTTTTTGCCAAATACATTTTGTCGTTAAAAAAATATAAAATGATTGTCACATACTACCTTCGTCATATCAAAAAGGTAGAATCTTGTATACATGCTTATAAACATTCATAATTATACCTATATCCCTCTAAAATTTATAATTACATGTATATCCTTGAGAATATCAAGGAATACAAACTAGCAGCCCTATACAATCTCTTAAAATCGCATAAACCAGATATTGTGGGTAGAAGAAGCGAAGTTGCTGATGCTGGATCTATGGCTCTTCTATCAAATGTTGATGATGATGAAGAAGAAGATAAACTTGATGGATATATTGTCAATGATGTTGGGGATACAGTTGCTTTGCATGCTGCAAACAATCGCATATTCAAGAAACCCTATGTTAACAGGCAAAGAACGGAAAACCCTTTGCAAATAACTACAAACCTTCATCATTCCAAAACCCAAACCTGAAATCATTCAAAACTCAGCTCCTAAAGGTGAGAACTCTTCTGCTTCGAACCCTTCTGCTCTAAAGTTTTTTGAAAATAAACAAGTCAAGAAAGATAAAGGAGAAGCGAAGGTGGCTGGAGATTCGGGTTATGACTGCAACTACTCCCATGGCAAGAACCACTTTGCCAATGATTGTATGCTTCGGAAGAAAAATGAGAAGAAACCCCAAGTTAAAGACGAAGCATACTATGCCATGTAACTGAATGAAGTGAAAGAGAAAACCAAATATCTTGCACTAATGGCTTCGGAAGGTAGTCAAGGAACTTATCAAGTATGGTCATCTGATTCGTATGACGATGAAGTAAGAAAGCCAACTCATAGCGCATTTGTTGTTGTTGATGCTGTTAAGAGCTTTCTGAAATGTACTTCAGACGATGATGAAGATGAGGATGATGAAGGAGGAGATTGGTTGGTGAAGACCTTGGATGATGCTTCGAATGGAACTTTGGATGTAGATGAATTCTGCTTGATGGCAAGGGATGCTCGCCCAACAATACCCGAACAGGTATCCAATCTACTATCTTCTTTTAAAATTCCTGCATTTAAATATTCCTCTTATATCTCAACAATAAATAAAATGCTAATTGATGCTAATACTAGGGCAAATGTCAGTATGGAGGAGATTCTTCGATTGAGGGGGACAGTTGAGAATTTGAAGCTATCCCTAGAAAAGGTCAATCTAAGAATCTTAGTGTTAAAAGAGTGTAGGGAGAAATATTTAAATCCGGGTGATGTAATTTTGAGACAACGTAACATCTTTTGTGAAACTACAAAATGCTTGTACTATCATACTACTAGGATTAATCATTATGCTGATACCTGCACTGATCAACATAGAAAACTGTTGCCATTCATTGAATTTGATCTTAAAAATGTTGATGATATCTCATATGAATGTGAATCTATAATTTCTAAGTCTGAGGTACCCAACACTTCGTATAATGATGGATTCGTTTCAGTAGAAAAATTCTTAACTACAAATGATTTGTTAAAGATGCTACCAAATGAAGTACCAATTCTCAAGAAAAAAATCCCTCAAATTGAAAACACACAAGAAACTGCTCATGAAACCAAAAATGAATCTGATTCGGATATGGAGGAAATTGATTGCTCATCCTTGATTATTCAAAAGTCATCCTCTGTATCCGCATCACCCACCGAAGGCATCTCACAATTTCCTTCGGATGACAATGGAAAAACAATAATTGTTTCGATTACGAATTAATTGAATCATCAACATCAAACGAAAATAATGAAATTGTGAAAACCAAAATTCAAGTTTCGGATGAATGTATCTCATACGAAGATTCTTTCAAGGACAGTTCAAAGAAGCTACTACATGTGGCATGTGTCTATCCGAAGGTTTCCTACTTCAAAAACTCTATTTTTGTACGACCAGGTGCTTCAGTTCTTGTTGACAATGATTTGGTCAAAGTTAATGAAAAGGGTAATCTCACAGTTACTGAGGAAGAATTCTTTTCATCTTCGAAAATCGTTGAAAAACATTTGGCTCATCTTCTGAATTGCACAAATCAAGTTCAAACTGAAAGGAATTACAAACAAATACAAATCATGAAAGAGACTGTTCAACCAAAGATGAATGTTTTTAAATGCTCGAAACAAATGAGTGTGTACCAATTGGCAAAACTGTTGAAAAAGAGTCTTCAAAATCAAAAATCACAATTTTGAAGCCAATTATACAAAAACCAAGATTCTTGAAAAATCATCAAAACAAAGCATTCACTTCGAACTCAAAACCAACTGTTGTGATTTCAAAACCAAGACCAAAAAAGCAGTCGCAATTTCAAAAGCTAAACAATCAATTTCCATTTCGAAACCAAAAATACTCATGTTGATACGAAGACTTTAACTTCGAAATCAGATTAATTCTCTAAACCGTCCTTCGTACCAAAAAAACCCAACTTTCCAAATCTGAAGTATCAAAAACCATCAAAAACAAATTTCTTCAAAGGAAACAATCTGATTGATACATTTCATGTTTGGCTAGACAAAATTTGGATATGTTCAAGAATAAAAATCTTTCGCTAAATGATTTCAAGTTGGCATACGAAGAGTACTTGTGTACTTCTACACTATGTAGCTCATTGTCGAAGAAATCTACAATTGAAAAATCAAATTGGAAAAGAAATGACTTAAATGATGATCTCACTATCAAACTAAAAGAATCATAAAAACATGAGGTCTCTTTGAAGTCATCAAAATCTTAAAAAACTTCAAAATCAAAGAAATCTTCAAAAACCAACAATTCTAAATCAACCAAAAAAATTGGATTATGAAGACTTCAAACATACCAAATTCCATTTCTTCAAATTCCTCAATGACAACTAAAAGTTCATCTGATTCATTTTCAAGTTATACAAATTCCACAATGAAACTTCTATAAAACATGATAACTTTTTTATCAAACGAAATATCTGAAGAGGCAATTGAAAAATGGATTGAAGAGTCTTTCACTTACCCCGAGGACACACGATTGATTGGGTACCAACTTCTCATTGATTGATTGCAGATTATGTCCAACGAGCAGTATGACGCGGAACGGTACATGGATAGTGGCTGCTCAAGACATATGACTGCTCATGAGATATGACCAAGACATATGACCAGTAAAAGGGAATATATGAGGGACTACAGAATGTTACATGATGCTGGTAATGTTTGCTTCGGAAACAATGAAACTTGTCCAATCAAAGGCTATGGCAAGGTCACGAATGGACAGTTTACAATTAACTGAGTAGCTTACGTTGAAGGTTTAAAACATAATTTGGTGAACATTTCTCAACTGGTTGTTGGAACTGGCAATGTTGTTACATTCAACAATCAATGGAGTATAATTACCAAAGAAGCAACAAAGGAAGTACTGCTCAAATCAAAATGGAAGGGATCAATTTTTCCCTTAGATCTGAAGCCAATAACTAGTGGACCTTCGTTTTGCTTATTATCTAATGCTAATTCAGATATTAGTTGGTTATGGCACCGAAGGTTGGCACACTTGAACTTCAAAGAAATTATGTAACGCCCCAATTTCCAATCAAAAACTTTCTTTAAAAATTGTAAGTAAAAACATAGGTAATCTTATTAACATGCTTAAAAGGTGTTCATCAAAACTATTACCAGAGTGTATACGTCCCATAATTATAAAAATCTCATTTAATAATATAATTGCAATTCATTAATGTGCGATGCACCACCGTCACGCCGAGCTCACCCCTTTATCAACTGAAGTACCTGAAAATGTTTTAAAATCAACAGGTAAGCTTAAAGCTTAGTGAGTCCACAAATTACCATACATACCCACACATTAAACAACCCGTCCTCGAGAACGACCCGACCCTACCCACCATACAACAGCTACGGGCGTCCATCATACAACAGCTATGGACACGGGAAGGTTCTACCCATCATACAACAGCTATGGGTTCCCGGTTATGGCCCATCCCATCATACAACAGCTATGGGACAAGGCAATAGTCCAACTCGCCATACAACAGCTACGAGGGGACACGCATCAGTACTGAGCCCAACAACAAATAACCACAGATATAGAGCAAATCATATAACTGTAAATAACAAACAAGATGCCTAACATGCAACATCATATAGTAAGGTGAGGATACTCACCTGAATCACAACCGTCCGGATAATCGCTAATATCCCAAACTAGGCTCGTCCGATCACCTAAATCCCACATACACAATATATTAATCACTGACCGAACTCCTATACACTGGCCTAAAGGTTAGACCCAACATTTGCCACCAAACACGGGTTGCAAATAAGTTCTTGGTCAAACAGTCAATCGTCGCGGCGCGACTTCTCCCTTCACGCGTCGCGGACTATTGTCGCACATACGGGGTCTACCCGAATCCGCGTCGCTGACATAAGCAGTCCACGCCGCGGACGGTAACAGTCCGAAACCCCTGTTAACCCTTCACCAGAACAGTCATCGGTTAGGGTTCCACTCTACACCCTTCCTGGGATCAGAAACTACCCTAAGGTCACTTTCTTATGGACATGCAAGTCCATGCATGTCCATGGTCCAAAACCCTAAGTATTACAAGCCTTTGAATATCACTATCCAAAGAATAACACTACATGACGGGATGAAATGGTAAATCAGAAAAGGTAGATCCTCTTACCTTGCTTCTGAACATGGAGGGATGCACACAACCCGATACAAACCTTCCCTCACGTCGTATCTCCTTCTTCTAATCTCCCAAAACCTTCAAAGCCTCGAAGTCAAGAAGCCTCTGCCGAAACTAGTCTCCTCTACTCCAGAAAACCTCCAAAAACACGAACCCTAGGGCTGGGTCCCTTTATATAGGCGTTTAAATCCGAATTAGGGTTTTTCATAATTGCGGCGCACCGCGCCGTGGATTCTCCCAAGCCGCGCAGTGCGTATAATTCATGCGCGATTCCAGAATCCTCCCAAGCCGCGCGTCGGCGGAACGGGTCTTACAATTCTCCCCCACTTGAATGGATTTCGTCCCCAAAATCCGTGCCTGTAAACAACTCGGGGTAATGCCTCCGCATTTCTTTCTCGGATTCCCAAATCCATTCAGACCCCCCTTACGATGCTGCCACAGCACCTTATCTACCCATATCGTCTTATTCCATAAAGTCTTTATTTTCCTTTCAATGATGGCAATCGGTCGCCCCCCATAATTCAGGCGTTCGTCTACTTAAATATCCTCCAAAGGCACTATTGTAGTTTCATCAGTAATACCCTTCCTGAGCTGCGAAACGTGGAACGTGTCGTGAATCTGGCTAAGCTGCTCGGGCAGCTCCAACCGGTAAGCTACCTTACCTACTCGAGCGATGATTCGATATGGTCTAATGTACCTAGGGCCAAGCTTTCCTCAACTCCGGAAATAAAAAAAATTCTCTTCCAAAGAGGCACCTTAGGAAGAACAAAACCTCCAACCTGGAACTCGAGATCGGACCGTCGTCTCGCAATTTCTCTCCCAATTGCACGCTACAAAACGCGTTGCATTGTATAGCCTTAACTAATAAATCTAAAAATTGCTACATGTCTAACTAACTCCAGATTCCATTTACTATACTGACAATGATCCGGCATACCCGAGGTCCAACATGCCCCTAAAGCGATAGCTTAACGACCAAACTCCGACCTGCAAACTCAGGACCTAACGCTGTCTATCTTCATAATTCTTCCTCTGACCCAAAGTAGTGTGCAATCTTTTCCTGAACACACCCAAGTCCTGACACCTTCTCCCGTAGGACTTCTTGCACATGAGACCATTTCTCGCGTGCTAACCATTATCATAAAGAACTCCACTAATATGGCATAGGAAACTGCAACTTTCACCAAACTAAGAACGTAATCCCGAAGGAACTCCTTCAAGCGTCTACATTGATCTCTCCATACAGCCATCCTTCTAATGGTGATGCACAATCCTGAAACAAAGTTGAGTGTCGTAACTTTACGAACCTTCTCCTAAACTCTTAAGTGAGATGCACCTTCTTACCTGATATAACCATCCAGAGCACCATATCGGGGTACCTTCTCCCGAGCCTTAACATCATCCACCCTCTGCATATACTATAATAGACTCAAAGCGAGCACTCCTGCTCCAACGGTCTACGACATCCTCGATTTTATCATCACACTGAGGGGGTTCCTTGGTACTTCCGCGATGAACCCATAAAGGCATTCCTCCAAATTCTTCCTGAGGAACCTTCGGAGACCAAATTAGCTACAAGTCCTTTGGTGATTGGCCTTGACCTTCCCACCGATCAAACATCTCTCCACTTATCCATTCCCACTTCCTTACCGGCCAGATCACCAATAATCCTCTCAAATATCGTATACATCCACGTCACCCCTCGGGCAAACGAAAAACTTCACACAAACTCTTCGTTCATCACTGCACAAAGCCCCGTCTATATCTAACATCCAAGGCGACCATAATGGGTTAGCCATCCTCCGCTAACCCCACCCACACCCTTCATTTACCCGAACTATCTCACCTAAAGGCGTTCCCTTCCACGGTTTCACATCTAAGTCCTTATCTTGAATCCGATCCGCCCAGTCTTCATGTCGCCCTGATCCGCCCTTGGTTTTCATTCCTACTAGCTAAACAGCCATCAACAAAATCAAGGCAGTCTTCACCTCAACTATTCCGACAAATGTGATCATGGAGGGGTCCATAATCATCTCCATTCCTACTGAACAATCCAAGGGTACTAATCTTCAGCATCCAGATAACCATTATCTCCTCCCGTATAGAAATCATCTGCCCCACAAACCAAACTGACCAATCAGCCTGCTATAACCGTATCTCGTACTTGTGGGAACATGGCGCAGAATTGCTACAATAAAGGACCCGACACTTCCGACCAGCACGAAGTACTCACCAGATCACCGCACTGCGCCACCGCACATAGTATTCTCCATTCGACAACACCTTACCTCTCATCAAAGCACAATGCAGCTCAACCTTGGACAAGGCATAGTACCCCGGTACCCACGTGAGATACTGATCCTCCATGACGTAAAAATCTTAATCGATCACTAACCAATAAGACCCAATGCTCCTGGCCAACGCTTATCCTTGTTCCTAGCATCGCTTATGTTATCCGAATAACATAACCCTCATCCTGTCTTGATCTCATCGTTGCTTAATACGTTTCTTCTACGCTGATCCTTCCCGATCGATACACAATCTCACCAAAACGTTTCCTTTAAAACCTCGCTCCGACCCCTTCCTAACTTTGCCTAGCCTTTCCTGCCTGGAAAGGCTTCACGGCTCACGATACTTTCCTTCCTTGAACTTTTGACTAGCGCTCCTGAGATGAGCTGTCACATATGACACATTCCTTAATTCGAAGACTTTTGTCCTACACGCATAACTCTTGTTGAAGCCTGAAGTAGATTCCTGGTCTCTGAATAATTCTACTGCGTCAATCCTTCTGAGTATCAGTCCATGCAGGCAGAACCCTTGTGTCCCAAGTCACCATAGCTTGCGTAATCTTGCAGTCGACCCAACAGGTCACGTTGTCTCCTCAGCCCGACGTCTCACCTTCCATGCTCTGCCCTTTTTATACTAAATCTCGACTCTCTCCCTCCCACTACTGTCAAGGTCCTGAGTTGAAACGAAATACAATCGTCCAACATTCTCCACACCTTAATGGAAATAATCAAAACTCCCATGGAAGTGACCACACATCCCTAGCATGGCCAAGATCCTTGCCTTTTCGCAATGCATATAACCTCCAACCGCTTCCTTGAATTCGTAGAATTCCCTTTACTCAAAGCTATTCCAAACACCTTTACCCTAAGGTGAAAAGCTACTCGATGCACCAATAACCACTTGCTAGCTCCAGCACGCAATGACACTCCGATCTTCCTCCTCTAAGCTACAGCTTTCCCTTTTCAAGGCCTTAGCCCCTGTCGGCGAGCTCCCTGCCTTGTCAGATCGCGGGTATCCATCCCCACGCTGTCTCTATCATTGCCATGAGACTTCCATCCTCAATGGTACGTTATGTCACACTGGGAACCATTCTTCCCTTTCCGCTTCAACCCTCTACTTGTGGCTATCTGTCCAAGGAGCCATCTTCTGTGGGTCTTTATCCCATACGTCACACACTACTCGCATTCTTCGTCATACCTTGTACGTAGTCTCCAATTATTCTTAACTTCAGCTGGGTAGCAGGAGTCAAGGTCCATCAGCTTCAGCAGCTGGATGGGCCCTTCCTGCTCTTCAAGTGACACAAGTCGACATAATGTCGACACTTAAATCAATCTGGATTCTCGACCATTCCTTAAAGAAGTACCTAGTAATCCTCTGGAACCTATCTGCATATTCCCAGGCCTCAGTTTCCAACAAACTGTCAATCCCTTCTCCATCTATCATCATAACCCAAGCTAATGCTTGATAATTCGTAATGCAAGTACTCCCATATTCTAGTAGCTGAGCTATACACGCATTAAGCTTCATTTATTCTCTTAGAACACCAACTCTCCCCCACTTGTAATCTGTGCCAATACCTAGTGCTGATCGCGATCAATCAGCGCCTCGAACCTTTGTAACAAATCCAATCCTCATACCATGCCGTTAGTCCATTAAACAGGAATAAGGTCTATCGGGATTTACATCTATAGACCTTCGAAACATCGACATGCAAAACCCAGATGCATCGGCTAGCAACCCGGATGCATCGCCTAACCCATTGCTATCAATCATAACCCTCGTTGATACCTCAATGGCGATAAATTTCTGCACCTATGATCCATCACGATCTACCTCAATCGGTTACACCCGAAACTACTCCCAATCCACTCTTCATTACCGAGCATCGCCACAATGAAGACGTGTACTTTCCTTTCGCCATTAATCCATAATGTGAATCATACCTGATTCTCTACTCTACCCGATTCCTTAGAATTTTGGGTAACTCTTCCTGACTCAAGTATGAATCCTGTGCTTTCGGTAGTACGGGCCCTGTACTACCTTCCACACCTATTCGTACTTGTTCCAGAATTTGTCCCCCAATACTCTAATTCACCACTCACTCATCTATTCGACATTGGTATTCATACGGTCTCGCACCCAAGTGCCTAACACTCATCCTAGGCCACCTAGGATCTCACACCCCTCTCGTGCCTAAAAGAACTTCTGCTAACACCATCGGGTCGTCTCACGGACACATGGTCGTACACAATCGAGAATAATATAGACGTTAAAATAAATGATCCTACCCCAAAGTCACAACCAAACAAGGAACAACCAGTAAGGCTAGACCAAGAATTCTTAGGCTATCTTATCCTAATTGTATATAACCTAATAGCATTCCCTAAGAAACCTAATAGTGTTAGCATAGATTCTAAAACAGCACAAATAACAACAACAGGAAGAAGGCATCCTAATCCAAGCATTTATAGCATGCATTTCCTGACTAGGTTCTATGCCTACTTTTTAGCATAACACATATCATCACATATCACAAACTTGGCATGGGTAATTGGAAATCACAAAACTTACTTGAGCTCGGTTGACGGTTCACATCGCATCACATTCTTTCTAAAACCCTTTTATTCGTTAAAATCATGAGTCAGGTGTGCATACCATGTTTCCAATTCCCAAGCAACAATCAAACAAGAACATGCAAGGGAATCTTCCACATGATATTCAACCCAACTACTTAAAACTTTTATAGAGAAAACATCATTTCTTTAACGAAAAGCTCTTAGTCCTAAGTTTGAGTTTGGATTCCCAATACAGTTCACCCAAATCCCTCAAACCAAGGCTTTGATACCAATTTGTAACGCCCCAATTTCCAATCAAAAACTTTCTTTAAAAATTGTAAGTAAAAACATAGGTAATCTTATTAACATGCTTAAAAGGTGTTTATCAAAACTATTACCAGAGTGTATACTTATAACAGCAATTCATTAATGTACGATGCACCACCGTCACGCCGAACTCACCCCTTTATCAACTAAAGTACCTGAAAATGTTTTAAAATCAACTGGTAAGCTTAAAGCTTAGTGAGTCCACAAATTACCATACATGCCCACACATTAAACAACCCGTCCTCGAGAACGACCCAACTCTACCCGCCATACAACAGCTACGGGCGTCCATCATACAACAGCTATGGACACGGGAAGGTTCTACCCATCATACAACAGCTATGGGTTCCCGGTTATGGCCCATCCCATCATACAACAGCTATGGGACAAGGCAATAGTCCAACTCGCCATACAACAGCTACGAGGGGACACGCATCAGTACTGAGCCCAACAACAAATAACTAAAGATATAGAGCAAATCATATAACTGTAAATAACAAACAAGATGCCTAACATGCAACATCATATAGTAAGGTGAGGATACTCACCTGAATCACAACCGTCTGGATAATCGTTAATATCCCAAACTAGGCTCGTCCGATCACCTAAATCCCACATACACAATATATTAATCATTGACCGAACTCCTATACACTGGCCTAAAGGTTAGACCCAACATTTGCCACCAAACACGGGTTGAAAATAAGTTCTTGGTCAAACAGTCAATCGCCGCGGCACGACTTCTCCCTTCACGCATCGCGGACTATTGTCGCACATACGGGGTCTACCCGAATCCGCGTCGCTGACATAAGCAGTCCGTGCCGCGGACGGTAACAGTTCGAAACCCCTGTTAACCCTTCACCAGAACAGTCATCGGTTAGGGTTCCACTCTACACCCTTCCTGGGATCAGAAACTACCCTAAGGTCACTTTCTTATAGACATGCACGTCCATGCATGTCCATGGTCCAAAACACTAAGTATTACAAGCCATCTAATATCACTATCCAAAGAATAACACTAGATAACGGGATGAAATGGTAAATCAGAAAAGGTAGATCCTCTTACCTTGCTTCTGAACATGGAGGGATGCACACAACCCGATACAAACCTTCTCTCACGTCGTATCTCCTTCTTCTAATCTCCCAAAACCTTCAAAGCCTCGAAGTCAAGAAGCCTCTGCCGAAACTAGTCGCCTCTATTCCAAAAAACCTCCAAAAACACGAACCCTAGGGCTGGGTCCCTTTATATAGGCGTTTAAATCCGAATTAGGGTTTTTCATAAATGCGGCGCACCGCGCCGCGGATTCTCCCATGTCGCGCCGTGCGTATAATTCATGCACGAATCCAGAATCCTCCCAAGTCGCGCCGCGGATCCGTCCGGGCCGCGCCTCGGTGGAACGGGTCTTACAAATTAAGAAGTTAGTGGCTATGGATCTGGTTCGTGGAATGCCAGCACTCAAATTTTACAATGATACTCTTTGTTCTGCCTTTGAACATCGCAAACAAACGAAGCAAAAGCATCCCACAGTGATTGATCCAAAGATCACCGAACCCCTTTCATTTCTGTATATGGATCTTTTTGGTCCATCTGCAGTTGAATCTCTAGGGAAAAAGAAATATGTTTTGGTTATTGTTGATGACTTTTCTCGCTTTACTTGGGTCATATCTCTAAGAATAAATCTGATACTGCTAGAGAAAGCATTGACTTTATCAAAAATATGGAAGTTCTGCTGAAAAAGACCGTCTGAATGATATACAGTGATAATGGGACTGAGTTCAAGAACCAGATCCTAGATAGATTTTTGAAAGACAATGGCATTACACACAACTTTTCAGCACCTTACACTCCACAACAAAATGGTGTTGTTGAACGTCGTATTCGCTCCTTGTGCAAAGCTACAAGAACCATGTTGAACTTTCCCAATCTACCAATGTATTTCTGGGCCGAAACTCTCTCAACAGTTTGCTTCACTAAAAATTGATCCTACATTCACAAGAGATTCAACATCACTCATTATCAAGTACTTAACCGAAGAAAGTCAAATGTCAAATTTCTTCACATCTTCGGTTGTAGGTGCTTCAGACTAAACCTGGAAGATCATTTGACAAAACAGACAAAGGCATATTTTTGGGATGTTCTTCAAAATCAAAAGCTTATAGGGTCATGTATTAGTGTAAATGTCGAAGATGTTCAAAATTAGAAGAGCAACCAACTTCATCGAGACCAAAAGTGACAACATCACAAAAACACTCGAACCAACAAGCATGCGATATATATATATATATATATATATATATATATATATATATATATATATATATATATATATATATATATATATATATATATATATATATATATATATACACATATATATATATATATATATATATATATATATATATATATATATATACATATATATATATATATATATATATATATATATATATATATATATATATATATATATATATATATATATATACATACATATATATATATATATATATATATATATATATATATATATATATATATACATATATATATATATACATACATATATATATATATATATATATATATATATATATATATATATATATATATATATATATATATATATACATATATATATATACATATAACACACATCTTGGTGGTTGAGATGGCAAGAGCACATGCCTCCCTTATGGGAGGTTGTGGGTTCGAACCACACTCTACACAAGTAAGGTAAAGATATTACACCTTTACTTGTGGCCTCTGTGCTAGCCAAGATAGTGTGTACCCGGGGCTGGTTTCCCCCCAGTCGTTGCTTGCAGGGCGTCTTTTTGGGGTGGACGTGGTTTGCGCCAGGGTTTGCCGATCGTGTGCGGGTCTAGTCTCTGTACAGCATCTACTTGGAGAAAGGGAAGGTTCAACGGTATAACGACCGAGCAGTCCCATATGTACCTAGCTAGGCTGTAGTATATTACGTACCCGTGTAATAGGATTCATCCCTACTTGCAAAAAAATATATATACATATATATATATATATATATATATATATATATATATATATATATATATATATATATATATATATATATATATATATATATATATATATATATATATATATATATATATATATATATATATATATATATATATATATATAGGAGTAGGTTCAAATGAGAACCAATAACAAAATGAGAACCATGAGAACTAATCTAATCTATTGATTTATTTTAATATTATGGCTATGATTAGAGTTGGTTTATGAATGTAATTTGATTAATTAGGGTATTTCTATCAATTTTGTTATTTTTTATGGTTTGTAATGTCAATGTTATTTTTGTAAATTAAGCATTTACTTTGTTTTTTATTTTTCTTTTACGTAATTCAGATTAATCAATTTCCTTTCAGTCTATTACTTATCGTGATCTTCAAGCTATCCTTAATCGATGATTTGAAGCTAATCTTCATCGATTATTTGATAGAAATCAACGAATCTTTGTCTCAGTTACCGTGATCTTCAACCTAATTTGGCTCGATTCATTACTAGAAATTGTCGATCGATTTACTGATTCGATAAAAAACAGAAGGTATTCGATTAGTATCTCAAATTCTTAGGTCGTTCTGTGAGATGGAAGGTTTTTGCGACATTAATAATCAATTAGGTTCAATGAGTGAAGAACTTGACCAGAGGACGACGATTTGTGAGTACGATTCGTCTATTTTTCGAATTGAAGAACACTCTTTTGTTGCGTCGACTCCGATGAATGTTGATATTGATGTAGGTTATTTGTCAGAAACTGTTGAATTGAGAGTCGGAATACTTCTATTGATTCAGATATTCATATTTAAAGGGAAGCTCGATCAACATCAAGTATATTTTCTTCGTTATTATTCGGTTTTCATATACATCTCTGTTATGGAAGATTCTTTTATTTAATACGGTTATTTTGGCATACCTTATGTATTTCAAGTTCGTATTTGTGTTTTGCAATGTTGTAGTTCGATTGTTTTACCAGTTTAGTGATATAGTTTTTAAGGTGTGAATTGTCTTTATGATTGTGATAGATACTATTATACTTACCAGTTTAGTGATATAGTTTTTAAGGTGTGAATTGTCTTTATGATTGTGATGGATACTATTATACTTGTAGTTTATTGTTAAGATGTGAAATTATTTATTAATGTATCATACATTGAGTTCCTATGTTGTGGTTTTACTTCAATTAAGGTTAGTTGCTATAGTTATTATGTTGTGCATCTGTCTTTTTGTATATGTTATATATTGTTCTTGGTGTTTACTTGGTTTAATTGATCTAATATTTAGTTTTTATTTTGTGATGTTTTGTGCAGTTGATGAATATATACCTTCTGAGTTTTATTCACCCAATGGTACTCGTATGATTTGGATCCCTAAGGATGTTGATGATGTGAAACCAAAGATTTGGACTATATCTCAAAGCATTGATGAAGCAATGGATTTGTATAAGAAGTATGCTTGTGCTTCTGGTTTTGATGTTAGAAAAGCAACTACAAAAAAGAAAGCAGGACATATTCTTACACATGGATATATGGTATGCAGCAGACAAGGGTTTCCAGATAGTGTTTTAGTTGATACATTGGATGGTGAGAATAATAATCCGTTTAGAAACTCTAATATTAAAAGGAGGGGATGCAAGGCTCGTGCTAGATTTAAGATAGTAGGAGATTCTGTGCAGTTTCAATTGTATGAATTTGAAGAAAGACATAATCATAGTTTGGTCTCTAAGGAATACAAACATCTTTTAAAGATGAATAGGCAGTTGGACTTTGCTCAGCAAACATTTATTTAAAAAATGGCAAATTCTAGTATTGGGCCAACAAAAGCTTATCATTTGTATCATGGATTACAGGGTGGTTACAATATCAATGGAGGTACTGTTGTTGACTCTAAAAATCATGCTAGGAATGTTAATTGTTTTGTCGGGACGGACGATGTGCAAATGCTTGTAGATAAGTATGAAAATCGAAAGTGAGAGGATCCAAATTTTTCGTTCGAGTATAGATGTGAGAAAGGTGTATTGACTACACTTTTCTGGGCGGACGAAATTTGTAAGGCTAAGTATAAAGAATTTGGTGATATTTTGTCTTTTGATGCAACGTTTCGTACGAACAAGTAAGTTTTCTTTTATTAAGTTTTTTTTATACTTATTACTTTATTTTTTTTAAATTAATTTTGTTTTATGTGATTTAGGTACCGTATGGTTTTTGTTCCTTTTACGGGAATTGACAACCATAGAAAGAGTATTACATTTGGTGTTGGTCTATTAAGCAGTGAAACAAGAGATTCTTATGTATGGTTGTTGAATTCGTTCTTAAAAGCTTTTGGATAACAACCATCAGTGGTTGTAACTAAAGAAGATGTTGCAATGAAGATTGCAATAGAACGAGTATTCACAATGTCGCGACATAGACTATGCATGTGGCATATTTCACAAAAATTACCATCTAAGGTTTGTATTTTCTACATAATCAAATATTCATTTCGTTTAAGGTCATTAGTACTTATAAGTAGTTGTGAAATATAATGTATAGTTAAGTAGTGAATGTTGTATTATTCGAATTTTGGTTATGTATCATTAGTACTGATGTGAAAATATTATATATTCACAGTTTGATTTTAATGTAAATTGCTAGGTGTGTGATGAACTTGCTAATGATATGGAGCTCAAGAAACGCTTCAATCAACTTTTTTGGAATTCAAGTATAAATGGGAATGAATTTGATGTTTGATAGAGATCTCTGATTGATGATTACAACATTTAAGAAAATAGATGGTTGTCCAAGATGTTTGCTATGCGTGAAAGTTGGATACCAATGTCTTTTAGGAATACGCCTTTATATGCATTAATGAGGACAACTTCCAGGTCTGATAGTGCAAATTCTGCATTCAATAAAACTTCTCGTTGGGGAAATACATTGGTTACATTCATGATATCTTTTAAGTCGGCAATGGAAAGACAAAGAAGCAACCAAATCTATCTTGATAATTTAGACACCATTTCAAATTCTAAACTGAAGACATCCTTAAAAATTGAGAAACATGCTTCTGGTTTCTACACGAATGCAGTATTCAGGAAAGTTTAAAAAGAAATTCGCGATTCTTTGTATTTGTGTACACAACAAAGTATGTCTTCAAGTGATGATTATGATACATTTGTTGTTATGGAAACAAAAGAATCAAGCAAGGCTACCAAAGATGCATCGTCTTGTGAAAACTTAGTTGCTGGCACTGGATATGGCATTTCCAAAAAGGCTTTGTATTACAAGGTAATTATTTTTTATTAATACATCTTTACATAGTATTAAGTTGTGAATTTTAATAACTGTGTTAACTATTTTTTATGTGAACACATTGTTTATAACAAGAAAGAAATTACATTTGAATGTAGTTGTTCATTGTTTTTCCAGTATGACATCATATGCAGTCATATATCCTGCATCTTTAGAACATTTCATATCGATCAAATACCTTCAAAGTATATTCTTAGGCATTGGAAGAAGCATCTAATACCATCTGATGTGCTTTCAAAATGATATTCTTTTGGTGATAGCTCAAAGTCATTAGATAAACTGTCTTGTGAGGTTTTCAGTTTTGTGGATCAAACTGTGGCTTCTTTTAGTAAGGACGAGAACAAATTGATGGAGTTTTTTCAACTAATTAAGGAAGCCAAGATAAAAGTTGATGGTGATACGTGTACTTCAAGCTCATACACGTGTGATATGAATAAGAAAGACAGTTGTGAGTTTATTGAGTCTTCCCTTGGTGTAAACAAACCAGCTTCTACTAATATTGAAAATCCATCTGGTATAAGAAATAAAGGATGTGGTACTGGGAAGAGGTTGAAAGGTTCCAGGGAGAAGGCGATTGTGGAATCATTGAAGCAGAAAAGGCAATGTAGGAGGTGTAAGCTTTATTTGGTCACGATAAAAGGAATTATGAACGTTTGGAAAAAGAAGCTAAAACAAAGGAAGCAGCAAAAAGGTCAAATCAAGTTGCATGAATAAAGTAACATTGTGTTTGAAAGTCTTAACATTTTTTAAGTTTTAGTTTTTACAGAATAAGTTTGGTATAGCCATACTTTTATGCAAAATTCACAATTTAATTAGTGTTTCAGATGGTTTTGTTAATGTTTGAGACTTGATGTTTTTGTTAATGTTTGAGACTTGATTTTTTTGTTAATGTTTGAGAGTTGATATTTGTGATGTTTATTACATTGTTTTGATTTTAAGTAGTTTTATAAATTAATTTTGTGTTAAATAACGTTCATCAAGTTGGTATTTGTAAAAGTAACTTTTTATGTGTTTAATTCACATATTAATAGTTTTTAGATTCACGGTTGAAAGAGTTCAATTTGTATTAGTTTTTGTTCAGCAATTTTACTTTCAACTTCACTGTATAGTTTGTTTGGATGTCGTCTGATATGTGATCTTTAAGACAAGTTATTAACTATGCTACAAGTAAACATACACTTTCAGAATTTACAAAACATTCATTAACATTTTAATTTTTCTAAAATGGTAAATATGAATGTTGTATGAAACAGAATCAGTCATCAGTGTTTTAAAATACACTATAAGTAGATTTTACTTTTAAATTCATTGCATAGTTTGTTTGGATGTCATCTGATATGTTCTCTTTAAGACAAGTTATTAACTATGCCAACAGTAAAGATACACTTTCAGAATTTACAAAACATTCATTCATAGTTTAATTTTTATAAAATGGAAAATATGAATGTTGTATGAAACAGAATTAGTCATCAGTTTAATTTTTACTAAGATGATAGAAACATTCATAGGTACCAAAAACCTAAAAACATTCATAATTTCTGAGTTAATTTTTTCTAGAAACCAACCAAAAACTAATTCCAAAAGGTACAATTTTCCAAAACCTAATTCCAGAACTAGTTCATTACTTACAAAAACTAAAAGAGGAAATATAAAGTTTTCAAAGGTTTTCAATCAAGGCGAAACATTCTTTATGGTTTTCCAATGCATACTTCAGCTTCTGTTTTTGAACATTTGTTGGCAGTTTTTCAAATTCGTTCCCTTCATCTGTTATCTTTTAGATGTGTATGTTTATATCATTCACCAGCAGCTTTATAAGGTATTTTGCTTGAAGTTTTGTGACAGTTGCTTTCTGCTGTTTCTGATTACTCTCTATGTCACAATTCCATGTAGTCTGCCCCAGTCCTTTAAAGGTTTCCATGTGTCTCATTAGCAAAATTCCGCTGTCCACATGATTATCATCCGACCACCACTTCAGTTTGAACTTGACCACATCTTTTTTCTTCAAGTATGGTGCTTTTGGATGGCCATTATCTATCAGGTAATCTTGCATCATTTGTAGCTAATATTTCAAAAAAAAAAATAAATGATTCACATTTTGATAAATTAAAATATTCACAGTCTAATGGATAATAATTTTTGTGGGACAATGTATTAAGTCAATGGTCAGTGCTTACCAATAATCTTGGCAAGTTCCCATAGTCTAGCACAATATGTGGCATTGTTGTTTTGTTACTGTCAATTATGTATGATGAAGTGCGTTGCAAATTAAAACAAATCAAAGAGTAGTTTCTTTTTTCGATGATTGGGAAGAACAGCTGCATTTAAAATATATTTTGAAACTATAGTATATAAATACATATTAATAATTAAAAGTAAGTAAACGTTTTTACTCACAATCCCAATTTTCTTCAAACCTCCAATATCGGGGTAGTTGTCAAAAACATGGTTGATTTTTTCTTCAAACATTGAATACCTTATTCTATAATCCTCTTCTTCATCCATTATTGCTTCAGTTTAAAAAGAATAAAAAATTTTATGTATTATATTAGTTTCTGTTATTAACATTAATATTAAAATAAGTATATGTATAATGTTAAGGTTTACGTACCATTATTCCAGTTGGAAAGTAGAAACGCAATGGTGAAGTTTTTGCCTTGCGTTTCTCTTCTTCATTTAATAATAATGACCAGCAATCAATTACTTTTGGATGTACATTTGAACTTTGAATGAAGGTTTCAAACATTATTCTTTTTTCATGATGTCCTTGAGTTGTTTCAAATATTATTTACCTATTTTATGTGACAATACAAAACAGTTAGAATCATGTTATGTGTAAGAAATGTAGATGGATATTTTTAAACAAATTAAGTTGTGAATGAGGTACATGTTATTTTATTTTCAAGTTTGTATGAATGGATATTGTGAATTTTTTGTGAATGTAATTTTTATTAAAGCAAATGAAGTTGTGAATCATTGAAATTTTATTTTCGTTCACAAGTTAATTGGTTTTCTGTATATACGAATTAAGTTATGAATGGTGTTTTCAAAAGTAGTTAAATTTTTAATTGTGAATGTTCTTTTCATGTTTTTCATACCAATTAAGTTTTGAATGATAGAAATGTTATCTTATTCACAAGTATGTCTTTATCCATATTGTAAATGATTGACAACTTATTGTCATTCAAAAGTTAATTGGTATTCTGTAGTTAAGTTTTTAAACCAATTAAGTTGTGAATGCTGTTTCAAAAGTTGTTAAGTTGTGAATGATGGAGTTGTTATCTTATTCACAAGTGAATGACTGACATTTTACTGTCTTTCACAACTTAATTTCAATATATATAAATGTTTTTTTGTTGTTAAGGGTCATGTTATTTTTGTGAATGTAATTTTTTTAAAAGGGAATCAAGTTGTGAATCATTGACATTTTATTGTCATTCCACAAGTTAATTGGTATTATGTATAAACCAATTAAGTTGTGAATGGTGTTTTTAAAAATAGTTAAGTTTTTAAACAAGTTAAGTTGTTGTTAGTATTGACTTACTCAGGGTTTTTTTGCATGGAGTATATTGCCCTTTAAACTTTTTTCTCATTTGCAAATAGACCATCTTTTGGTGCAACTTCTCTTCTCAAGTATGGTGATAGGTTCGGTTCTGTTGAAATGATTTCCCTTTTGTATCTTGTATTAACTCATTGTTTCTTATTTTCTTCTCATTCTTTTTCTTTTTCTTTGTTACTTTCTAATTCAGTCTCTTCAGCCATATCTTTTTCTTTTACTTCAAGTTTTTCTTTTTTCTTTTTGTTTGTTACTTTCCAATCCAGTTTCTTCAACCACATCTTTTTCCTTTCCTTTGTTACTTTATGTTCCTTCTTTTTCAAGTGTCCCTTTTTATTTTTTATTTTTTCCAACATCTTTTATAAAACCTGTAACGGGTGATGGAAAGGTGTTAGGTTGAGTGAATTCAGGTGTGAGGCCAAATGAAAATGTTGGTTGAGAAGATTGATTGTTTAGTGGTGTTTAAGAAGGTTTATTTGAAGATTTTTTGTTTATACTTGTTTGAATAATTTGGTCAATCTGAGCAAACACTGTTGGGGACTCGAATGTCGGGGTATACAAGATGTTTGTTTTTGTGTCTTCATGTTGTACTATTGTTGGTGTTTCAAAGACTTGATGAGCTTCACTTTCTGCTGGGTTTTGATGTTGTCTTTCTGATGTTTCTTCTTGTTCCTTTTCGGTTGTTTTTGGTGTTTAGTGTGTTTCTTTTTGTTGAACTTGATGTGAAGGTGATTTGTTAGTTGTTGGTATTTCATGTGGTTCTTGATGGATATGTGGTGGTGTTATGGTATCAGAGGAAGTTTCTTTGTTTTTTTTATGTTTCGGCACTGTCGGTGTTGAACATTTTTTTGAATTTCATAAACCATCCTTTGATTGTTTTGTCATTTGGATGTGCTTCTGTTGCATTCCAAATGACATCTTGCATTCTTTCTTTGATCTGAACAACTTTCTTGCAATCTTTTTCAATCATTAAACAATAATCCTGCAACAGTTGTATGTTTGTTAGTTAATATTATATAAGAGTTAGAAACAAATTCACTGTTAAATATGAAATTTAGTCTGATCATTCACAGTTTAATGTGAAATGTATCCTCTTCATTCATAGTTTTGTTTATTCACTAGGTAATTGTTTTGTTCAAAGTTGTACTTTTGTTTTAGTTGAACATAATATAAATTTGAAGAATGATTACCTCAATTCTTATTGCTTCATTTTCTTTTTTATTTGAATCTTGTTCATTTTCATTCTTAGCTTCTTCATCTTCATCCATTCTATCATTTTATTGTCCACTGTATTGCATGACATCTTCTAAAAGATTCACATTTCCAAACCTTCCTTGACTACTCTAAAACTTTTATCTAGTTCTGAGCCTTGCATAGTTCGAATAATTGATTGGTCTTATTTCTCTATTCATATAAATATCTCCACATGTCGTTGAATGAACATACAACAACTGTAATAGATATCAAAATGATACAAAAGTTAGCTATTTTTTATTACAATATTTAGTATATATAGCAAAGTGTTTATTACTTAAATTGTAGTTACTACTAAGAATGGCAGTGGCCCTACATAGTAGCTGTTGTTGCTGTTTGGCTTCTAGATACTTTTGCTGTTCTTCAATGAATTTTTCAAATACTTGCACCTGTTGATACTTGACTTGTCTTCTAATGCTATCAATTTTGGAATATGTATTTTTTCAGTAGCTCCAGATGTTATTTTCTCAATTATTGAGTTTATGAAAAGTGTCAAAAAATGGAGTACAAACATCTCATCAGCTACATCTGTTTGTTCCGGCAGATCACAAAGTGGTTGCATTGTTTTTGATACTTTTGGATCTTGTGCATACCATTGTTTGAGTACTTCATCGTCTGGTTCACAGTCTTTGATTGGATTAAGGTCTATCCCGTGTTTTGGTATTCCTAGCACTTCATGGACCTTGTCTTCTGTTATGTTTATCTTAATATGACCCAAATCTATTGAATTAGTTTTTGGGTCATATTTTAAGACAACATAATGAGCTATCTTTGCAGGTATTACATGTTGGGCCATGTCAATCATTGATCCTAAACCTAGCGATCTAACAGATTCTTTTTGCTCATTGCTTAAAGTTTTTACTGTCGTCCAAAAGCTTTTTGTCGTCACCCTTGTTCTTATTGGTGGAAACGTATCTTCTTTTTTAATCTCTTGTGTCTCTACTTTAGACTTTTTCTTTTTTGGTTCCCTTTTCGCAATGCTCTTTCGTTTTCTTGTTGGTTTATATGTTTAACAATAAATTAAAAGTGTATATTAAGGTTTTTTGTCCAATATAAAAAAGAATTAACATGAATAAGAATTTAATTATTATGTAAGTTTTTGTATGGTGAATTAGTTATATTTACCTTCAGGTTCATGTTGTTCATTTTCTTTTTTCTTTTGCGTCCTTGTCTTTTTGACAGTTTTCTCTATTTTTTTCTTTGTGAATATATGTCATAAAAATTGTGTATAAGTTGTTTTGATTATTATAATAACAACATTATTAAAATACTTTCCTTTACCTTTCTTTGTACTCTGTGAGCGTGTTTTCCTTTTGGATGTTCCTTCTTTTTCTGTTACTGAAAATAAAAGTAACATTTAAATTAGAATTATATATCAGTATTTTTGTAAATTAATATTTTTTCATGATTCACAAGTTATTGTTAATATGATTCACAACGTAATATTAAGATGATTCACAAGTTAATATTAATAAATTATTATAGATATAAGAGGATGCATAGATTAATATTGATTAAAATATTTCATACCTTTTGATTTTTTGTTTTTCTTTTGTGGTGTTTTCAACTTTGTTTTTGTTTTCTCACCAACTTGATCATCTGAAAGACACAAAAGTATATGTTAGTGTAATATTTAATTTTATTTTACTACTTAAAATGTTGTTTTACTTGTATATTTCTCGCGGTGTTCATCACTTCGTTTACCCTGATCATCTGTAAGTCAGAAAGTTATATGTTAGCATAACATTTAAGTTTATTTCCCTGCTTAATATGTTTCTTTACATGCATGTCTTTTGGGTTGTGCAGGAGTTTCTGTACCTTGGTCATCTGTAAGTCACAAAAGTATATGTTAGTGTAATATTTAAGTTTATTTCAATGCTTAAAATGTTGTTTTACCTGTATCTTTTTCTCGTTGTTCATCAGTTTGTTTACCCTGATCATTTGTAAGTCACAAAATTATATGTTAGTGTAATATTTAAGTTTATTTCACTCCTTAATATGTTGCTTTACCTTTATCTCTGTTGGGTTGTTCAGTTTGAGTACCCTGGTCATCTGTAGTCACAAAAGTATATGTTAGTGTAATATTTAAGTTTATTTCACTGCTTAAAATCTTTTTTACCTGTATCTTTTTCGTGTTCATCAATTTGTTTACCCTGATCATCTGTAAGTCACAAATTATATATTAGTGTAATATTTAAGTTTATTTCAATCCTTAGTATGTTTTTTTTACCTGTATCTTTTTTGGGTTGTGCAGCTGTTTCTGTACCCTTGTCATCTCTAAGTCACAAAAGTATATGTTAGTGTAATATTTAAGTTTATTTCACACCTTAATATTTTTTGTTGAATGTTTGATGAATTTACTTTACCTTTTTCTTTTTTGGGCTCTTCGCCAGTTGGTTTCTTTAGTTTTGATAAAATCAAAGTCAACTTTGATTTCGTCATTTTCTCTTTTGGTATATCTGTAGATTTGAAAGAAAATAAGAATATTTTATCAGTATTCACAGTTTAATTGAGATTTTAGAATATTATTATTGACTTTGTTGTTAATTTGATTTACCTTTCTATAGTTCTTCTGCATATGATGTTTGGGATGTTGGTTGGTGTACTTGCTTTAGTTGGTGTTCGGTTTGAATTGACATTGGAACTGTCATGAGCTACTGCATGACAGAGTCTGTCATGACAGAGTTGTGCACCAGGGGCTCTCTCAATCTTTTTAAAGCTATAATCTGACAATTCAGTATAATATATTAGTTAAATTTCAGATATATGTAGTATTTAATATGAAATCTATAATAAAATACATATACACTAAAACCACATTAATTAGATTCATTTATTGATATAATAGTTGACAACGCCTAGTAATATCAAGTATTTTATTCATTGTTAGCCCCTATTCTTGGTGAAAATATATCATATATGCATTGGTATTTCTCACTTTTTGTGTTAGTGCTTCTTTGCAAAGAAAAGTTATAAACAGGGGTTAAAAGCGGACAAATTAAAGAAGTTTGAATATAAAGTCAAAAAGAGTCGTCTGAACACGCATGCCGCGGGAGTGTGTGCGTGCGCGACGCGCCACGTCAAAAAGCTAAGGCGGTGGAAGAAATTCAAACCGCGAAAAAACGGGGATAAGGCTCTACGCTCGAAGCGGGTATATGATCTACACGGCGTGGCTTCTAATTTTCCACAACTATAAATAGAGGCTTTTAGATCGAATTTTAGAGGCGAAGATCAGACCCTAAGGTGGACTTACGGCGACTTTGACTCAAGTTTCGATATTCCAGCAACCCATTATGGTATTTTTATGTTTTCAGTTTACTTTTAGTATTAGCTTAGTTGTTTTTAGCTCTTAGCTTGGTGTTTATGGATTGTGACAACCAGTAGCAGTAGGTTAGAGTTCTTATTTTCGTACTTGGATACTTTGGATGTTCTGGTTTTGAAGTTTATGCAAGTAATCATTTGGTTGCATGTTTATTGGTGTTTTTCGGTATTTCGGTATTTGAATGTTAGAATGCAATTATTGATTTGTGTGCTACTGGATTCTGAATCGTATTTTGGATTTCAGTAAGTACATTAGTTGGATCTTAGTTTAGCTTATGTTTGATTTGGATTTAGACTTTGAGTTTAGAATTGTGTTTTGGTGTGTTTTTGGGAAAATGGAAGTTAGTCCCTCTGGCTATAGCGTGACACTATAGTTGGTAAGCTATCGTCTTGTCTTGACCACGAAACTCCTGTAGATCGACCCTGACTACCACTGTACTAGTGTGAGTGAGGTTATTTTTCTTATTTTTTACCGCACGACGACCTAGGCGTGTCAATAGTCATCAAGATCTATTTGAAGGATGGTATTGTTAAAAACTAATAGTTTCAATTAATCAAACACACATTTGGAATTCACAATTCAGATTATTTTATATTCATAATCATGTGATATAGCATTCAAGTTTGAATAAGATTTAAAAACATTTAACAGTTAACTTCAATGATTTGAATGTCATCATTCACATTATAACATGTTATATAGTTTGAAACTTGCTAAACAGAGGATATTCATACGTTAAATTATCACAAATTCTATATAACAAATCGGTCATAAGTGTCATAGTTGTGAATAAGATAACATGTCCATCATTCACAACTTAGTTAAGTTGTGAATGACAGTAAAATGTAAATGATTCACAACTACATTTCTTTTTCAAAGAAGATTAGTTTCCCAAAATTTTATTTCAGTGAAAAGAACATTTACATGATTCACATTATAACAGGTTATATAGTTTGAATATTGCTAAACAGAGGATATTCATACTTTAGATTATCACAAATCGTATATAGCAAATTGGTCATAACTGTCATACTTGTGAATTAGATAACATGTCCATCATTCACAACTTAGTTAAGTTGTGAATGACAATAAAATGTAAATGATTCACAACTACGTTTCGTTTTCAAAGAAGATTAGTTTCCCAAAGTTTTATTTCAGTGAAAAGAACATTTACATCATTCACATTATAACAGGTTATATAGTTTGAATCTTGCTAAACAGAGGATATTCATACTTTAGATTATCACGAATTATATATAAAAATTGGTTATAACTGTCATACTTGTGAATAAGATAACATGTCCATCATTCACAACTTAGTTACGTTTTGAATGACAATAAAATGTAAATGATTCACAACTACATTTCGTTTTCAAAGAAGATTAGTTTCCCAAAATTTTATTTCAGTGAAAAGAACATTTACATCATTCACATTGTAACAGGTTATATAGTTTGAATCTTGCTAAACAGAGGATATTCATACTTTAGATTATCACAAATTGTATATAGCAAATTGGTCATAACTGTCATACTTGTGAATAAGATAACATGTCCATCATTCACAACTTAGTTAAGTTGTGAATACAATAAAATGTAAATGATTAACAACTACTTTTCATTTTCAAAGAAGATTAGTTCTACAACTTAAGATAACTAACATGTCCATCATTCACAACTTAAGTAATTTTAAAAAAATTCATCAAAAGTTTACATTATAACATATCGTGTATAATAAATTTGCTATAATGGTCAACATTTACAGTTTAACAATGTTCAGACCTTAATAGTTCGATAATCATATTAAATTCGTAGTTTAACAATGTTCAGACCTTAATAGTTCAATAATCATATTAAATTCGTAGTTTATCAATGTTTAGACCTTAATAGTTCAATAATCATATTAAATTCGTAGTTTAACAATGTTCAGACTTTAATAGTTCAATAATCATATTAAATTCATAGTAGAATAATATACCTTTAGATATAGTGCTGGTTTCTATATTTTTCTTCAAGTTGTCCGGTTCTAAGTCTTCTTCTTCTATTATCACTGTCGTTTCGTTTTTTTATCATCAGAAGGTGGAATAATCTTCGATTTTAACCTCGAACTCTTCCTTGAAGCTGGTGTTGGTTGTTGTTTTTTTTTTTCAACAGTTCTTCATCGGATTCTGGTTTATTTGAATCTTTTGTTGATTTTTTCTTCGAAGACATTTTGATGTTTGTTTTTGGTGAATCGTAGATGATCGAATGAGGGAAAATAGTCTAGGGTTTCGTGAATCATTGATAAATGAAGATAATGAAGGTTTTGCAAGATCTAGTGTTTGAATTAATGGCGGATCTAGGATTTGAATTAATGAGACTCGTAAAATGCAGATCTAGGGTTTCGGGCGATGGAGGGTTTTTGGAAAGAGTTTCGTAATTTGAATTTTAGAATAATGTAATTTTAGAAGGTTTTGTCACAGTAAGGTAATTCGAAAATTGCCATGTTTTTGCACATATTTACAATGTTGCCACCGCCTTCTTTAGTAAGTAATACGGAAATTGCCATTTGTTTGAACATATTTACAATATTGCCACCGCCTTCTTTTAGTTGTTGATCACAATAACCAATGGCTAGGATTAGTTATCATGGTTCACATTTGAACCTTTCCACATATATATATATATATATATATATATATATATATATATATATATATATATATATATATATATATATATATATATATATATATATATATATATATATATATATATATATATATATATATATATTAAAAAGGAAAAATGGTTTCTAAAAATGTAAACTCTTAAAATTAAGAGATCCAATTAATTATGCACTACATACTACTCATCGATGCTTAAAAGCCTTTGTTCTTGTTTTACACGGATAAATCTGATTCCGTTTACTCAATTCTCTCAAATTCAAAATCACAATCCCGTATTTCGGTCCCTTCCCATGTATCTTGCCCCAGCCGTTGCATATCTCCCCATATATCTCCCTCCACCAAACCCTAGATCAGAAGCACCAAACAGTCGCCATTACCATCACTACCTGTAATAGCCGTCATCGTCCTCTATTCATCACTGCAGAAAACCTTCACAGTCACTATGAGATACTACCCATTGATGCACAAAACCCTTTCTTCTACCGACACTCATGCTATTCCTCCTGAGTATTTAAAGTTCTCCATCTCTCCTCTACCAATTCCCATTCTCTCTAACCCTAAAGCAACACCCCTTTTCCGCCACCACCCCTAACTCCTGGAACCCTGGCCATCGTGACCCTGCTTGGATCGGCAAACACACTTCAGCTATCACCACACCCACCCTATCTCTTCTTGACCGGATGTTTATGTCCGTGGATCTGACGGTGTTGTTTTATTGCAAAAGATCTACTATAGGTGTTGAAGGTTAAACTCGCGAGTTGGGATGCCTTGAAGATCTACTTGAATGGATTAGAGTTTCTAATGATTTGGTATGTCTCTTACTTCTTTATAGATGTTTTTGTTTGATTCTATTGTTTATTTTTTGTTTTGAGATCCGGTTCTTTAAAAATGTTTTTTGTCTGCAACTCTGTAAGTTATGTGTAAGCGTGCAACCAGAACACCTCTTCAAAGCTTCCAGATTTCAGGCTCAGTCGCTTTTATATGAAGAACAAATCTGTCACCGTCTTTTGTTTTAGATCTGAATGAACTAAACTGCATCCGCCCTTGAAGGCCTCTGTATTTATTGTTTCTGCTTTGGTAAGTGTTTTAAGAGGACTAATTTTTACCATTACCCTAATCTCTCCTAACCTCTACCTAAACAGCGTTTCCTTCGTCGTTTACCACCATCAAAGATCTCCCAAGATCAACCACCCATCGACGGCTTACAAAGGAACTCTCCAGGATGGTAAGAATGTATCGTTAAACCTGCCATCTTAATGCGTCTTTCTTCTTTTTCAGTTGTAACTCGGTCCTAATGCACCACCACTACGACCACTGCCACCTCCAACAACTTTCATCTAAGACATCCACAACATCGTTTGATGTTATATTCCACCTTCTCGGTCCTGCCTCAATCGTCAAAAGTACTACCGCGTCCCCTATTATTCTTTTGCCTTTTACCCCTTCCCGAACCGTCAGCCACCATCACAAACACACTCACTCCCCCATGAATATAGTTATCATGGATGGTTAGCCTCTCGGTTTAACCGCATATAAAACTCTCAATTCTTCACCACTGTCGGTTCAAAATTTGCTGTATATTAGACTATTCAACCAGTAAGAATCTTGAAGTTTTTTTTTATTTTCTATTTTATCGTTTTGGGTTTAAGCTTTGCCAGATCTGATTTGTGTTATTTTGGTTTCCATATTTTCGTTTCTTTTGACATTCTAGGTTTGATTGTACATGTTTTAGCTCTCAACAAGTAGGATTCTCCCCATTTCGGCTTTTAAAAAATGGAAGTCTACTTAAAGAAGGAAGGTCTGCTAAGTATTTTGCATTTGCGAATCCAATTTATTAGGTTTATTGTATGCGTGTATATATGCATATACTTCATACTCTAATTTTATTGTTGTTTTTTGGTAACAGGTAGTATTCAACAGTGAAGTGATTGTTCTCAAATCAGGTGCAAATATATATGTTTATCATTATGTTTTTGTATTTTAGTGTATATTAAATTCTTAATGACTGCCTTTGAGACTGTGCAAGTGTATGTATGTGGAGTTGTTTATCTATTATGTTTGTGAATATTTTCTCTGTGAATATTCATCACTATTGAAGGTAGGGTGGGTCTCATGTACTCTTTATACGTATATTTTTGTCAATGCATATTGATGGTTTTTGAAGATGCAGGGAAAGGTGAATCAAAGGAAGGATGAGGGGTTTAACCAGTTTTGATTGTTTGAAAGGCACACGCAGTATGTAGAGAAGTATGAGAGCTTAGTTTTGCTATCTACAAGCATTGGGTATACAGGTAGTATAAATATGTAATCAGTTTAATGTAGTGTTTGTTAATAATAATATATTCATTTTGGGGATGGGTGAGTTTTGATCTTTCTAATTTGATGTTTTGGTTATCAGTAATCTAAAAGGCATATTATTTGTTTCAGTCCGGACCAAGAATCTGTTTCGGCTGACCTTGGTCAAGGTGTAGGTTATTATAAACGACAATGAGAATTGTAGTTAAGCATCTCAGGTATCTTTTTATTCTTATTGTGATTTGTAGGTGTGATCAAAACACCTATTGGATTAAATGCGAGAAATAGCAACTTAATAACATTAATTTGTTGATTATAGCATCATAGTTCAGTTCTTCCTGTTACAATGGTGTACCATCAGACCCCCTTTGCTTATTATATATTATGCACTTTTCCTTCCTTTTTTCATCAGCCCTTTGTCATTAATATGCAGGAAAATGTATTGTGGAGGATATCATCATAGAAGTTGATCAAATATAATGCAGAATACAAATAATATGAAAAATTTAATATTTCTGTTTGACACTCTTTACATCAGACCCCTCCCCCCAAAAATGTAAACTTTTAGTTACATGGTAAGTGAAATACAATAGATAATTTGTTAGATTGATGTAACAAGTGGTAACAATGTTTGAAAATGTTGTCTTTAAATTCCATTGAACCTGTAAAGTTAAAAACGAATTGTTTTTAAGCTCTTACTAAAATAAAAACGCTTAATAGGTTGTGTTTAAATGATTCAAACATATGCGTATTAAGATGTGGATTACTTTTTTGAGAATCTATCAATATAACAGCATTGAAACTTCAGGAAATTCATCTATTAATTAATTTGCGTGAGTTTGGTAATGTTATGTACGTTTTTTTTCCTCCTTGTGACACGCGGGTCATATCTTGGATCTGGGTCGTCTGATTCGGGTTTGGGTCAGGTTAAAACTCCCTGGATTTAGCGTCTCGCCCTTTGCATTCGTCTCTCTCACTCACCGTCAAAGCATCACCGACAATCCACTCTCCACCGCTGTTCTGTAGTCCTCAAGAGAAGTCACCGGCGACAATCCGCTCTCCACCGCTGTTCCGTATCGGGACTGAATTCAAATCGAAAACATTATCTAAAAGGAAAGGGCGAAGACTTACTGTTGAGTTCACCGAGCCACCGCTTAACACTTTCAAAAGTAGTCCGCCGACTAATGTAATAAACTTGAGCTTTGATCTCCTTGCCGTCGATTTCTACCACCTGAGTCTGAAACTCGACACCAATGGTTGCCTTTGAGTGCAAATCAAACTCCTCTCTAGCGAAACGCGACAGCAGGTCAGATTTCCCGACGGCCAAATCAACAATCACCACTATCTTGAAAGGTACTCCTCTCCGCCTTCTCCTGGGTCGTTGATCTGAGTCTTCAGATTCTGATGCAGGTGTGCGAGAGGATTGTGGGTCGACTTCGTGATTTTCTGGTATGAACTCTCTTTGTTTAATAATGTTTTCCTTTGGGTTTGTCGACACATGAATTGAGTAATTTTGATTTTTCCAAATTAGCTTTAGATCTTGTGAGTCCCGTAGACGAACAAAACGTCTTCAATTTCGCGAGATCACAGTATCAAATTGAAGCACAAAGAGGCAGATGGAAGCAAGAGGTGCATAATCTTTTTGGTTTTCTTTCATAAAATTGCTCACAATATTTTTTTGGCTTTAAACCTCATCTTTCTGCAGGTCCGTCTGTCCTCCCCTTTTTTTTGATTTCTTACTTTATAGTCTTCCGAACCCGTGCGATCTGCATATAGTTTTTGAATTACTGTTCTTGGTGTTTTCTATGCATTGGTTCAGAAGTAAAAGTCAGCCAATATCATCACTATAGAATCTGTAAGTCTTAAATTCTCATGTTGTATTATGATTTTGAAAACTTTATGCTTTGATACTTCCATAAATAACTTCTTATGGGTGTTAATGCTACACCAATTATAATATGTTTTAGAGAATCTAAAAATGGTGTTGATACTTTATACATAATGAGTCTTGATGATGAGTTCCAAAGGGCAAAAGAGTAAGCTTCAGTAAATTCATTCTTTGATACTTTATATATAATGTAATGACTCTAACAAGATATGCATGACAGATGGGTTGAAAATTCATTGGACTTCAACAAGAACTATGATGCGAGAGTGTTTGAAACAACCATAAGGTTTCTTTGTAAGGTTTAATAAATAATGTTCATGTTTAATGCTCCCATATGATGTTCTCTTGTAACATGGGGAACATGTAACTGTTTAAATTGTGTAAACATTTGTCTTTGAAACAGAGTTGTAGGTGGGCTTCTAAGTGCATACGATCTATCACATGAAAATGTTTTCCTTGAACATGCTAAAGACATAGCTGATAGATTGCTCCCTGCGTGGGACACTCCTTCTGAAATCACATACAACATTATTAACCTGGTTAATGGTAAACCACATAACCTTGGTTGGACTGAGGTAAGTTCCAAAATTAGTCCATTATTTTATACATGGCCATTTTAGTAATATAGTTCTTTAAATGGCAACGATGGTTTGTCATGAACCTACAACTTCCTTTTTATCAACAGGAAAGAGGTAGTGCATTGCTTCAAAAGGGACAAGGGCAAAATGGTAAATCATGTCCCGAAAAGGGACCCGTATTATAAATGAAAAAAGATCAGCATTTTTGGCCTTGTATACTGTTTAAATATACTTTTTGTTTGGTTGTCCTGTTTTCTGATAAAAGACTAACAATTTGGAGATAATTGTCCCTTATTAATGATTAACCTAGCATCATTTAACAAGGGTAATTAAGTCAATTTTTTTATCTGGAAAAAGGGATGGGAAAAAGTGATTAAAATGTGGGGAAATGGCCGTGTCGAAAAAAAGGGATGAAAGTACGTTGCAAGGGCAAGGTAAAAATTTAACTGCTTTACTTTGTTAAGTTCATGAAAAAATATCAGATGTGAAGACAATCTAAAATTTTAACGGGTTTACTTTGTCTTTGACTTCTGATATTTTTCCATGAACTTAACTATGTTAATATCTCTGATTTTTATTTGGATTACCCTATTGAGTTTCATCTATTCTGGCTAAATGCAGGTGTTAAAAAACATGCTGACCGATGGTCTTCAGGTATATTTTTCTTTACTAATTGCATAATGATTTATATTTGAGTTGATGTAACTTTGAACTTGGTTTTGCATTTATAAATTCTTATTATAAATTGATGTTCAACTTTAAATTTACAGTGTATGGTTTTTGTTAAGGTTTTTGTCTATGGTTTTCCTTTGATTTTAAGGTTTGTAGGCCTCTTTTCTGGGCATTGCAGTCTTTCACCATGAATAGCTTGATAATGTATAACCGATTGCAAGTGGGTGGGTATTCAATTAATTCTTACCTTTTTATGACCCATAATGTTTAAGAAAAATGTCTTCTATTTGGAGTTCTTCAGCTTTGATGGACTTCTACAATTGCAATTGCTGTAATATGCAATGTTTGTGTAGGGGAAGGTAATGATTCTTTCTAAAATTATGTGGATTAAAAGGGTATTCAAGTCTTTTGCAACCACCCCCCCCCCCCAAAAAAAACAATTTTAAAGGTGGCTTGCTAATTATCTTCGTTTCGTGTTTGATTTATTGACCACTAATAATTTGAATCACCTTTGAATTTTCAAAAAGCTCAGTTTTATAATCTTGCAGAACGATACTTGATGTCATCAATAGTTGTGAAGATAACAGTAACCAAAAGTAATTTTTTTTATTCCCATAGTGATTTTATGTTAATAAAATTGATTAAATATTGTAAAGCTAACATCTTTATTGTTATTCTATTGTTTTAGATGGCTCTTTGTGACTGAAGATGACATAAAAGGCCTACCGTGCTTCTAGGTGAGTTTTTATATAATTGTTTTGGGTTATTCCATGTAATTATATTATTATTTTATGTAATATTAAATATTTGATGTTTATAAATTATAATTCACAGAATGAAACCCTGATAGCGATTAAGGCTCCACATGGGATCACTCTTGAAGTTCCTGATCCTGATGAGGTTAGTATGAAATGGAATTGAAATTTTATATAATTGTTGGAAATCATTTTTGAAAATTAAGCTTTTTTGTCAAGATCTGTCCCTCAAAGCACTGTTGCACCCGAACCCGTGCGGAGCACGGGGCCCCACTAGTTATAAATAAAGTGAGGACAACCATTGTGTTTTTTTTTTCGGTTACTACTACATTTAAATAATTATCACCATTTTTTATATTGTTATTGCAGACCTTAAAATTAATAAATAACATTAACATCTTTCATGCTACTAGATGCTATTTATAAGGACAAAAGAGAATAAACTCATACTTGATAAGCAAAGAAAATATGGGTTATATAGGGTTATAAAAATTGACACCTTTTACAGATTATGTTCGTTGTTGGATAAACTATATTAAAAGTAATGACCTACCACAAACGTAAATAAACAAACGAGACATTTTTACCAAACAAACAAAAAATTGGGTTCTTGTTCGTCGTTTATTAAATAAACTAACCATTTGCCACAAGGTTTTATATGTGGTGCTGCTATATTCCGACAAGAGTTAGATGCTTTTTAATGCTGATTTAAGTTTTTTTTACATAAACGCCGCCTTTGATCTTGTTGGATATATGTACATAAACGCCGTATAATTTTTTTTCTAAATGCAAAGTTGGCAATGTAATGTGTTTATCTGTTTACATCATTCATTTAATATTTTACGTTATATTGTGTTATTTAATAATAATAGATGGCTACTTGGCAAAATAAATCAACTACTTGACAAAAGGAAACAATTTACTGCCGAAAAGGAAATAATTACAAAAGACTTACCTAAAACTAAGACGTATTTCCTTTCAATCAAAAATAGGCCATCGAAAAAGAAAAACAAATCGCCATCATGAAACTATTCACAGAAACGAACTATTTGCCGCACGCTGCATTGCGCGGGTACACACCTAGTATATATATAAAGCATATATAAATTACAAGTCGTATAATGCATTAAAAGTCTTAATATCTTAAAAAGGTACCACTTATCTTTGCATCACTCACTCTCACCTTATTGCAGACGGGAATTCAAAATATGTGTGTTTATTCAAATTTTGAAAGTGAAAGAACCATTGGTTTCCACGGGTCATCTGTGAAGAGGCGTGCCTGACATTTTGTTGCAGCAAAGGATGGGCTGCTTTTCGCTTTCCCGGTATATGCTTTGATCGTGTGCTCCTCCTCCAAGAACCCTTTCCTCAACATAATAGATATAAACCCTAACCTGAGCAACCATCGACTCTCCACATTGCTGCTGCCACTGCTTCTCTCATCACACCCCCATTATTGTGTGCCTCCCTAGCCGATCCAGCCACCACCAGGACGATCCACCACATGCTTACCGCTGTCGGACCACTCCCAATCAATGCCCAATCGATGAACAAGGTAACCGTTTATGTTATGCGTTCATGAGAAGCCTCTCAATTTGTCTCTGGTTCTGGTTTAGATGTGAAATTAGCTTAAGCTTGTTGGCGAGAAAGTATTAGCTTTTCATTTTATTTAAATTGACACTATAAAAAGATTATTTACTTGCGGTTAGTTTCCTGAAAATTTTATTGTTTCTTTGTGTTTACTTTATGAGTTGCCGGTATGGAAGAAGCAAAACATTGAAGTAAGAACCCCCTTCAACAGCAACGCCTCCACCACCACCCAAGTGTTTGACAAAATTTCTCGAAGAAATTTTTATCTCATTTTCTTGTTTTTATAGCAATTTACTTTCATATGAGGCACCATTGGTGTTTGTAACTGGTAAAGGAGACGGTGGGCAGCGGTGATGGAACGACGGAAAGTGTTAGCAGTTTAATAATGCTGCAAAATCAAGCTTGATGTATTTTTTTAATTGTGACCAAAACTGCAAAAAAAAGTTAAAACTTACTGGCCAAAATGTAATTTCCTAAAATTAAATTCTTTGAAAAAGTGGTGTAATAAAGCATCCTACTTTAATTTAGTTATTTATCATAGCAACATACTTCCATTTAGTAAGGCGGATGTATCTCATTTAATGACTGTTATTTTGTTTATGTAAACTTTTTCTTTGCTTCTGTTTGACTTTTTTTTTTACCTTTTTTAGATTCTGAATAAAATTAGAAACAGAACTTGAAAGTATGATGCTATTTTTGTTTGATTTTTTAAATTATGATGCTATAAAAGCTTTTATTTTGACTTTTTGTGTTTTTACTAGGTGCATGTTGTCCTGGTGTGTGTTTGTTTTGTTTTTTTTGACCGTTTTTGTGCTTATGTGAAAGGGACGAAAGTGGGGTACAAAAGTTATTGCTTGACCTAGACCTTGAGATACATAGGTACAAACAATTTTTTATTTTTTTTTTTGAACGGCAAAGCTATCCTACTCCTACTCCTAAACTACTCCTTGTTATATTAGTGCCAGGGTTTGAACCCATGACCTCCTTGTTAGTAATCACATAGGTACAAACAATGGTAGGTTAAAGTAGCATATGCTTAAATTTATTAGCTAGTGATTGGAATAAGAGGAGGTAAGCATGAACTTTGACCTCTATAAAGTAGGTTTAAAAATATGATGGAAAGATACTGATTATGTTGAGTGCTGAAATCAATTAAGCAAGGATATATGACTAATATTCTAACAATATAATTTGTACTAATCAATTCACACAGTAATAAGTAAGTAAGAACAGTGAAGAACAGTAAAGAACACAGTGAATCTGGATAACTTGTGCCGAATTATTTGATTGATTGATTAGGGTTTTACAATTGGGAAGATACAATCTCACACTCGAAAAGGTATGGTATCACTGATATTTATACGTGATCAGTGATACACATAGTACAACTTTATTACAGAGAATATCCTATCAGAGTACTGGCCAATAGGATTCTAGATCCATGCACCACGTATTGTACTATCACGCATGCACACAAAAAGTATTACAGCTAAGAAGTCTTCGAATCCTCCACGATGTACCCTTCTGAGTCTTCAGACTTCGGGGTCTTCTATCAGTTGTCTTTACACTTCGGGGTCTTGGCCCAGGACTTCGGATAGAGGGGCACTTCATCATAAATATACTTCAACAATCTCCCCCTTTGTGTGAAGTGCATCCGAAGCCTAGTTCTTGTAGTGAGTCTTGTAAACTTGTTTCAAGGCATGGCTCACTGTCAGCTACCAGTTGAGATAGTCTTTCACTTTCTTCTTCTCATCCCAACTGTTCACAAAACAACTGTTTACTAAACCTAACACTTGGGAAATGGATTACGAAGGGTAAAGGCCTATGTAATCAATCTCGAAAAATTTTGTGACCATTGTTTCATTGTCACTCGATAGTCCTTTGAAAACTACACCCAAGGGCTTGTCTACAATCTGCCCAGCCTTCAAGTGACCAAAGTTTTCAATTGTTGTTGGTGGGGGTGCTAGTGCCTGTCCGAAGAGTTTTGCCATGGTAAGGTCAAACCTGGCAAATCTCAAAAGATAATTTTTGAAGAAGGAAGAGATGTGGTTCTTTGCAGCTTTGAAGACCGCTATAGACTCGGCTTCATTTCCAACTGAGAACTTCAAGATGTCAAGAAGCACAATGAAATCAGTGGGATTCATGATTGGGAAGTCTGCTATTGTAAATTTTGAATCCTCTTCATTGACACCCCGAAGCACAAAGAAGTCAATGTTCTCGAATCCAATATACGTCTCTCCTTCTTTGATTGAGATTATTTTTAATATCTTCTTTTCACTCCATAGATAGTTTGGAGCCTGAATGAACTTTGCATGGAATGCTACCTTTCTCTTCTTGAATTCGGTTAACCGATCTTTTGGCACTTGCCTTTCAAATTGTAGAAAGGCAAAGGTCTTCGGATTGTATGGAAGATCAAGTTGACGATTGATCTTGGTTTTAGTTTCAAGGCTCTAGAGAGGAAGCCTATTAAAGACTGTGAAGTCGTTGAAACCTATGGTTGTAATCAGTTCCGCAGTCCATGTTTGATTTTCATGTGCAATGTTGTTTATCATGAGCATCTTTTTGTAGTCTTCCTCACGCTCTTTATGGACTTGCTCCATATGTGGAGCAATCTTCACCACATTGACTTGTGATTTTGAACTGGAACCACCTGCCTCTGTTGTCGTGGTGGTTCCAAAGGCAGGACCATCAGTGTAAATGATTGGTTTAATAAAAGGTGGTCTTCCCAGAATGGTGGGTTGATAAGTGGTTTTTGGTTCGGAGGTTGTAGTACCTGAAGCTTGAGTTCCTAAGGCAGATCCTGAGGCTACGGATTCTCCCCCTTGTGAAGGTTGAGCCAGTGGTTCAGCCTGAGCAATTGCCTGAGGATTCGGCCTGCTAGCTTGAGATCGTTCCATTTTTAGTGACACATTCATCATGTGCTGAAGCGTTCTCTTTAGCTTATCAACAATATCCGAAATGATTGCAGGATTGGTTTTCTTTAGTTCGTTTGCAAATACGGTGACTGCAGAACGTGACTGTTCCACAGTCAGCTCTTCAATTTGTTTGTAAGCATCAGATAAGTGCTTTGCAAAGCTCGTCTGGTACTGCGAATTGAAGGTTTTGGTTTCGTCCCAAAGGTCACTTAGGGCCTTCATCACTTCGGAGTTTGATGACTACATTTTCTCCACCAGTTTGTTGATTTTCTTTTCTGTTTGCTCCTTAAGGAGCCGGTGTCTCTCTTCAACTTGGTCAACCGCAGTGTTGAATTTGCCTTCTAAAACTCTTTGAATTTGGACTTGTTGATCCAGAATTTGTTTTTCAGAGACCTTGAATTTCATCCGTCTTTTCTGTCAAGGCGTTTTGGGCTTCGGCCATTTGTTCAGCAAAATTTCCTTCAGACTTGCTCAATGGATCAAAGGATTCGACAGGAGCAATACCATGAGCCAACACAAGTACATCCTTGACAATCTCTCTTCTCTCAAAAAGAGCTGTTTGTCTCCTCTTTGGCAGTGCATCATGCATTATTGTGTTCGTAGTTTGACAGGGAAGACAGGTGGTACAGACCAGATGAGCAGACGAATGCTCGAATTGTTGTGGAGTCTGTATACAGGCAGACCAGTTGATTATGCAGGAATACTCTTTGGAGACTTCATGTCCTATGTCACAGTCTCGCAGAAAGCCCCCAGGAAATTGCACTCAGTCAGATATTGGGCTATGTGCACCAAATTCTTGTACATCATCAACCGGGTTCCGATCCCAGTAGAAGATGACGACAGGTTACTGGAAATGGAACCAACAGCCCCTTACACTCCGAAAACTGATTCCATCTTTGATCCAATTCGGAGACTTCCACAAGCATTCTACAGTCTTGGTGATCCCGAAAACGAAATCCTTCTCAAACACATGGCGGACACCGAAAACGTTACACCATACCTTCATGCACCTTTGTTAAATAAGTATGCTCCCAAGAGCAAAGGCAAAAAGTTCGTTGACTCATATCCTATAAAGCGAACAAGGGCCAAACCTCTGAAGAAAACCAAGGTACATTTCTTAAATCCTTATTTCTTATTTACTTCTGATCTATGTCATCCCTGAACATCTTTTTCTGCACAACCTGTTTAGAACATCGGTTTCCGACCAACTCTTTCTGAACATCATGTTCTTAACAACTTTTCGGAACATCTTCTTTTCTGAGTACACCTATCTGAACCTACACAATCTGAAAACTCATTTCGGAACACTTAATTTCGGAACAATAATTTTCGGCACACCCTTTTTCGGAACAATAGCTCTCAGAATCTCAAAAAAAAAATTTGACCAAGGGTCATACCTTACTTATTTTACATAAGTCAAAACTGAATGTCCTGTTAGCAATTTATTGTTTATCGTTATTGGCATTTAGGAAATCCTAATACATATTCAGTATTGTTAGGTCTAATTGTTTTGACTTCTATATCGAAACAATTTGCATAACAAAAACCAATGATTTTTGGGAATCCAAAATAAGCTTTTTGGTCATGAATTTCTTATCTTTGTGATAACCTAAATTCTGCTTTCCCCAATCGAATTATCAATCGGTATGTGTTACCTTGCTTTTAAAATTCTAATATCAAAAACACTTTCAGATTTTTACTGAGTGGGAGCTCAATGACTCCGAAGAAGAGAGAAATTGAAAAAGATCCAAACAGAAAAATCTCCCGAAAAACAGAAAAGGGAAAAAGACCAACAAGATGCCGAAAGAGAAAAAGAGCCACAAACATTCAAAACTCCAGTACAAGGTTCTTTTCTGGACGTTCGTTTCCGAACGGCCGTATCAGAAACGTCTACTTACCCAAATGGAACAAAGGTTCAATGTTCAGAACACTCGAGCCTTGCAACTAAGAGCTCTAGGTGATTCTCTGATTTTGATACAGAAGAGGTTCAGCTAAAAAGGGCGCAACAGCAAACAGAGATTGACGATATCAACAGATGGATAGATTTGGAGCTATCTCTCATTTCAAGCCCCCAATTCGTCTTTAATGCTGCTAAAACGAAGTGGGAAAATCTAGCCCAATATGTTGTCCCTCTGACATTTGAAGTCTTCCTGAAGCGACGCAATGAGAAGAACAAGCCCAAGATCACAAAGCCAAAATCCTCCCCACCAAAATCCCCCCACACTCAGCTGAATCTGGCTCAAGAATCATCTTTTCGGATACCGGATCAAAGACAATGCATTTTTTTAGACCTGATGACGAGGTGAATCGCCCTCCTCATGCCAAGTTAGACATTCATGTTGAAGAATCCTCCTCCGCTTCTGATAAAGGAAAAGAAACTGATGTTCCTCCTCCTCCTTCGAAATTTGATACTTTCGATGTCAACTCCAAGCTTGACTCTCTTCTGACCATGATCTCTACACGCAATACTTCCCAGTCCAACGAGACCATCGTCAAAGAACTCTCTGAACTATGTTAGTAGGTTGAAGCCTTTGAAAAGAAAGAACTAACTCTTGACGCATCTGTTCAGAAGGCTATATCTGAGGGTCTTCAGAAGATTGACGCCGATCGTCAATCCGATGCAAAGGCAAGTATTCAGGAAGCTATCAAGGTGAAAAGTGCTTCTGTGAAGTTGTTTAATGAAGTTCAGACGTTCAACTCCTTTATTGAAGATAGATTTCTTTCATTATTTGATGATGTTAAGCAATATATTCAAAGCATCTTCTCGGAACATCAATCCCTCCGACACAACAACATTCTTCTGATACATCTTCTATCTGTCACTCTTAAGGACGTTGTTGAATCTGTTCGTACACCAATAGGCGATCTCAATCTTGCTTCCGAACGAATGGAAGACTTAATCAACAAACTTGATCAACTCTCATCCAAATCTTCTGACTCAATCTCCAAAGAGTTAAAGGAGATTTCTAAGAAGATTTTTGAAAAGCTTGTAGATTAGTCAAGGCACCTGCCTGTGACCCCATCTAGCGAAGGAGCCCCAGGAGGGGGAAAGGTGCCAACAGGTCCTTTCGGAACCTTCGGAACTGGACATTCCGTAGCGTCCCTCAGGATTCGGTGATGACAAATCTCGTGATGATGAAAACAAAGATGGTAATGATGAAAATGAAGAAGGTAGTGACGATGATGACATGTCTATGTCAGAATCAGAAGAAAAATGCAATGATGAAAGAAAATCTCCTCCTCCCCAAACTCCACCGAAAAAGAACTCTCCACCACCAACTCCTCCGAAACACAATACTCCACCAGGCTCACCAAAACTCAACCCAATCGACTCCAAGTACTCTCCAATCAAGGATTTAGACCCTCCTGAGTCAAAGCTCTGAAAAACGCCTACTATGATGAACTTGCAGCAACCTTTGCTGATCAAGTGGATGAAAGCTCAAAGCAGAAGAAGCGGCCAAAGCAGAAAATCGCCCATTCCTGAACAACTTCTTTGCTCTCCGACCTCTAATTGACTCTGACTTTCGACCGTCCACTCATATGATCCTCCGAAATCTATTATTCATAGCTGGGATGTGCCATTATCCCCTAATGGCGAAAAATTTGCTTATACTTTTTCAGGTCTTCCATCCGTGCACTTAAATGTTGAACTTAGAAGAAAAGTTCAAACATTTCTTGATAGACATACCCAGCCTCTCTCTGTCGTCTGTTCAACAGAGCCTATCACCTTGGTCTCTGGATTGAAAAGGAGAAAGTTTGAGAAATATAACTTTTTTGAGTATCAAATTGTCAGAGACAATGTAAAAACAACCATCACCGAAGCCGACTTCAGAAAATTTAACCCAACTGACTTATATTCAATTGTGATGCGGCTGGCTCCGAATGTTGAGCAGAGTAGAGACACCAGAGAAGCCCACGTGACTGCAAAGAAATTCTTGGAATAACTCCTTCTTCCGTTCCTGTTTTACGATGATGAATTAAACAAGCTTGTTCATACCGAAATCCACGAAGTGTTTTCCGAAGAGCTGGATTTATCCATGCCTGATGATCGATCTGAATGGGTCCATGGAGCTACAAAAGACCCAATCCTTGGCATTGTTTACCAATCACAAGATAAATCCCATAAGTTGTTCTTCAGGGCCTCCGAAATCAGAAGGGCTTCCAATGTTGTTCTCCAGAACTTCATAGAAGCAATCAAAAAGTCAAGGAAGTCCGACCTAGAAGCCAAAGATGAAATAATCAAGCAAATGGAGTGGATGATCGGTGTAAGGCACTTTTAGTCATATGCTTGGAGGCAAGCCATATTGGAGAAGGCTTGAAGAAGTGAAAAATCAAACCCCTCGGTTGGTCACTAAAGGGGGAATTGTTAATGTTCTGAACGGGTCGTTGACCAACCCGGTGTTTGTGTTAGATTTGGATAGTTTGTGTTGGTGGTACTTGAGTTTGTAATGGAATGTTTTGGATATTTGTATGATTACTTAAGAGAATGTTTAGTTGTTGAAAAGGTTTGTAATGTGTGAACAATAGTCTTTAGTAATGAATGATCAGAGTTTGGTTTGCTTATCAATAAATATATTTGCCTCTGAATGTCTTTTGTTGTAATAACTTGATTATATATATATATATATATATATATATATATATATATATATATATATATATATATCCGAATTATGGCATACCGAAATCAAGTCCTGGATTTCGGAACCGTGCAGAATGAAGAATCTCGGAATATGAAGATAGCTCGGAATATCAATTAAGAAGACACAAAGATCAGAAGTACGCCTAAACTCAGAAGACTGTAAAGCTCGGATGTCCAAGATTCAGAAGTTGAATAATAAGAAATATCAAGACACCGAAATCCATTTTGGATTTCGGATCAGTAACTTTCAAAGACTATTGTACTCAGCAATCTTTTATCAACAACAATGAGGAATGAAGACTGAAGATGAAGATAAGAGCTTCAAGTTATATAGAATGATTATGCTAGATTTGGTGTGTCTTTTTAGAAGCATGTTCGTGTACTGTTTGTATTATTATATTCTAGATAAGCCACCCTAGTTTGACATTGTATTATTATATTAATTAGAACCATCTTGTCTGACTGAAGAGAGATGTGTTGTCTGCTCTTCAGTCCGTAGGATATTGTCCAGAGGTCTTCCCTTGCACTATAAAAGGGAGACCAAGTCTTCACTTAGTCCTCATGTTTTTAAGAGCTGATTTTGTAACGATTTATCTTTGATATATAAAATCTTCTCATTCCATCAAATCTCGTCTTGTTCATATCTGTTCTTACTTTGCTCTTTTAATTTCTAGAATTTCAATCTTACTCTCTTTACCTTTTCAAGTTGTTAACTTTTTATGCACTTATATTATTGTTGGGCTCTCAAGATCCAACTAAGTAAACCACTCAAGTTTCCGAACTTGTCCTTATTTCCGCAAATCATTCAACTCTTCAGACTTGTCCACCATTTCCGAACTTCACACTTCGGAGCTCATCCTTCATTCAGCAATATCTTATTCCGCATTTTACTTAGTTTTGGGTTCCAACACTTGTTCATTTAGTAGTTTATGTTTCGGGAGATACCTATGTGACTACATAAAGAGTATTGCATAGTTATTGAGAATGAATTATAACTGGTCGCATATGCTTATATTAACCGGTACTTATAAGTTGTTATAGGAAATGACTGCACCCACGAGTTGGGTGATGTATTACATTGTAAATAAGTTATTCATGTAGTTATATTGTTGCTCACTAAGCTTTGTAGATTACGTTTGTGTGTGTCTTGTGTTGTGTACAGGTTAGCAGTTGTAGCGCCCGGCTCGGATCGTGAGACGATTCTCGATGATAACTTCGTGTAGTATCTAGAGCACATGAGTATCCAACTGTATTATTTAAGTTGTAAACAAAAATTTTTTTTTTAGGTATACTCTGTCCTAACTGGGCATTACACTTCATCACTTCAACAGCCACCTACTTCCGAAGAGGCGGCAACAGTCTTCCACATAGAACCCATTTACATGGATGATGCGGAAGATGCTCAGTTAAATGATGATGATCTTGTTCTGGTTAAGTAGTACAAGACGCTCAATAACAAGCTGAACGTCCTGCTACATGTCAAACAGGCTTCGATCGAAAGGGTCATAATGAAATTGCTACTCTGCAAGATGTTGTTAACCATATTGATGATGCTCATGACATCATAGAGTTGAATTTAAAAACATTGCTTACTACCTCAGAGAAACGAATTCTGGACAAACATGTCCGAATTCAATCCATGTACCAAGCTCAATTGAACATAGTTAGTAAAGATGATGACAAATATCGATCAATTCAGGAAGAGACAACCAAGAATGTCGAAACTCAGAAGTCTTTAAATGATATTCAGAATGAAACTCAATCCTTCAACAAATAATAACGTGAAGATCAAAACAAATATACAAGGTGTCGAATGATTAATTATCAAATATGTGAGGTGTACAAAATATCTTGCTCCAATCCATAGGATGAGCATAAGTAAATACAATCTCACATTGTGAGCTCTACCTAATAAATGAAATAAACATGACTATATATAGGGAGCAACACAAACTAGGGCAAATCCCAATACACACATATCATAGTGGGCCGAACAAGCTTGCTAAGCATCAATCCATGTAGGCTTTGTACCCCAACAATCTCCCCCTCAAAGGGTGAAATGGTGATGTGTCGCAAGATGACAAATGAGCACTAGCGGAATCGAAGATGATGACAAAACGGGGTGTAGAAACGAATTCTCGAATCTCCAAACATCGGTAATCTACAAAACGAGTCATGGGATAATGGCGTGATAAGAACCATGCTATAGAGGATATCCGCAAACTCAAGCAACAAATAGTATTCTCGATGATAAACATAAGTGAACACTCGTCAAGTAAACTCACTTCGGAATCAAAATCCGATCGCCTCATATACATAAAAAAACTCCCCCTCAACATGTCACCGGTCTTCAAAAAATGTTATTGTGAAATAACCCGCTAGATATGAGAATGCACTCAATCGGTAAAATTCAATAAAAACTCCCCCTCGTCTTGAGCGTATTCGTCAATGTCCAAAAATTCGGCAAGTTGCATTGAAAAAATAGTATGAATCATGGAGTTTAAAAAATTTTATCGTGTTCTTTTTCTTCTTTGTTTTGTTCACTGTTCACCACAAAAAGAATGTTTAATGTGGGGGGTCTAAAATTTTAAAAATGGGGGTTCGGATCATTTTGTGTGTAAAGCTAGGTTTGCGTGTTATGTTGACTATGACGTCAAAGTCGCCATCATATTTATATACATGTTTAATTCCCATCTTTTTTGGGATCTTTGTGTACGATTTTTTGGTGTAACACTTTTCTTTGTGTAACGCGGGTTGGTTTTTGGATCCGTTTTCTCTTTGTTCGTGTAAAGGTTTTTTTATTTTGCTCTTTATCTTTCTTCGTTTCCAGAGTTCTTCCACCGCTTTATCTTTATCATCTCATACTCCCACTTCTTCGCCACCGCTTCATCTTTGTTCCGACTCCTTTCGATAATATTTGGTGTTTCCATTTTTTTTCAGGGTATTTCTCTTCTCTGTTTGTTGATTTTTTGTAATATCGGTTACATGAAGGAACAAATCAATGGATTGAAGATTTCGTTGAAGAATCGATGTTGATATATTCGATGTTGAAGAATCAATGTTGAAGAATTGTTGTTGATAATCAGGTTCGATTTTGGTTTCATTCTGTGATGAGGACCGTTTCTGCTCTACTCACCGGTGTAGACATCGACTCGTGATTTTAGGCACGTTGGGATGTACTGAGGCTTTACTCTATCCATCGCTGCACCTCCTCCACCTTCCGCTTCATCTTCATCAGGTATGTGTTCTTGCCTACATTTCTCCTTTCTGCCAGCTCCTGCGTCTTTTGATTCCTCTCATGAGGACAGGTTCTGAAGTTTTTATTTCATTTTCCTGTTTTATTAATTATGCTAACCTGGTTTTTGATGTTAGGCCTACTATGAAAAATCTATGTGCAGGAGAGGCTGTCAGGGATTTCATTGAATTGGGGAATCGATAGGTATTATGGATGTTATCTTTTTAGTGATTTAACTTTAAATCCTTATTACTTCAAATTTCCCCTTTTTGGTTTATATGCAGCCTTAACTTTGTTTTTATCTTCTGAAATTCCAAAAATTGCAGGTCTAACATTTAATTCAACTAACATAGTGTAAGTGTAAATTTGAGGTTTGACCTTACCTCCTACATGATCACAGTTAACCGTGTCTTCCCCCATATTAGTTGTTTTAAAAAAACCAAAATTCTATTTTAATGTTGGTTGGTGGTTTATCGGTGGTCTATAGATTTGTTACTGTCATAGAGGATATGGTGAAACATAAGGTGACTATACAAGGAGCCGAAAGTGGAAGCCACCAAACCACACCACACCAAAATGGCAAAACCAGCAAGGTAGATAAATCTTAAAGCCAGAAATTAGCAGCAGGAGAAGAAGAATGCGAATTGCAGGAACCAAAAATCTCTTGGACTTTTGACACAAAATTTCATCAAGCTATTCATCTCTTCAAAGGTAAGTCAACTTCTCAACAAAAAGTCAACCCATCTTTTAAATAGCCAAAATTTTATTAACCTAAACGCATTTTTTATATCCTCCAGGAAGATTTGATCTCATTGGATACTGCTGCAACAGCATTAGTTGGTGATGTACATGATCCAACAGCGATGAGAAGTAATTTCTTTTCCAAATTTAATTTATTAATCTATTTTATCTCCCATTAATTTATACTTATATTCTTTAAATGCAGCAAAACTGAGACGATTATATGGCATTGCAAATGTCTTTTCATCTACGGATCTTCTTGAGAAGGTAACTTTTCTTTCTTTACAAATTATAAAGATAATACAATTACAAGCTGGACCCAACACTGATTTACCGATGCAAATTTGGGGAAATCAGGTGAAACCCTGTTTTTCCCTCTTCTTCTTGATTAATAATATTTATCAGATTAACGGAGACCTCAAATTCCCCTACAGAAAAATCAATTATGTGTGACAACGCAGTTCATCATCTCGACTCTGCTACTCAGTTCTAAAACAATTTCATATTTTCATTACCTTTTTATTGTTTCTGTCATGTGTGGAAAGCTTATATTCTAATTTCTGATAAGCTCATTCCGCCGACATGTTTATCTTTTTTATTCATGATTCTTATTCTAAGGAGATTGGTCATTCCCTTATTCAGTTATACCAGATCCTCACTAAACACACATTTAAAGCCTCCTATGTAAATTTACAAGTATTGTATGAAACTAACCATTTAAATCATCTATTTGGTAATTATATAAAAAAATTGCAAAGCTGTCATACTACGCCTAGCATTTGTGTGTCAATCTGAATCTTGTGATATTTTTTTGGTTTATTTGGCTATGATTAGTCATACATTTGATAATTTTTTTTGTAGAGTTCTTATTAAAACTGCAAGAAGGTACAAGCATGTGTTCGTATAGGTGTTCTCCAAATTGACTATTTTAACATGTGAAAGTATATAAAAAAGCTACTATAAGGTGCAAGCATGGGTTCCCATTCATATACATTGAAATTTTCAGTTTATTAGACATTTTATAAACTTTCATATTTTTTAAATTCTCTTGAAGACTAACCAGTTTGAATATAATTAAGTTTATTCTATATTGTCTAATCGTAGGACGTTTGCAACATGTAAATCTGATGAAGAAAAGGTTTGTACAATGCATTTACATGGCTATTATGGAAAATATAATTGATTTATGCTAAGAGAAGACGCTCTTCTCTTAGGTCCTTTTTTAAAGGCCTTAAGGTAAACGAAACATTTCTACACCTTTTAGCTTACATGATCCCACGAATCAAATATTCAAACATACTGACATGAATTTTAACACTAATATTCAGGAAACTGGTATATGAAGGCATGTGAATCGACTTCGTAAGCATCCATCAAGCGAAGTAAGAAGACTAGTGAAGCACCTTGTGAGGTTAGTCATTTGGAACAAACAGATACGGAAAGCCTATTATTAAGTCAATACAACTTTTCCACACCATGTTTATGTTGTTTTTCATTCTTACAGAAAATGGAAAGAACCGAAAGTAAGATGCTATAATAGAGAAATAAGATGCTATAATAGAGAAATAAGTGAATTTATTTATAAATTACTATTCTATTTATAAAAAAATGATTATCTTATGTCAATGTTGGTTTTACAGGTTGCTGTTGATGGTATTTGGAAAGCATGTCCTGGAGCTGGTGGACCTGTTTAGTTTCCTGGATTTAATGGTAATTTTTTCACCAATATAAAAAATGTAATTGAAGCTTTTTCGGGTATTTCTATTTAGGGTTGAATAGAATAAATAACAACATACTTTCATTGATTTGTTTATTGTATCACCCTACTTTCATTTCTTTGTATTACAACATTATACTTTATAAAATTCTACCAAATTATAACATTTCCATCCAAATACAAATAAACTTTCACTGCTATAACATTACACTTTATAGTTGGATAGAATTTTTAAAAGTATAATGTCCTCGTAAGAAAAAGGTTAAAAGTACAATGCTAATAACTTAATAAGAAAAAAAAATGGAAGTAAAATGTTGTAATAGGAAGAAATGAAAATAGGATGATGTAATACAAAAATAAATAGCAATGTACTTTACTACTTTTTTTTTACCAATATAAGAATGTACTTTATTTTGTTTACCTATAATAGGAATGTGACAACTAAAATTTTATGTAAGTAATAGATAAATATAAGTATAGTAAAGGTATAAAGTTTGCAAGTTTTGGATTTCGTACGAAGAAGTTATGCCTCTGCAAAGTCAAAAGTAAAATTTAGACTAAGAAGACTCGTCTTAGTCTTATAAAATCAAGTAAAATTTAGACTAAGAAGACTCGTCTTAGTCTTATAAAATCAAGTAAAATTTAGACTAAGAAGACTCGTCTTAGTCTTATAAAATCAAGTAAAATTTAGACTAAGAGGACTCGTCTTAGTCTTAAGTATGGAATAAGGGCAAAATGGTCAAAGGATGTAAAATATGGGAATTTATGTTTTAAGACATTTTATTTAGTCATATTGAAGTGTTACTTCAATTGGAAGTAAGTCTTGAAAGCCCGAGGGCAAAATAGGAAACTAGGGGACAAAAGTGAAAGTATTAATTGTTAAACTTTAAAAATTGATACCTAAAAATCTACAAGGATTTGGGAAAAAGTCATCTATAAGACTTTGGTAGATTTTGATGCAATAACAATATAGGAAAAAGATTCGAGTCGTTTGGAGTTATAACGAAGAAATTATGACGGGTTAAAGATGACCAAAAAGTGACAAAAATGACCAAAGGGTCATGTTTGGGGGCCAGTATCGTAAAATATATAGAGATTCAGACTTAAGTCAGTAGAACAAAGTTGTAAAGCTCATTCTCACATTTCTAAAGGTATAAGATTTATAAAAATCCGATATTGTATGCGGAAGTTATGATAGTATGAAATTTGCAAAAACAAAATCATAAGGGAAAGTTGGAAATTATTCTAAGTCATGATTACAGGGGCTTTTTGGTCATTTTCAGATTTGGATTAAATTAAAACCCTTGGTCCCGTTATTTTCTTCTGGTGGTCTCGTAACATCGAAGAGGGATGGAATGGGAAATAGAATCACGAAATCACACACACACTCGTGTGTGATTTCGCCGCTGTCGGTATTGGTGGCGAGCAACGGCGGTGTCAGAAGGGGTGGTGGTGCTAGGGTTGGTCTATGTGGTCCGATTTCAAGCTAAAGGCATCCCCAAATGTTTATAATTTTCTGATTTGGACAGATTGCAAAGGTATTTTACAAACCTTAGAAAAAACTCGTTTTTGATACATGAAATTGTTCGAGATTCCTAAATGCATGATGGATTGGTACTTGTTTCTTGATGCATGTCATATTCTAAGCTCAAAAATACCTAGAAACTTGATTGGTATGAATTTTAATGGGGGATTGAGGAATGCTCATTCACTAGTCTTTTTGGTGAAGAAGATGATGAATAATAACTATTGCTTTTTCTGATTTGGTCAAATTAGACAGTAAAAAGATGGAACTATACCTTGATTTTGTTATTGGAATATGCTAGCATGTATACACACGAAAGAAACTTGGAAGTTGTCATTTGGAATATCATTATGCCACTTTGTGTGTCTAGGGATGATTGGATTCCAAATAATTGTAAAAAGGAATTATATCAAATCTATCATTAGAACGCAACATGGTAATTATACAAGTTATTGAGGTTTATAAACATGGTTTAGAAATTTATTTCATATGTTGGTTGGAATGGAATTGGGCATTCCAACCCTTTTGGTACAATATTTGGTATCTTACAAAACATGACACAAATATATCATATAATTGAATTGAAATGACTCTTTTGAAATATCGGTAATACATTAGAGTCATGCAAAGGAGAAATAACATGTTTTACACGAACTTATATTTATGGAAACTTTAATGGTTGAAGTTTGCTAAGATGGTATAAAAGAGGAAAATTGGCGATTTTGGGTGTTAAGCTTTTATAAAGAAAGTATAGTTCATGAAATGGGAATATAATATCCTTTTGAAGTGTTAAGAATGTAATTAAATTGTATGGATGGAAAATAATATGTTTTTCCAACGGTTTCCATTTATAGAAACTTTATTGGTTTAGAATTTGTCAAAATTTGCATAAAAGAATAAAATGATAGATGTTTTGACATCTAAGCAATTAGTAGTGTTTTATAAGAATGTTAGACTTATAAAGTTATTTAAATAACAAGTTAAACTCAAGAAAATACATAATTAGTCCAAGTGGGACGAAAAGGGGTAAAAATGTCCAATATGAGTATTATGTCTTATGAATCATACTTAAAGGTTGGGATGAAATTAGATGATAATTAGAAAGAGTTCATGTATGATTTGGTAACATTATGTGTTTACTTGAATAGTATGTACTAACCTCTTGTTAAATTAATAGAGGTTGAAAGATGTTGGAAGCAAGTAGAATCAAGAGCTAGTGGATTTTTAGTAGCTAGACATACCTAGCTACCGAGGTGAGTACATGAGGATTTTTACTGGGTACATAGCAATATGTTTTAAATATTGAATGTTTTATGTTATGCTAAATATTTTATGAGTAATGGTTTTTCTAAATGGTTTTCAAGCTTGAGTTAGCAAGTGTTTATAAAGCTTTATGTGGCTTTCAAATGTGAATCTATATGCAAGTTTTACCATCTATGCTATGTTTATGAAAGTTCACTGATATGTTTTGAAAGTATTATTTGGCATTAAACCAAATATGTTTTGAAAGTATGAATTGACATTAAGCTGAATATGTTTTGAAAAGCAAGTTTTGGCACCAGACCTAATAAGCTAAGAAAGTGTTTTGGCGTTTACCCCATGAACATTATGAAAGAATGTTTTGGCTTCAAGCCCACGATTTTATGAAAGAATGTTTTGGCAACAAGCCTACTATAAGATGAAAATATGATTTGGCATTAAGCCTAATATGTTTTGAAAAGTGTGATTTGACATTAAACTGAATCAGAATTGAAAAGATTGGTTTGGCACTAGCCTTAATGTGATTTCAACAAGTGATTTGATGTCAAATCATGTTATGTTTTCTTTTTATGACTGGTATTTGAAATATGAATGAATGCAGCAATGCAGGTTAGTATATTACCCACTTTTGCCCGGACCATGATATTCCCGTAACGGAATATAGAGGAGTCTACTGGGTGGTACCTTCACCTTCGCGAAGTAGATGTCCTAAAACACAAGATTCTAGGATGGACTGATCTTGTTCTTTCCATCTTAGTATAGACTTGGGAAAATCACTATGTGTGATTATCCTAAGTATAAAAATAAAACATGCGGAGATACCAGTCAAAGCACGTGATATGATGTTGAGATGGTTTGATTACGTTCTTACCATTTCAGTATAGACTTGGGGTATCACCAAGAGTGATTAAGGCCCTAAGTATAAAAATCCAAATGTGTTTGAATACCAGTCAAGCTTAAGAAATGCAAGATTTATAATGTCAAACTTTTTATGAAAGGCTTTAAAAGCAAAACGAAGATATGTTTCAGTTATAATGATTTTGAGGACAAGTATTATGACATGATTAGTTTATGAAATATTTTATTGAAAATGTTATTACATGATTTGATTACAAAGGTTTTGAAAATGATAAATGTTATGTTTTTCAAATACTTGAGTCTAAAACCCATGTATCTCACGAGACATATTTGTCTTACGTATCTTTGTTTTAAATGCTATGTACTCAGGAACCGGATGACTGACATCAGGAGATAGAAAGAAAAGATTTAGAAGATCTCATGGGGGCATAGATAGAAAAGAGGACCGGAAGATAGAGGACTTATAAAGCGGTATAGTTATGATGTATAATTGAGAGATGTTATGTTTATGGTTAGAACAACCCTTGTAGTTGTATTGTAAACTCTTGCTATGTTCCGTAATGCTTTGGGCTATTTTGATTTTGAGTCGAGTCAGTATGGATTTTATCCGTTTAGCCTAAAGGTCATGTCGAATTTTCGGTAGAATTATTATGTAATTACGGAACATTAGCTTTGAGATGTTCTAAGGCTTTACTATGGTTGTTATGATCTGAGTTCGTAACCCCCAAAGTTCTTTAAATACTTTTACACTTAATTGTTTTGTTGGGACCGAAATTTTAAGATATGACACGAGGTCATGAGAAACATTTTATTTTATAAAGAAATACGGTTTTTGAATTATGAGTTTTTTTTAGTTAATGGGCTTTGCCACTATTGCGTTTTTAACAATAATGCGTTTTTGGCGTTATTGCACTTTAAAAAAAAGAGAGAAATTTTGGGGCGTTACAAGTTGGTATCAGAGCCATAGTTTAAGCTAATTAGGTGTCGAGACTCGAACCTAGGCTTAAACTGTGTGAGGATGAAGTGAGAATACGAACTTAAGATAAGACCGTAAACATAAAAATAAAAGTTGACATAGGATGTATCATAAGATAGGTTGTTGAGCCTAAAATCCTAAGATAGGTTGTAGACCTATAGGGTGGTTAGACTGTTAAGTCTAAGATAAGGTTGGATAATTAGGGAAAATTATGTGTTTGTTTTCTCTAGGTAGGTACATTTAAGCAAGTACCTACTAATGAGTAATAAGATTCCCTAACACATGTTAACAGTAATATAACTTATGTGAAGTGATAAGTTAACTCGAACCAGTGAACTATGAGACCTAGTGGGACACCAGAATTAAATACGTATAGGTGGTTATGATAATATGGGCCCGTATTATCATAATCACAAGATGTGTATTTGAGTTTGGTTGAATCATGATGGAATCATGGGAATCTGGTAAGAGATATATGAGGAAAGGTTGAATGACATAGGAGTATTATACCTATGTGATAAAATCAAGTATAACTAAAAGTATTAAAGGTAATATAATGAGTATGTGCAATGGAGTTAGGAAAACTCAAAATGAATCAATTAAGACAGTTGAGATACTTATGAGATGGCTACCCCTATAAAGTATCCATATAATAACAAGAGGACGTATGAAGGAAATTACTAAGAAAGGTATGATTAATATGTGATATATCAATCAATTGAAGATATATGAAACAAAAGAAAGCTAACTATGTTATACAAATAATTTCAAGCTTGTGTAGCTAAGAACTCCGTTGTCTAACGGAAATGAATCAAGATTATAGAATAAAGATTTAAATTCGTGTCATTATAAGGACTGAAGTAAGGAAAGATTGAAAGTATGATTACATATACTAATAAGGCTCATATAAAAAAGAAGTATGAAAATACGTAGCTGAGAATGTAAACGGAAAGGTATTGAGCTTTTGGTAATTTTAGACAAACCCAATGGTGGTATAAAAAGGGTAAAGAAGAAAATTGAAGGAAATAACATGGTGTGTCTTCCATGGACAATCATGTGATTTAAATTTAAGTATTATTACTAAAAGCTACGATCAAATAAGTTATGAGAAAATGAAAGTGGAGTACTTATGTAAGTACTAGGCAAAGAACCTGAGATGATAATATAAGATAAATATAAGACGAAGCAAAATAGACAAGATGTGTGGAGTTATGACTTTCACTCCTGAAGGAATATAACGAGTAAAAGTATCTAAAGGTTGGGCAAGGATCATGCCCAAAATATGATGAATTAACAGGTAAGATGACAAGTGAAATGCCCAACGGTGAAAGAAATGAAGGTGGAAGAGTAGCAAAGGTACGAACTGTCGAATATTTTACTCTTTTATAGCTTCGGTATCTGTGTGAACTTAATCTAAGTGAAGGTATACTGAAGATTTCATGTTTTGAATGACCAAGTAGGTCATCACATGTGTGTAAACATGATGTAAAAGTTTGGTAGATTAAATCGTCGTAATTGAGAACATAGAAGATTTAAGCAAGACAAGGATATTATGCCTTGTTTTATGTGATGCAACCATCCGAGAATCACTACAGAATGATAAGCTGGTTGCCATTTTAGTATATAGGACTGAAAGTTTATTGTCAAACTAATGTGTTGAGGAAGTGACATTAAAATGAGCTCGCAGGTATCAAGATACGGCTGTGTGGAGGTCACAACGCCGACATTAAGCTTAGGTCAATGTTCAAAATAATTCTTCACAGACGAGATGCTGAAATGAAGAGACGACACGATGCTTAGGTGGACGCGATGCAACTTCATAAGATAGTGACACCTTGGCTGTACTGAGTTATAGCTACGTATGCGTGGTGAATTTCTAAAAGCTTCTTGGATTGTCTGTGAGGAACTCTTTGTTGCCAAAAGCTAGATTCAAGATGAAGATGATGCATTAACCAGTTTAGTCAATGGAAGTATGACATCTCTACTCGATGGTTAATGACAGTAACTCATGATGTAAGTTGACAATTCCCAACTAATGAAGCATCTTATGATAGCATGTCAAGATCATCTTTGGTTTGGTAAGATTGTTTTGCTAGTAAGCTAGAATTAATGCCTGTATAAAGGTAACCAGTAAGGTCTTGCATAGACTGTGATGAGATTAATAACTTTTCACTATAATATGGTTACCTTATAGATGATGCAATGTTTGGTAAGATGGTTATACGTGTAATGGCGAGCAACGTGGTAATCTGACCGTATCACGAAAAGAATTGGTTAAGGATGAATGGGAATTAAGATTTTTGCTATGTCCAAAATTATTCCAAGATAAATGTAAAGTGAAAATAGATGAATAGCAATAATATAGAGAATTGGACCTTAAAAGAAAAATATCCTTATTTTCTTTTAAGGGTAGATGGGAAGACGTAGGTGTTTGGTCCTAGGATGACTGTATTGATAGAAAGGGTGCAAGTATAAGTCTCAAGACATGGTAAATTAAGTTCAGCAAATAACTCAAAAGTTGTCTAAGGATATCGTATGATATTTGAAGAGTAGTCGTCGGTAATGAAGTTCCTATACAAATGTTAGAACTCTAATGTCGAGATAGAATGTTACAGAAGTTATGGATAGTGAGTAAATAGTTGGTATGTGCATGATGAAATGAAATAGATGGATCTCTAGTCATCTGTGATATCACACATGTTGAAATACCATAATCAAGATAACCAATTAGAATGATCAATAAACATGGAACTTAGTTTGGTCCGGAGCCTAATTGGATAATAATGGAAACATCTAACTGATAATTGTATCATGGTAAGTTGTTTTTAAGGAACCATTTAGTATTAGACAAAGTCAAGTAATATATAAGAGTTCAAAAGAAAGAAAGACTTATGAATAAAAAGTCTAATGATTGGAAGTAAGTATGAGTAGTAAAGTAGAATGCTATTTTGGATAAATAGTCCAAAACTCTATTACGTGAATGCTAGTGTACTCGATTAGTGGAAAGCAAAAGTGTTGAGGAATTCAACATGTTTGAGAACTAATTAGTGGAGAGAAAGCAATGGAATTGCATGTTGACTTTGAAAAGTCAAAGTTACTATGAAAAATTGATTAAGGAAGTTGTCCAGGTATCAAATGGAATATATCTTAGTGATATTGAGCTAAGCAAAAGAATCATGATAAATAAGGTTGAATAATATCAAAAGGGATCATTATAACAAAGATTGCACAAGGCAATAGGAATATGAAGCAGGAATTTAGTTGAGGACTTGGCAGCAGTGTAAGTTCAAGTGGAACTATGTAGTTGCAAGTTAATTCCCTTTCCATATAATGATTCCGAGGACGGAATCCTTTTAAGGGGTAGATAATTGTGACAACTAAAATTTATGTAAGTAATAGATAAATATAAGTATAGTAAAGATATAAAGTTTGCAAGTTTTGGATTTCGTACGAAGAAGTTATGCCTCTGCAAAGTCAAAAGTAAAATTTAGACTAAGAAGACTCGTCTTAGTCTTATAAAATCAAGTAAAATTTAGACTAAGAAGACTCGTCTTAGTCTTATAAAATCAAGTAAAATTTAGACTAAGAGGACTCGTCTTAGTCTTAAGTCTGGAATAAGGGCAAAATGGTCAAAGGAGGTAAAAATATGGGAATTTATGTTTTAAGACATTTTATTTAGTCATATTGAAGTGTTACTTCAATTGGAAGTAAGTCTTGAAAGCCCGAGGGCAAAATGGGAAACTAGGGGACAAAAGTGAAAGTATTAATTGTTAAACTTTAAAAATTGATACCTAAAAATCTACAAGGATTTGGGAAAAAGTCATCTATAAGACTTTGGTAGATTTTGATGCAATAACAATATAGGAAAAAGATTCGAGTCGTTTGGAGTTATAACGAAGAAATTATGACGGGTTAAAGATGACTAAAAAGTGACAAAAATGACCAAAGGGTCATGTTTGGGGGCCAGTATCGTAAAATATATAGAGATTCAGACTTAAGTCAGTAGAACAAAGTTGTAAAGCTCATTCTCACATTTCTAAAGGTATAAGATTTATAAAAATCCGATATTGTATGCGGAAGTTATGATAGTATGAAGTTTGCAAAAACAAAATCATAAGGGAAAGTTGGAAATTATTCTAAGTCATGATTACAGGGGCTTTTGGGTCATTTTCAAATTTGGATTAAATTAAAACCCTTGGTCCCGTTATTTTCTTCTGGTGGTCGCGTAACATCGAAGAGGGATGGAATGGGAAATAGAATCACGAAATCACACACACACTCGTACGTGTGTGCGTTAATCGGGAGAGACCCAGACGAGATGGAGTAGGAAGCGATCGGGATCAAGGGAGGAGGGCTGAGTTCGTGTTGCTACTGTTGCTGAGTGTATTTCTGAGCAGAAAAAGGCCGATGGCCGGCGGAATCGCCGCTGCCGGTATTGGTGGCGAGCAACGGCGGTGTCAGAAGGGGTGGTGGTGCTAGGGTTGGTCTATGTGGTCCGATTTCAAGCTAAAGGCATCCCCAAATGTTTAGAATTTTCTGATTTGGACAGATTGCAAAGGTATTTTACAAACCTTAGAAAAAACTCGTTTTTGATACATGAAATTGTTCGAGATTCCTAAATGCATGATGGATTGGTACTTGTTTCTTGATGCATGTCATATTCTAAGCTCAAACATACCTAGAAACTTGATTGGTATGAATTTTAATAGGGATTGAGGAATGCTCATTCACTAGTCTTTTTGGTGAAGAAGATGATGAATAATAACCATTGCTTTTTCTGATTTGGTCAAATTAGACAGTAAAAAGATGGAACTATACCTTGATTTTGTTATTGGAATATGCTAGCATGTATACACACGAAAGAAACTTGGAAGTTGTCATTTGGAATATCATTATGCCACTTTGTGTGTCTAGGGATGATTGGATTCCAAATAATTGTAAAAAGGAATTATATCAAATCTATCATTAGAACGCAACATGGTAATTATACAAGTTATTGAGGTTTATAAACATGGTTTAGAAATTTATTTCATATGTTGGTTGGAATGGAATTGGGCATTCCAACCCTTTTGGGACAATATTTGGTATCTTACAAAACATGACACAAATATATCCTATAATTGAATTGAAATGACTCTTATGAAATATCGGTAATACATTAGAGTCATGCAAAGGAGAAATAACATGTTTTACACGAACTTATATTTATGGAAACTTTAATGGTTGAAGTTTGCTAAGATGGTATAAAAGAGGAAAATTGGCGATTTTGGGTGTTAAGCTTTTATAAAGAAAGTATAGTTCATGAAATGGGAATATAATATCCTTTTGAAGTGTTAAGAATGTAATTAAATTGTATGGATGGAAAATAATATGTTTTTCCAACGGTTTCCATTTATAGAAACTTTATTGGTATAGAATTTGTCAAATTTTGCATAAAAGAATAAAATGATAGATGTTTTGACATCTAAGCAATTAGTAGAGTTTTATAAGTATGTTAGACTTATAAAGTTATTTAAATAACAAGTTAAACTCAAGAAAATACATAATTAGTCCAAGTGGGACGAAAAGGGGTAAAAATGTCCAATATGAGTATTATGTCTTATGAATCATACTTAAAGGTTGGGATGAAATTAGATGATAATTAGAAAGAGTTCATGTATGATTTGGTAACATTATGTGTTTAGTTGAATAGTATATACTAACCTCTTGTTAAATTAATAAAGGTTGAAAGATGTTGGAAGCGAGTAGAATCAAGATCTAGTGGATTTTTAGTAGCTAGACATACCTAGCTACCGAGGTGAGTACATGAGGATTTTTACTGGGTACATAGCAATATGTTTTAAATATTGAATGTTTTATGTTATGCTAAATATTTTATGAGTAATGGTTTTTCTAAATGGTTTTCAAGCTTGAGTTAGCAAGTGTTTATAAAGCTTTATGTGGCTTTCAAATGTGAATCTATATGCAAGTTTTACCATCTATGCTATGTTTATGAAAGTTCACTAATATGTTTTGAAAGTATTATTTGGCATTAAACCAAATATGTTTTGAAAGTATGAATTGACATTAAGCTGAATATGTTTTGAAAAGCAAGTTTTGGCACTAGACCTAATAAGCTAAGAAAGTGTTTTGGCGTTTACCCCATGAACATTATGAAAGAATGTTTTGGCTTCAAGCCCACGATTTTATGAAAGAATGTTTTGGCAACAAGCCTACTATAAGATGAAAATATGATTTGGCATTAAGCCTAATATGTTTTGAAAAGTGTGATTTGACATTAAACTGAATCAGAATTGAAAAGATTGGTTTGGCACTAGCCTTAATGTGATTTCAACAAGTGATTTGATGTCAAATCATGTTATGTTTTCTTTTTATGACTGGTATTTGAAATACGAATGAATGCAGCAATGCAGGTTAGTATATTACCCACTTTTGCCCGGGCCATGATATTCCCGTAACGGAATATAGAGGAGTCTACTGGGGTGGTACCTTCTCCTTCGCGAAGTAGATGTCCTAAAACACGAGATGCTAGGATGGACTGATCTTGTTCTTTCCATCTTAGTATAGGCTTGGGAAAATCACTATGTGTGATTATCCTAAGTATAAACATAAAACATGCGGAGATACCAGTCAAAGCATGTGATATGATGCTGAGATGGTTTGATTACGTTCTTACCATTTCAGTATAGACTTGGGGTATCACCAAGAGTGATTAAGGTCCTAAGTATAAAAATCCAAATGTGTTTGAATACCAGTCAAGCTTAAGAAATGCAAGATTTATAATGTAAAACTTTTTATGAAAGGCTTTAAAAGCAAAACGAATATATGTTTCAGTTATAATGATTTTGAGGACAAGTATTATCACATGATTAGTTTATGAAATATTTTATTGAAAATGTTATTACATGATTTGATTACAAAGGTTTTGAAAATGATAAATGTTATGTTTTTCAAATACTTGAGTCTAAAACCCATGTATCTCATGAGACATATTTGTCTTACGTATCTTTGTTTTAAATGCTATGTACTCAGGAACATGATGACTGACATCAGGAGATAGAAAGAAAATATTTAGAAGATCTCATGGGGGCATAGATAGAAAAGAGGACCGGAAGATAGAGGACTTATAAAGCGGTATAGTTATGATGTATAATTGAGAGATGTTATGTTTATGGTTAGAATAACCCTTGTAGTTGTATTGTAAACTCTTGCTATGTTCCGTAATGCTTTGGGCTATTTTGATTTTGAGTCGAGTCAGTATGGATTTTATCCGTTTAGCCCAAAGGTCATGCCGAATTTTCGGTAGAATTATTGTGTAATTACGGAACATTAGCTTTGAGATGTTCTAAGGCTTTACTATGGTTGTTATGATCTAAGTTCGTAACCCCCAAAGTTCTTTAAATACTTTTAAACTTAATTGTTTTGTTGGGACCGAAATTTTAAGATATGACACGGGGTCATGAGAAACATTTTATTTTATAAAGAAATACGGTTTTTGAATTATGAGTTTTTTTTAGTTAATGCGCTTTGCCACTATTGCGTTTTTAACAATAATGCGTTTTTGGCGTTATTGCACTTTAAAAAAAAGAGAAATTTTGGGGCGTTACAAGGAACATACTTATATTCTTCAACAATAATAGCAACACTCCTACATTCATTTACCCTTAATAGCAATGTACTTTATTTTTAACCCATATAGCTGCAATTTACTTATTTTTTAGTTTTTACACATAATAGCAGCGCACTTACATTTTGTTACCAATATGGACGTTTTATTTATTTGATGCAAATTACTATTTTCTTTAAAAGAAGTAATATATGGCTATTATTAGTAACAACTATAAGTATGTTGGTATTATGGGTAAAGAGATGCAAGTACGTTGCTATAATGGTAAAAAGCAAAGTACATTGCCTATATTAATGAAAAAGAGCAAAGTACATTGCTACTTTCAAACTTTGGTTTTTTTGGCATACTATTTGTACAAGGTGAGCTGATTTGTCCAACATACCATGAACTTTATAGTGTGAACCCTCTTTTGGTGTCCAAAAAGTGCCCTAATTCATGCAATTCAAATGGTGATTGTGTTGATGGAAAATGTCTTTGCTTTCTTGGATTCGATGGCCATGATTGTAGCAAAAGTAAACATCTTTTTTTGCTCTTTTTAAACACAAATATTTGGTTTAATATTGATAAGATTTATAATGAATCTATTATTATTATTTCAGGGATTTGTCCTAGCAATTGTAATAGGAATGGAAAGTGCCTTAAGAATGGTATTTGTCAATGTGCAGATGGATTCACTCGGATTGATTGCTCAACTGGTGAGTCTTCTTTTTATACTTTCTTTTATGGAAATATTTCTTTTGTACATTGTAACACAAAGAACCGAAAGTAAGATGCTATCATGTAGCAATGAATGGGAATATTGACATTCTGAAGGTGGAATGTGATGAGAATTTACCACCATTGCCACTCCCTCAAATAAACTCAAAGGACTTTGTGTTTGGACCATTTACCCCTTTAATATCATTTGGAGTCAAAAAGTCCAAGCCGGGGCAAAATTGGGAGAATTTGGCGGATATCGGGGGAAACTTTAGGGCTTAAGAAGATGAATCTAACTTTCAAATGGAAGAACCAATATGAAATCTTGAAACTTTGGAGGTGAGCTACGAAAACCTAGAATCTTATGGTTCAAAATCGGAGAAAGAAGCAAGCTCATATTCAAGGATGATCAAAAGATCTACACCCCTTTATGTTTATCTCCCTTACCCCTCTCTCACTCGACACAGTCGTATATTTTCTAATTCATCACTTTCTTACTTTAAATTTTGAATTACTGATGGCCCCCTGATGTCTCTCTTTTCTGTTACGGGAAATGGTTGGTTGACCTTACCAGGTGACTTTGTGTGCGTTGCTCTTAGTTGTACATTTTATTTAAGTTCTTGATGACTCCACCGACCTCCACATTAAGGTACAAGTCACTAAACCTACATAAGTACAATCATCTAAAGCAAGAGAAAGAATAATTTCATGACTTCTCAATTTTGATGTAATTCGGCCTTTCCATGACATGTATTTTCATAATCTTATACAAATTTAACATTGAAGTTTAGTTTCTCTGCAATTTACAACTATTACAGCATCCCATTATTACACAAGGGTACCGTATTTGACCATTCAAATCCAGTAAGTGTTCTTTGACCTAATACTTTATAAATTCAAAATTGACATGGGTTCTTTTTTCTTTCTCATTTCAGATATTAGAAGCTTTAGACGCTGTGAGGAAAAAGGAATGTACATTAGAAGTATGGATTTCCGTGGTCTGCACCATCTGGTATCTTCCTTACTTATTTCATTATCTGCTTCATTTTCCGCTACTTTAAATCTAGAACATTCTTTCATATCAATTCATTCAGGTTTATGAAATATTGGATAATTGTGCTGATGAATCACAAGCAGGATTTGCCTCTAAGGTTAGCATCAAAGGTTGGCCTCTGTGTATCTATGTGTATATGAGAGAGTTCAAGCAAACAAGTAACCAGAAACTACATCTGCTATTTTGTAGTTTGAAAATAGCAAAGTGCTTTTCTTGAAATGCTGAAAATAGCTATGTACTTTTCATTGGTTGAAAACCAAAGTACACTAGGAGTTCCTGGAAATATGTTGTAATGGTGTTTTAGAATTGCTAATGGTTTTAGTTATTTGTTTTAGAAATGATAAAAGGTTTATAATGGACAAAAATTAATCATCGGTTTATGTACTTCAACTGCTTTGTCTTCTTTTTATATTGGTCTATTAATAGATATTGTTTATTTATATACTAAATGCAATAAATAGCAACGTACTTTAAATTTTATGTGTTATACCATCCTTCTTTCCTTTTTTCACGTAGATTCTCTCCCTAACCCGTGCATAGCACGGGACGCACACTATTAGAGAACAAAGAGCGAAACAACCGGTTTAGAAAAAAAAAGAGTTCCTTTTCCCCTTGCCCCGTGCAAAGCACAGGTTACCCACTAGTTGTACTTCAAATCCCGTGTTCCTTTTCTTTTCTCCCGTTCTTCATCTCAAACCACCATCGTTTCAAGATCACTTCGTCTTCTTCGTTTTGATTTCAGGGAGGCCATCACTATCCGAACCAGGATCCGATGGCATCCCGTTCCATCCAACCTTCTCCCTTCTCCGTTGTTTGTGCAGAACCGCTGAAGGCAGCTAAGGAATGCAACAATCCAAGCGTGATTCAGTTCTGATTATCATCCTATTTTTCCATCATCCTCGGCTTTATCAACATCCATGGCGAAGGAAAGAACCGATATACTTCATCCGAATATCTCTGTTCCGATTCATTCTTAAACGTGGTTCTGATTCAGACCTGCGAAGTCGTTTTCTTCTCTGCCGATTGACATTCTAAACCATCGAAGGCAGTTAACATTTCATCCCCAAATTCATTGTTTTCTGTTCGTCATCCCATCGTTGACCACTTCTTCCCCTTCGATATGTTCGTCCCGATGACAGTTCCCAAAACCAGTTCCGATTACTTCATTCGATTTCACCATTTTCGTTTTCAATATCCATCGTTTGCCTTCGGCGATCACTCTCGAATCGCTATCTGATCAGATTGTTAACATCCGAATTTGTCTTTTGCACATTTAATCGGAAGATCCGAAGGTAACAATCAACCTTTCTCCCTTTTCTTCTCTGATCGATAACCATCATTCCAAAGGCAATAACACCACCAACGATTCGGTTCCGATTCACCCTGCAAGCATTTTGCCTTCGTTGGTATCAATTTCTGTTCATCATAGGCTTCGCCATCAAGTGTTGTGGTTTGTGGCAACATCTTCATATTCGGTTCCCGACTCATAAGCATCCATTCAGCAAATTAAATGCCTAAATGAAGATCTTAAATCCTTTTCGTCACAGTCATTACTGTCTCCAGTAAGACCATCTCCAACCCACCTCTATTTTTTACTCTATTTTTGAAGTAAAAAATGGTGTAAAAAGTGGATATCTCCAACCCACCTCTATTTTTCACACTATTTTTACTTTAAAAGGTATATTCCTAGCATATTCTTTTTTCTTCATTTACAAAAATTCTCAAAATCTCCCCTTCTATTTATTAAATATACGTAAATTTTTAAATATACGTAAATTTTAAATATACGTAAATTTTTATATGAATTCGATATATAAATATTCAATTTTGATATATATAATTAATTAATATCATTTGATATATATATATATATATATATATATATATATATATATATATATATATATATATATATATATATATATATATATATATATATAATATGATTGAAAATATTTGTTATTATATTTAAATAAACTAGAAATGTATAAAAATAAAAACTATAGGACTAAAAATGACAAGTGAAACATTAACTCTATATTTCGTGTAAATGAATAGTATTACTATATATTTGAAGTAATACTATTCAAATACATAAATATAGAGTTGGTTATAGTGTTGGGTTGGAGTAAAATAGAGTAGAAAATGAAGTAACTCTATTTATAGAGTGGGGTTGGAGATGCCCTAAGGGCATTATCAAGAGTTATTATCGATTACCGAGAAATGTATCCAAAGTGTACCGCCGCTGTTATTAGGTATTAACCCCAGGAGTAATAGCGATGCTAAAATCACACCAGTGCATCATTAACTTTCATATCTCTTTTCGATTCACAATCAGGTGGGTTCGGCTTTTATTTTCAACAAAATCGTATTGATACTCAATGTATTTCTATTTCAGATCGAACATGGATTGAATATCGTACAATATTACTCATGTTTGATTTTGTTCAGATCTATCAACTGATACTTCTAAGATTATGAAAAATAACTTTTATAATGTTTTGATTCATTCAGGGGAAACTTGAAGATGGTGAGCACAAGTTTAGAAAGAAAGGAGATATGAACAGAAATCATTAAGAGTTTTAGATTTGGAATCCTGAAATCGATTTGTTTCTCGTGTTGTTTATTTGAACCAATATGTGATAATGATTTTGAGTTTGGACTGTGTGAATAGTGGAAACATTGCGAATAAGGAATGAATGTTGATGAACGGTAGCAAATAATTTGGAACAATGAATAGTATACTAGAAAGAGCTTTGAGAAGATACAATAGAACTATAAACAGCAATCGATCTTCAAAATAAACTCAATCAATTTGGAAAACTTAAATTAGGGCATGAAAGATAAATTCCAAATTTAGTCAAAAGATGGGAAAAAGTTTGATGTATGATGAACACCAAACGAAGAACATGATGAAAAATAATCTAAAAAGATAAATGAATCCAAAAATTCATGACACTCACCAACAATCCTTGAAACTTGAAACAATATTCAAAAGATGTCAAATCGAGATCGTTCCTTTGAAATAATTGCTAGATCTTCAAGGTACAACTCTGATACCAATTATAAAGTCGAATTTGACATATGCGGAATAATAACAAGGGAAGATCGAAACAAATATCCAAGGTGTCAAATGATTAATTATCAAATATGTGAGGTGTACAAAAGATCTTGCTCCAATCCATAGGATGAGCATAAGCAAATACAATCTCACATTGTGAGCTCTACCTAATAAATTAAATAAACATGACTATATATAAGGAGCAACACAAACTAGGGCAAAGCCCAATACACACAACACACAATACAATTCTCAATTATTGAACAAGCTTGCTAAGAATCAATCCATGTAGGGCTTTGTACCCCAACACACAATACAATTCTCAAGTATTGAAGGAGTTGCAGGCATCGCAAGCCAGGATATTCAAACTCACACATGAATCCGCTGCTATGGCCTTGCACAGTTTTGCTGGTCAGTTGACAGAGAACAACGCCAACATGATAGCAAATATTATCAAATACCTGAAAGTGGCTCTTCAGCCTCTTTTACACTTTTCCAATCACATGCGTTCAAACTCAAGCCTCCCAACTAGGACCTAGAGCTCCTGCTCCGACTGAACCTTCGTTCCAAACTTCACAAAGGGGAGGAATGTCTAGCTCGTGGTCTGATGCCTTATCTGCTACAATGACAAGTGCTGCAACAACAACAACAACAACACCTCGAAGCTCAACTATAACAGCAACAACAAACACAATAACCTCTACAACATTTAGAACAATTCCTCTGGTACCCACCTTCAATTTCAAATCCCAATGTCCGAAGGGGGATAACCATCGGATTAGGACCTGCCAGTTTAGGTCCAGCATTTTCAATCATTACCATCACTACTCCTCAAGGATCTGAACCATCGGGTTCATCTGACCGAGTAAAATCACCAACGGTCATTTTGAGCAAGGAGGAGAAAAGGAAACTATGGGAGGCAGGGTCGGAAAAACTAAGACAAATTAACTCCATTTCCTTGGCTCGAGTTGGAACTACCCAGGATCTTGGTGCAATCGACAATACCTGTTGAGCATGCCGCAAACATTGGGTTTGATGACTTTGATGTCTTCAACTAAGTCCCTCTAGTAAGCTACTCAACTACCAACACCATTGACGAACAATTGGACATACCTCACAATCCGAAGACCTCGGCTTTCTACAAGTTCGTTTGAAAGGTTCTATCTTGGAGTATGAAATCATACAAATAGAGAAAAATTCGATTTCGTACTCATCTTACTTAGGAACCTTTGGCAGTCTGGAGTCCGAAGAAAATATTCTGAATAATCTCCTTGAACTTGGGAGAATTATTTGAAAGTCAATTCCAAAATATTCACTATTTTGTTCTCCGTTGATCGGATAATGTAGAATCAAGATTTTCAGTTGCAGACTTCCCCATCATGAATCCAAACGATTTTGTTCAGATGGTGCAACTTCTTAATAATCCTCCTCCTGGTCTCTCTCCAGCCGAAACAACATTCGCACTAGCAAAGAAGCATATTCATGTCTTGTTAGAATACTACATGAAACGCCTGGGTGAATGATGTTGAAATCGCTTCAACGTTTGGTAGGACACTTCCTATCCAAATGACGTTATTGATGATATAAATTCTTACGAAGATGGTGAACTTGTAGATGTTCCTTGGGGGTCGTGTACCGAGGAAAGGTACCTGGTTGTCGCGTATCTGCTAAAAAGTTCTTCGAAATGGACTTCAAATGGCTATATCCTACAGATCTGATAGGATTCATCATTGCTCGCACCTTTGCGTGTCCGAAGAACACCTCTATAGATAGAAAGAAGTTGAACGAACATTTGGACTGGTGGATGGTAGTCCGAAATTGCATGGTTGAGGCTCATCGCAATCTCTGACTTCAGATGCCTCACTTCACACAAAGGGGGAGATTGTTGAAGGATATTTTGTTGTGATGAAGTGTTGTGACATGATCCGCAGTCCTCAGTCTCAACTAACTAAATGTAAATCTTTTGTATACACGTTGTGGTGTCAGGCACGTATTTGACACTTAATGTTTTCAATTGGCTAGTACAAATAAAGTCATAGTGGAAAATCTTGTACGTACTTTTCTGTTATTTTGTACTACTAGTCTCCTTGGTCACGTATAAATACCAAGGATGACTACCTGGGTCGAATGCGAGTTTTCACACAACCATATTGTAAAACCCTAAAACTCTTAATCAAAGCATTTGACACCCTATTCATCAAATTCACCATGTTAACTATTTGCTTACTTATTTCATAATCTGATTGCTTGAAGTTATCTTGATTTGAATTCAATATTCAACAAAGGACTTCCTAGATTAACATAAGGCATAATTTAGTGATTCAAATCACCTGCGACAGATCCCTAGAATCTAATCCTATATGCATGCAAGTTGACCAAAAGTCAAAGGTCAATGGCCAATAATCAAAGGTCAACTGTCAAACGTCAATTCTTAGCACCGCTACCTCCTACTCGTAGCATCTCTAAGACCTATTCTAGTAACGGGTCTCGCCCAGGTTAGCGCCGCTACCTCCTCATGTTAGCGACGCTAACCCCAACTTTCCAACTTATTTGTTAAGAACTTAATCTGTTAAGACAAAGGCTTCAAACTTTATGAACTCATTCATTCAGTCTGTTGGCTCATAAAAATGCAAACTTTCTAGACATGCATGTCAAATCCTAAACCTATGTCAAAAAGAGAGTTGGTTCTTTCACCCAAAGCTTGTGACACTTAGAACATAACCATACTTCTGATTTAGAAGTTCAAGATGGACAAAACAGGGGACCAAGTTTATTATATTTACCATACTTCTGATTTAGAAGTTCAAGATGGACAAAATAGAGGACCAAGTTTACTTTATTTCCCCAACTCCAAGCACAACATCACAAAGGCTATAAACACCAAATTCACTACAAATGATGAATGAATCCTTTTTATGAAAGAAATAGAGGATCATAGACATACAAAGGTCCAGAAAAGGGAGTTCTAGCTAGTTCTTAGCTACAATGCTTCCCTAGATTCACTTCTCTACTCCGTCTCTAAGAAACCTTCCTTAGCAAGATTCAAAGCCAAAATCTCCTCAATAAGCTCAATATTTGTGCACAGGGGTCTAGGGGTGATACGAGGTTGTAAAGAGATCTTCCTAGGGTTTGGTGCACTAAAATAGGTCCTAAGGCCAAAGATTCTAGGGTTTGCAATAACAGCGCTTGGCGGTGGTAACTCTAGCACATAGCATCACTAAGTGCAACCTTCCACGTATTGATTTAGCTCTATTAGCAGTGCTAACGACCATATGTTAGCGACGCTAATGCCACTTCTCCTTTAATATTTTTCCTCAAGTCTAATTTGGTTGTTTTAGTAACCGGATCTTACAACACTAAAAAATTCTTATATTGAAAATGTAAAACTTTAACAATTTATATTTGTTGAGGAAAAGGAATTTCAACGAGTTCTTAATGATTGATGGGTGAAACTTTTTCACAATGCACCTCTGGTAAACTGACCTACAATATTAACAACGCCTCCTAGTGATGTGGAAAACACATAAATCAAAGGCGGTAGTAGAATATATTATGGTTTATTGATTGATTAATTGATTTATTTTTGTTCTTTTAGACGTTGGATTTTACAGTGAAAGGTTTTTTGTTGTTTCATTTTCTTATTTAAACTGTCATGGAAGAAGGCTACTAGAGCGGAGCGAAAGTCACCAATATAACCTACTCCAGCAACACACATTATTGTCATCTCTCGGCAGAATAACCTAATGTAGAACCACAACATTATATTGAGAAAGGGAAGGAGGCAAAACAGTACAACAAAACCTAGCTTAAGCCATGTCGACATGTCCCAAAAAATTGAATCAACGTATACTCTTGATCTAAAAACACCTAAAAAGGGTTAAGGATCTTTTATCACACAAAAATCGATGCAAGAAAGTAAGGGGCTAAATAGAAAGTTCAAGATAATTGCTATAATCACTTTAGAGATATTATTAATTGGTTAACCTTTCATGGAAAATTTTATAACTTTTAAATCATAATACTTTATATGATTTATAGGAACCCCACTACTACTTTATGTGAGTTAAAGGAATTCAACTGGATACTAACCTTAAAGAGATTATTAACCAGAACACATAGCAAGGCAAATCATAAAGAAATATAACCTTAAAGAGATTATTAATAACTTTAGCGTTATGATTATTTTGTAAAAAAGAAGTAGAATATTTCTGCCACTGATTCTTTATACAAATTTAAATAAATTCAAATATATCAAAAATTGAAAATAAATCTAATGATTCGGCCTCCCACGCCCGTCGCCATTCGGCCCGCGTTATATGTCTATTCTGATACCACTTGTTAGAATAAAAATATATATTATAGATAAGAACCATATTGTTTGATACCTTAATCCATAGCCAAATTGTGTCCTCTTCTTTATACAGAATTTCGATGACGAACTAGAATCGGTCTATGACGGTCTTCCTCAACAAAGACTCTTAGTATTTCTTCAAGAAACCTTTGATGATGGGGATCAAAGGTTGTGCAAGAGATTGGTGTTTCTTTGTATCTCACAGACCATCCACCATTTATATACAAAGGTTGGAGCTCCCATTAATCTCTAAATTATAACAATAATTCAATGAAAATGAATGACCCTTTATAACCTATTAAACATATAAAAAACCCACTTTATAGTATATTAATTTATGATATATTATGTAAATTATTATCTAAAATAAAAATTCTTAACATTAACATGTTGTTCATTGCATTAATTTTGAAACCGTGCGATCAACTCTATGTTATCGATTTTTATTGATTATCAATATAAGGTGATTTCAAAAGTTTATTAACAAGTCAGTTGAAACTAGTGATTGATTCGGCTAGTATCTCAGTTCATCATGCTTTGAAAGGAGGAAGGAAAAAGATTAGATGACTTGTTAATGGTGAATGAGATCATTTCATGGTATAAAGTCATGAAGAAAGAAATGATGGTGTCTAAAGTTGAAACAACATATGATTTCTTGAGTCAGAGTTACCTTAATTATGATTATAGAGGTCACGAGTTTCTCAACAAAATCAAGGAGGATAAAAAAAAATTGTACTGTTTGTAATCATCAATTTTAATAGAAGGTTTACAAACAGAATAAGTTTAGATTTCAAAGAATCTCATCAAGGTGAAATATTGTTCCCATCTCATTTTATAATTCTGATAAAAGGCTTAATGTTGATTTAATGGGCCAAAGGGCTAAAGAGGTGTTTAAAGGGATCAGAGTAGGGGATTTGGAAATTTCTTACGTATAGTTTTCTAGAGGTTGCAATCATTTTGGGATATGTAATCATTCTGGGAGATTTTCCGGGTTAAAATATTCATGGTATTGTTATAATTTGTAATGATTTAATTTGGCATTCAGGTTGAAGATTAATATTAGAAAAGTAATATATTTGGATTTTTTGTTCCATAGAATGTAGTAGAAAGAATGACAGACTTGATTCGTTGTATGCTAACAAATTTTCCTTTAAGTTGTCACACCCCCAACCCAAGATGGCGGAATCATCGGACGGCGGAACGAATCATAGTATCACAACCATTGCATACATTGAAACATAAGTAGATAAACAACCATCATACATTATAATTGGAAAGTTACATTGTTCAAACGTTATTGTTTCAACCCAATTACAGTATGATAACAAAATAAACAAAAGAGACGTCCTCGTGTCCCATCCTAAAAGATTAGTTGTACCTGACTAATTGTTACCTGCAAATACAAGTAATTTTGCAAGTGTCAACATTACGTTGGTTAGTTCATAAGATTTTTGTAATGCGAAACTTAGTAATTCCTTTGTGCAAACCCGTAGCGTATGTACCATGAAAAACGGTATTTTCTTTAACGTTATTGTAGTTTTAAATTCCATAAAACCCTTGTGTAAGTGAAAAATCACACTTATATGTATCTTCATAAAATGTAGTTTTATATTCCATAAAACTTGTATGTATAAGTAATATCGTACTTATATTTGTATCTTGATAAAATATAGTTTTAAATTCCATAAAACTCGTATGTATAAAGTAAAACCGTACTTATATTTGTATCTTGATAAAATGTAGTTCTAAATTCCATAAAACTCGTATGTATAATTAAACTGTACTTATATTTGTATCTTACAGAAATGTAGTTTTAATTTCCATAAAACCCGTATGTATAAGTAAAACGATACTTATATTTTGTAACACCCGGTTTCTCATGAAAAGTACACCCAAAATTTTGCAAACAATTATACATTAAAAATGGGTATACTCGCACTCAACCTAGGAAAAACAAGATGTTATCATGCACTAATTACAACAAAAGGTCCTCACGTTACATACCAGGCATTACAAATAAACCTAACACAACTAAAGGACATGCTCTAAGTTGTCCATCTTTCTTTATCACATGCCTTCCCCTATCACTGCTAACTGCTACAGATACCTGCAAAACAACAAACAACTCAAGTGTAAGCTTATAAAGCTTAATGAGTAATCTCAAATAACTTTCACAATCTTTCTCAATAACCATCCTCATTTTCCTCTCTTGCTATTCTCATTAGCAAGATCCATCTTCTCTTAATTCGGAAACTTGTAAACATATTAGCTTAACAATCACTAGCTAACTGTTAGTATTATCAACTCAATTATAAGTATCACGACTGACACTACTCATAAACTCAATCAAACACATTCGTATATACTCATTTCACAATCAGTTATACTCAATTATAACAATCCTCATGATTGTAGTAGTCAAACTCAAAGACTCTTTAACTCACTCCCTCTAGCATATACTCTACTCTTATACTCAAATTTAAGTTGTAACTCGTCTCTTGTTATCCACAAATAACAGAACTACTATAACTCTAAGCCACATCAATATCAACACAACACACACATATATGTATAACATATATATATATATATATATATATATATATATATATATATATATATATATATATATATATATATACAACAAGGTATAACTCTTACTCAATTATCCGGAAGTACTCACCTGATATCGATTTAGTATGTGGAACCCTCAATTTACACGTACCGGGCTCCTGTTCGCTAGACTTGGTTATATTACCATAGGCTAATTCCATTCTCCGACATCCACAATCATCTCAATAACATCTATCTCAAAGATGTATCAATCAAAAGAGGAAAAAGGAGTATAAACGGTAAATATCAACTCTATATTTATCGAAACCCCCAAAACCGCGGTTCTACTCATTCAACCGTAGAAACTCAACAATAATCACACCAATTACTCTAAATGTATCTACTAACAACCTACTAGCAACATATATAACAATATACAGCAAAATCATGAAGATTAAAAACTAGGGTTTAAAACCCCCAAAAGCGAGAGATACTCACCTCAATGAATTAGGAAGCAAAAACACGTTTACGGGGTTAGATTCATGCTTCAATATGTTTCCCCATGAACCTCCAGGCTTCATTTCACTCAAAATCGCCATTTGAAGCTCTCAAAATCGAAAATGAAATGTATTTCCTCAAAATGGGTTTGCTGCACATTTAAAGGGTTCTGCACGCGTAACACGGCCCGGGTTGGATAAACCTGGCCTGGGTTTTTCCACAATAAAATCCTCTATTTGCCTCTGTTAACACAATACGGTCCGGGTTCATAGAATACGGCCCGTGTTTATCCTACTAAATGCTTTCTGAAGTTGATCTGCAGGAAACACGGCCCGTGTTAGTAGAACACGGCCCGTGTCAGCTACTAAATGTCCAAAACAGCCCTAACAATTCTTTACACGACCCGTCTACTCTATTTTAGAAATTTTTAAGGCTCAAACTTCTTCCAAATGGATTTTTAACCACTCAAATTCATACATCAACTTGACTAATCTTATTCCCACCAAGATTAGTACATAAGAAAGGTTTTAAATCTCTTCTCACTAATCAAACAACTCATAACTCAAAGGTAATAACTCTACTTACCTTAGTAAGCATCTTAAAAATGAAAATGGGTCTTACAAGTTCTCTCCTCCTTCAAAAGATTCCGTCCTCGGAATCTCTTAGAATAGGTGTGGCCTCTATAACCACTTCACCACTGCAAACACACATCGTATACAACAATGACATTATCATCTCGTCATCTCACATGACATATACACACTGTCACACCTCATTTACTCATAATATATCATCCTCATAAGATGATCTCTATAGTCATATTGATTATCATCATTGCCACGTAGGAAATTACTTACTCTTTTTAGAACACACCTTTCGTTTTAGCTTTGTTGACAACCAGGTGTCTCACCTTACTCCTCAAGTGATACTCCAATCACTATCCTCATTTATATACACTCATATTTATGGCTCACATCGAGCCACATTCTCAGCAGACCATCCATTCCATTTGTAACATTAATCTCAATTAACTATTTAGGATTCAACTTCCATTTCAAATCTCATTGAAATGATTTATTCTAACTCAATAAGAAAAACGGTCTCACCGTTTACAACTCATACTCTCTCAATTCGTTCCCACAATCCCAACATACCAGTTACGATTTCTCCTACTAACACAGCTCACAAATACTAGGATAAAAAATCCATAAATAACAAAATATTGAAAACTATCTCGAGTTTCACTCACGCCTCCTCTGAATTTGTTATTTAACTCTTAACACTTGGTCACACATATCCCGTCTCAGTTGTCTTATCTCTACAACCGATTACAACTTTTTCAAAAGCTTATTTATCTCCGTTCCCACCTCAGCACACATATTAGGTTTTCACTCAATACAGAACTCATAATCCTCAACCAAATGGTTCCTCTTTATCTCAGTTCAACAACATACCTCATGTTGTTTCTCTCGATGTACTCACTTATTATATCCTCTCTTATGTGGACAATCCACATCACATTCTCACTAAATCATTAGCTCTATTAAATTCGATAATTTATTATTAAATAAATTCTCCATCATTATCATCTCAATCTCCAATTCATCAGAATGACACAGTAAAGGATATATATATATACAACTCATCGCAATCTCTACACATGACCAAAAATAATAAAATCTGACACCGCAATCTCTACGGTGAGATCATATCTCATTATCCGATTAACTCATTAATCTCAAGAAAATAACTCAAATTTATTATAGTAAAATCTAATATCTATTGTCTTATACGACTAAATAGTTTTGTCATCTCGACACTCACGCATTTATCTCATTGGCAGTAATTGGTTTGATTGCTAAGGAACGAATCCTATCAATCACAAACACAATTACTTTCCTCCTCCTTTTAACTCACATCTTTTCATGACGTATTTATAAAACGCTATCTCGTTCAACACACAAGAAATCTCACACATTTTAACACGAGTACGTGACAAACGTACTTACTCACAGCAACACTTCTTAACAGTATTACTCACGGTATTATCTCACAGTACCTCTATACTGCTACTTAGCCTCTAATTCGTCCTCTTCTCAACCCACAAGGTTTCAAGCTATGTAAGCTTACCGTTGTGTTCATATCTATCCACATGTAAGGATAGTACATGTCTCATTACTCCACATCATCATAAAGTACATGCATGCCTACACGCAAGCACAACACTCGACACCATCATGCCTCAGCTCATGGTACCCCATACCATCCTCTGGTTTCACCAATCAACGTTGTGTTACGGTATCTCATACCGTCCTTTGATAAAATCATGGTACCTCGTACTATTTTCTAATTTCAATTCATCTCCTCTTTGACTCTAGCGGATCTCCCTCTCGGTATCGAGCCATAAAGACTCACCATCACTCCTTCTTCGGTTTGAGTCACCAAGGTCCTCACTACTCAAACCACAAAGTACTCGTTATGTGGTTCCACAGAAATATGTGGTCTCAATCTCAATTACTCAATATGTAACCCCACATAACATGTGGTCTCAATTTCAATTACTCATTATGTGGCCCCACAAAATATGTGGTCTTAACCACCTTTACTCAATATGTGACCCCACCAAATATATGGTCTCAATCACACTTACTCAATATGTGACCCCACCAAATATGTGGTCTCGATCACACTTACTCAATATGTGACCCCACCGAATATGTGGTCTCGATCACACTTACTCAATATGTGACCCCACCGAATATGTGGTCTCGATCACATTTACTCATTACGTGGCTCCACAGAATATGTGGTCTCAACCACTTTACTCGATAATTAACTCAATTTCTAGGCCAATAAGGCCTAGATGAACCACTCTAGGTTCTCTCAATTATACCACAAAGTACTCTTTATGTGGTTACTCAAATGTCCTCTGACATCTCTGTCACAATTATCTCATTATGTGACAACTCCAAATCATAAAATTCAACACTAAACATGTCAACTCATAATCAGCTATGGTGTGCAATCAACTACACACTCATCGTCTTTCTCAACTCATACTCTTTTAGCTATCTCAGCCATTCATTGTGATCAATCATAAGTACTGGTTATGTGGTCCCACAAAATATGTGGTCTCAACCACAAAGTACTCGTATACAGAAATCTCGTCATATCTGTGAAACAACTAGCAATATATATATATATATATATATATATATATATATATATATATATATATATATATATATATATATATATATATATATATATATATATATATATATATATATATATATATATATACACAATATCAAAAGATTTATATATTTTTCACTGTGTATATTCTCATTATACACACTTCTCCATGGTTGTTAAATACTCGTTAATCAACCACATATATTCTCAATTATATATAATCACAAAACACTCGTTATGTGATATGTAAATCTTACCTCAAGTGGACACGAGATTCTCATCTCGATATCGGTTACTACACCTTATAATAACAGTTCTCTAACACATGTATTATCAACAATTAAACACATATACTCGTTACATCTAACATTTTAAGTAAATTACTTACATACCTCATAGCAACATAATCTTATTTTCTCATTAGCTGAAACCTGCATACTTCGGATCTCAACTCTCGAGTGTACTCGACTACACTCACATATCTCAACTCATAGCTCATGCTCAGCTTATACTCACACTCTTCCACATCATTGGTTGGAATTTCGCCTCAACCGGGATCTCATTTCATCTTCAACTGGAATTTCACCATCAGCCAGAAACGCGTTTCATCATCAGCTGGAATCTCTCCATCAGCTGGAATCTCGCCTCAATTAGTATCTCATCTCATATTCAGTTGACATCTCATTATCAACTGAAGTTCTTGTCTCCTCGTTAGCTGATATCTCATATCAACCAAAATCTTGTCTCATCATCCTCTGTAGGTCCAACCGACTATGACCAATTTCTCAACTCATTCTTCATCTGACTCAATACTTGTATTCACACACAGCATATAACAAATAATAAATATAACATAAGAGCTATGCAGTTATCTCGGCCATAAACCTTATAGCGGTCACCTAGCGAGATTTGATTTAGCATTTATCGCGGTGGTATAGCGGTGGTATAGCGGGGTTTTTTTTGTTACTTTTAGACTATTAATACTACGTAGAATTGATATCACAAAAAGTTGCATAAAAATGTCACATAAAACATAGATAGTATTCTAATATGAAAAGATAGTATTCTAATATGAAAAGTGTCAACGTGTCAAACATAAATCTAATCGCAATCCATGGGTTCAGCATCCGAGTCAACATCGTTTAATGCATTCACATCTTCCGAAAAGTAAATCTCGGCAAATCTCAGACATTATCTCGGCAAATCTCGGCAAATCTCGGCGAGATTCTCGCTGGCGAGATTACTGAGCGAGATTTTGATTTTTATCTCGGCCTAAGCCCGAGAAACGCTATCTCGGCGCTATCTCCCGAGATTGACTGCATAGCATAAGAGTTATACTCAACTCATACTCTAACATCTGCAGCAGTATCTTTTCCAAGCATGTGATAGGGGCTCTCTCCTCCTTGGTTCAAGTCTAGGACTCTATACTCAAAGACCTAGTTCACTTAAACCATGCTCTAATACCAACTTGTAACACCCGGTTTCTCATGAAAAGTACACCCAAAATTTTGCAAACAATTATACATTAAAAATGGGTATACTTGCACTCAACCCAGGAAAAACAAGATGTTATCATGCACTAATTACAACAAAAGGTCCTCACGTTACATATCAGGCATTACAAATAAACCTAACACAACTAAAGGACATGCTCTAAGTTGTCCATCTTTCTTTATCACATGCCTTCCCCTATCACTGCTACAGATACCTGCAAAACAACAAACAACTCAAGTGTAAGCTTATAAAGCTTAATGAGTAATCTCAAATAACTTTCACAATCTTTCTCATTAACCATCCTCATTTTCCTCTCTTGGTATTCTCATTAGCAAGATCCATCTTCTCTTAATTCGGAAACCTGTAAACATATTAGCTTAACAATCACTAGCTAACTGTTAGTATTATCAACTCAATTATAAGTATCACGACTGACACTACTCATAAACTCAATCAAACACATTCGTATATACTCATTTCACAATCAGTTATACTCAATTATAACAATCCTCTTGATTGTAGTAGTCAAACTCAAAGACTCTTTAACTCACTCCCTCTAGCATATACTCTACTCTTATACTCAAATTTAGGTTGTAACTCGTCTCTTGTTATCCACAAATAACAGAACTACTATAACTCTAAGCCACATCAATATCAACACAACACACACATATATGTATAACATATATATATATATATATATATATATATATATATATATATATATATATATATATATACAACAAGGTATAACTCTTACTCAATTATCCGGAAGTACTCACCTGATATCGATTTAGTATGTGGAACCCTCAATTTACACGTACCGGGCTCCTGTTCTCTAGACTTGGTTATATTACCATAGGCTAATTCCATTCTCCAACATCCACAATCATCTCAATAACATCTATCTCAAAGATGTATCAATCAAAAGAGGAAAAAGGAGTATAAACGGTAAATATCAACTCTATATTTATCGAAACCCCCAAAACCGCGGTTCTACTCATTCAACCGTAGAAACTCAACAATAATCACACCAATTACTCTAAATGTATCTACTAACAACCTACTAGCAACATATATAACAATATACAGCAAAATCATGAAGATTAAAAACTAGGGTTTAAAACCCCCAAAAGCGAGAGATACTCACCTCAATGAATTAGGAAGCAAAAACACGTTTACGGGATTAGATTCATGCTTCAATATGTTTCCCCATGAACCTCCAGGCTTCATTTCACTCAAAATCGCCATTTGAAGCTCTCAAAATCGAAAATGAAATGTTTTTCCTCGAAATGGGTTTGCTACACATTTAAAGGGTTCTGCACGCGTAACACGGCCCGGGTTGGATAAACCCGGCCTGGGTTTTTCCACAATAAAATCCTCTGTTTGCCTCTGTTGACACAACACGGTCCGGGTTCATAGAACACGGCCCGTGTTTATCCTACTAAATGCTTTCTGAAGTTGATCTGCAGGAAACACGATCCGTGTTAGTAGAACACGGCCCGTGTCAGCTACTAAATGTCCAAAACAGCCCTAACAATCCTTTACACGACCCGTCTACTCTATTTTAGAAATTTTTAAGGCTCAAACTTCTTCCAAATGGATTTTTAACCACTCAAATTCATACATCAACTTGACTAATCTTATTCCCACCAAGATTAGTACATAAGAAAGGTTTTAAATCTCTTCTCACTAATCAAACAACTCATAACTCAAAGGTAATAACTCTACTTACCTTAGTAAGCATCTTAAAAATGAAAATGGGTCTTACATATTTTGTATAAAGCAATATGTAGTTTTATATTTACATAAAACCATTTGAAGATGTTTTTCCGCAAACCAAGGATATTCATTGTTGTTCATGTGAGTTATTATAACCTTGCTATGACCTAGTGGCCTGACACGACGTTCTTCAGGCATCATAGTGATAAGACATTTGTCACCTCAGACCTTCCGGTCTAGCTGTAGCTAGCAGCTTAGGTGCAGGATTATCAGTATCGCATAGATCTACACACAAGTATCTCATCATGAATGATGAAGGTTATAATCCAGGACTTAATGTGTACTTCTTTTAGTATTGTGAAGCAATGTCTCACATAACCATCCAACATGATGTTTTATTCTAGTTCGTACTGAAATGAAAACCCTTTTATATTTGTAATTATCATAATATACCCATGATAATTATAGTGTAAAATATTGCTTGTAAATGTATTGAAAACTGCTTTGTATTTGTAATTATCAAAATATCTATGATAATTATAGTGTGTAAATGTACTGAAAACTCCTTTACGTTTGTAATTATCAAATTGTCCATGATAATTATAGTATGTAATAATTATATATTTATATAATTATCTTTAGCATTTCTGTTGTATCTTTGTTGTTCGTTCCATAAATTATACCCATATAATTTGTATAAATGTTTTCGTTGTGTTAATGTATTTAAGCCTAAAAGATGTCAATGAGTTGAAATGTATAATTTCTTACATCTAATTAAGGCACTAAATATACTAATAAGATAGATCTAAAGTTTATCTACCTGTCATGGCAAGAAGTTTGTTTTAGTCATCTTACATAAGTGATGGCAACATTTTAAATCTTGTCATTTTGTCAAAATGATGGTAATCTTTCCAAACAATCATTTTTCATACACAGTATTATGAGTATAGTCATTTTTGTTTAAAATACCAACTTCCTTGTAAAAATATCATTTCCCAAGTTTATTAACACATTATAAGTCTAAATAGTCGTTATTACGTCAAAATGACGTTCTTTTTATAAATAAGTAGTTTTGATGTGAAGATAATAACGACATATTTATTTATACCATTTTAGTTACGTAAATATTTACATTTACATTTGTTTGTTGTACAACATCATACGACTGCAATTGTCGTAGTCGTCGATGCAGTCAAAAATACTAGATTTAATACCTTACAAGCATATTAGCTAAGTGGAATTAGGGTCGAACCGTGGAGTCCGTTGTTAAAGTCTGTGTCAAGAATTAACCAAACTATAGTGTCACTCTATAGTTGGTGATGTTCCATACACTTCGCAAATTCCAAACAATACGAAATATCGAAAACATAAACTAACAATTACCAACTATTTAAATCCAAATCCCGATCTTATCCGAACTAATACTTTCTGACCCCGAGGTATACTTAGAAAATCAGAATTGCAAAGCACAAACAAGCCAATCAAACGAACAATAAATCGTAAACCGAAATCAACCCCAAAAAATAAATGAAACTGAATGCTTGCTTTGAACTTAAACAAATCCAGAAGCCGAATGATTCAAACTTTGCCGAATGATTCAAACTTTGGTAACAATCCAGAATCAACACGGTCCAGCAAGTTCTACAATCTAGAACCGTTGGAAACGTACGATAAACAAAACCAAGAAATATGAAAATAAACTAAAACTATGAAAATACCAACTATTGATCATTGAAATCCGAAAATACGAGTCGAAGAGGCCTGAGTTCCACTCTAAGGTCGGGTCTTCACTCTCAAAACACGAACCGGAAACCTCTATTTATAGTTGCGAAAATTTCCTGGAGGCGGCGTGCAAGGGCGAAATCTGTGACGCGTCCTTATCTGTAACCCCGATGTTCGCTTTTTGACTTTGAAACTCTGATCCGATACACAGCTGTCTCGCGACTCACGTGTCTTCCAACCTGCGGCACGCGTGTGCATTCGCCTGAAAGTGAACATCATTCCAAACTTGACCATTTTGCACGTGTTTAACCCCTGTATTATATATATTTTGCACACAAGCACTAGACACCAAAAAACATGAGTATATAACAGTTTATGATATATATTTCACTCAGAGTAGGGCTCAACAACGACTAACATACTTGATGTTACTAGACGTCATCAAACACTCCACACTTGTGCCTTGATTGTCCCCAAGCAAGAGAGTTTTTAATAAATTCTAACTAGAACTCAAACAATTTTGAATGCTTTCAGTTTCAAAGTTTATTGTATCCAGAAGTTAGATGAAAAATAATTTTTGAAAACATGACTAGAATACCCTTTAGGAATCACAGCTTTCTAAAGAACCATTGATTACAAATTTTCAGTCCATAGATGCAAACTTACTCATTTGGATTCTAAAGGCCACTAAAGAACTATCCATGACTTTCGATGTTGTCCATGGAACGAGCTTTCAAAAATACTATCCTAGACCAGACGATCTTAGGTAGTAAGGTGCATAAGTGCCCTTTCAGGACCACCCTTTTCAGACCTACCGGCTCGAACAACAACCGCCACTGATTGACAATTCCTTCCTGAATCCCAATCCTAAGATGTTCTAGATCCAAAATTTTCTAACTTCTAAAACTCAACTTATTTTAACTAAACCATAGCATGCTAACAACTACATAGTATTTGTTGAAAAATATCAATGCTATAACACTAAAATATATTAGTTTTCTAATTACAATTTCTTAAAAATTTTGAATTTTGCTAAAATATCGAAAATTGACTTGTTTTTCGCAAAAATTTCAAAAATACTCTTTTCGACCGTCCCACCCCACACTTTAAACCGTACAATGTCCCCATTGTACATAAAACATTCAAAACAAGGGATATAAGAGTTACCCCCTTAGGAACGCTAGAACTGCTTGCTTATTGGAATCAACGGTAACAGGATATCGAAAATGTGCAACCAGGTGTGACTGTCCGGAGTTGTGGCGCAACAGTAAACACGCCGGTATGTGACAAGTGTAGGGCTACAGTGACCCCACACTTGTGTTAAAGAACCCCTCGGTGGATTTCGTTGGTACTTGCATACAAAACACTCAACAAACAATTAAACGCAAAAAGATAAAAGCAAATAAATAAGTTTATATACAATGTTTTCAAAAAATATCAAAGATAACAAATAAAATCACTCATCACCATCATGCTGAGTCCCAGATGGACCAGCCTCATCATCATGATCCCTAGCAGGGAAGGGTGCTGGATCTCGTCCAGCATGAAGAATGAACTCTTGTAATGCCTCTGCCATCCACATATGCTGGTCCTCCAGCCGTGTCATCCTCGCAACAATGTCCCTCAAGGCAGCTTGTATCTCAACAGGATGAGGTGCTGGGCATGGCTGCGGTGGTGGTTAGACATCTGTCTCTGTCCTCCTCCGTCTGGTGGGCCTGATCAACTGCTCCTCCTCCTCGACAACTGCTGCCGGAGGCCGTACTAGTGCCTGCTTTCCTGTTAGGCGTCTGACTGGCTCGATCACTGGTAGTATCCTGTATACACCCTGTCTCTCTAGCTGGAGCACCCTCATCAACTCTAAATATCGTCCCTAAGCATGGGTGGGTGGCATCGGCCTTAGATGGACAATAACGTCGGCAGCCAAGATGTCGCACGACTGGGCCAGTCTCGTGATAAAATCCACATGTAATACAAGTCATCACGAGGCACCTTCTCACATCCCCTGCAGTGTGCAATGGATGTGGAGATGATGTGGTGCATAAGTTTGTGGAGTGGGGAGCGGAACTGGCTTTCCTTGGCCCCCCAGCCTCAAATCGATCGTTGGACATCTATGCACATATAGCTATGTCAGACTCCCTATCTGGCTGATCAGTAATGCAAGCAGCCAGGTAGGTCGGAAAGTGGATGCTGTCGACCTCCTCGCTGGTGTAGATCTCTATGCGTCTGGCGAAATCTTGGAGTGTACACTCTCGGCTCTGTCCCCCGAGTCTGAATCGAATAAGATGGGACCTGGCTCCTCCGAGGCTGGCTCGTATCGGCAGGTGGAAAAGAACTTAGGCATGAGCTTCTTGTAGGTAATGTCATCCTCCCGAGCCATGAGCATGTCCCAACCCTGTCATGTGAATCCGAATGTGCCCTCTGAATGGGTCCACGTGCGGTGGAGGAAGGGCAGCAACTGGTCCCATAGCCCTGAGGATGTTAATACCGCCTGGTCAAAAAAATATTGCCAGCTGGACTGTGTGTGTGCTGACAGCCTGAAGCCTGAAGCCTGAAGCCTGAAGCCTGAAGCCTGAAGCCTGAAGCCTGAAGCCTGAAGCCTGAAGCCTGAAGCCCGAAGCCTGAAGCCCGAAGCCTGAAGCCCGAAGCCTGAAGCCCGACCTGGTATCGCTGCCTCTCCTCCAGTGCATTGGGGAACTGTAAGAATAGGTGCTCGGGTACATAAGGTACATCCTGTTGAGCCATGTGCACAAATATCACAAAAGAAAAGAAATTTGCAAAATCAGTCCACTCGCGCACCGCGGTGGTGGCCACGTGATGGTTCAAATACCACGTCGCGGCTGATGAACTTGCCGCGTCGCGGCGTTCGTTTGTTGCGAAAAATCCCAATCTTGTACCTGTTTTCTTCAATCCAACACACATACAACGCAACCATTGACTACCAGAAGCTCAATGCTGCAACATCCAAGGATCATTTCCCATTACCGTTTATTGATCAAATTGTAGAGAAGCTAGCTGGACAAAAATATTATTGTTTCTTGGACGACTATTCAGGGTATAATCAGATTGCCATTCACTCAGAGGACCAGGCGAAGACCACATTTACCTACCCATATGGTACTTTTGCATTTCGAAGGATGACATTCGGCTTGTGCAATGCTCCCGCCACATTCCAAAGGTGCATGATGGCGATATTCTCGGACATTATTGGTGATGCGCTGGAGATCTTCATGGATGACTTTTCGATTTTTGGGTCAACATTCGATGCGTGCTTGAATCAATTGGAGAAGGTGTTAGAACGATGTGTGGAATCAAATCTAGTGCTTTCTTTGGAGAAAAGCCATTTTATGGTTAATGAAGGAATAGTCTTAGGTCATGTAGTCTCCGAGAGAGGATTTGAGGTAGATCGAGCTAAGGTTAAGGTCATTTATACATTGCCACCCCCGACATCCGTGAAAGGGGTTAGATCATTCTTAGGTCATGCTGGATTTTACTGTAGATTTATTAAAGACTTTAGTACTATATCTAAACCCCTTTGTGCCCTTCTTTTGAAGGACACACCGTTTATCTTTGATGAGGAGTGTGTAACAGCATTCAACATCCTTAAAAATAAATTTGTCGAGGCTCCCATATTAAAACCTCCTGACTGGACCCAACCCTTCGAAATTATGTGTAACGCTAGTGATTATGCTGCTGGTGCGGTATTAGGACAAAGGGTTGACACGAAGCCAGTAGTCATATGTTATGCTAGTAAGACTTTTTTGGAAGCTCAATTGAATTACACAACCACCGAGAAAGAGTTACTTGCTGTAGTGTTTGCGTTGGATAAGTTCAGATCCTACATCTGGGGATCAAGGGTGGTGGTTTATACCGACCACAGTGCGGTCCGACATCTACTTGCCAAGAAAGAATCTAAACCGAGACTGATAAGATGGATACTATTGCTTCAAGAATTCGATGTGGAGATCAAGGATAAGAAGGGGACGGAAAATGTGGTGGCAGATCATCTTTCACAACTGCCAGCAGAAGGGTTAGAAGCCGGCATTACAAATTCATTCCCAGACGAGCAGTTGCTGGAACTCACTGGAGCTCCATGGTATGCAAATTATGTCAATTTTCTGGCTACGGGAGCGATGCCGACACATTGGACGAAACAGAGACAGAAGCAATTCCGTACTTATGCGAAGAGGTTTATTTGGGATGATCCTGATCTTTTTAAGGTGGGAGAAGACCAGATAATTCGTTGGTGTGTGCCTGCTAGCAAGATTGGTGATGTTCTGGAACAATGTCATGCTTCAGCGTGTGGAAGACACTTTAGTGGCAAGAAGACGGGGTACAAGGTTTTAGAGTCAGGACTATATTGGCCAACTATCTTCAGGGATGCTCACAGAACTGCCAAGGAATGTCTAAATTGCCAACAACTGGGGAATATCTCAAAAAGGGATCAAATGCCCTTAAATCCGATCTTAGTGGTAGACATCTTCGATGTATGGGGAATCGATTTCATGGGACCATTTCCCACCTTGCATGGGTATGTCTACATTCTCGTAACAGTGGATTATGTTTCCAAGTGGATCGAGGCGGAGGTGACCCGCACAAATGATCATCATGTGGTGTGAAAATTTGTTAAGAAGAATATTTTTCACTCGACATGGAGTCCCACTGGTTATCATTAGTGATGGGGGATCGCACTTTAAGAATTTCAAATTTGGGAGGCTGTTGAAACATTACGGGGTGAACCATCGAATCGCAACACCATATCGCCCACAAACGAGCGGTCAGGTAGAGGTATCCAACAGGCAGATCAAGGAAATTCTTCAGAAGACAGTTAGGATAGATAGAAAAGACTGGTCGTAAAGGTTGGACGATGCATTATGGGCATACAGGACTGCCTATAAGACGCCGATCGGAACTACACCCTATCGGTTGGTTTATGGGAAGGGCTGCCATTTTCCTGTGGAGCTAGCTAACCGGGCCCTGTGGGCAATCAAACAAGTGAATATGGACTACACTGAAGCTGGAAAACAGCAAAAAGTTACAACTGTTTGAGTTGGAAGAATTGCGAGACGAAGCCTACGAGAATGCTGCCACATACAAGTCAAAAATGAAGCGGTATCATGACGCTAAACTCCGGTTGAAGACTTTCAAAGCTGGACAGAAGGTGTGGTTGTACAACTCGCGACTGAAAATGTTCTCTGGGAAGTTAAGAAGCAAGTGGAATGGGCCATACGAAGTTGTCAGTGTTACAGATTATGGTGCGGTAGAAATTCAGGATCTCAAAGGTGGACCACCATTCAAGGTCAATGGGCATAGGCTTAAACCCTATGTCACTGCGGGCACATTTCAAAAATTGGAGGTGGAAACGGTAGAGTTTGTGACAAATATCCTTGTATACACTCAATAAACCATGTAAGTGCATGTCTGGCTGAAGACGTTAAACTTAGCGCTTGTCGGGAGGCAACCTAATCATCATGTGTATAATTTGAATTTTTCTTTAGTGTCAAGTGTATTTAATTGGTCACAGTAAGAAAAGAACAAGTGTGGGGTCATTTTGGGAATTTTCCAGCACCGCGACGCGGGGTCTGAGGAACCGCGTCGCGCGTGTTGAGGTTTTCGCGATTGTTAATAGAGTCAAATTTTCTACGCGATGCGGATGGAAGCTTCCCGCGCCGCGGCCTTATCTTAATTTGAATTTAGAGATAATCACTAAAACAGAGTTTGAAAGCTAAACCAAATCCCCCAAACTTGTATAAATTTGAAATCGATTAAATCAGTCCGTTCTTACTGTCAAATCATTTATCTTCGCATCACAATCACTTCATCTTCATCTTGCATCTCAGCAATCCAAGTAAGTTCTTCTGATTTCTATCTTTTTCTTCAAAGTCTTGGAAAGTATGAAAATCATCTTTATTCTGCAATGTAGTAATCGTATGATGAAATTGATGATGTTATTGAGTTTAGAATAGTGTACATTACAAAACCCAGTACTTAGAATCGAAAAATTGGTCTGAAATAGTGTTTAATCGATGATTCTGTTTTTGAGTTCATACGCCGTGCCGCGGAGCATCTTAGCGTGCGACGTAGTATATGAATATCCAAACAGCACGACGCGGCTTTTCCGGCCCGCGCCGCGGCGTACGCTGAACAGTAACTTATTTTCAGTTTTGGTACATTTTTGCAGGCAATAATGTCTTCATCCGGAAGCTCGGAATCACTTTACTGGAACTCCTTAGCTACTGGAATGGGAAGAATTCTTAGTTACCAATTTTTCAACCGACGTGGGATCTACCGACACAAGCGAGTTCTTCCGTCCCGAACGGTCAATTGGGAGTTGACCAAAGAATCGGGCATTCTAGAGCATATTCATGAGTGGTTAGTGCAAGGGGGTTATGAGGAAGGCGAATTAACATATACTTGTCGGGCAATCGAGAACGCATTTCAAATGGACGAGCCAATCTATCGCGAGGTATTCCTACAATTCCTCGCGAGTTACCACTTCGATCACAAGCAAACCGGGATGGACACTGAGGAGACAGTCAGATTTCGGCTGGGGAATCCTAACCGCAACTGCAGTTTAAGAGAGTTTGGATACAGGATCGGGATGTACACGCAGGAGGAGTCACAGGCACCAGGATTTGGGACATTTCACAGATAGGCTAGTTGTATCGCTGGCGACTCCTTCTCACCCGCCGACTACTGGAGTACTATCTCGTTTACTCGGTACCATTAAAATACCGTATGGGAGAGCCTGATGCATTTGCTGGCATATCGGATGTTGCACTGGCTGATTTCTACCATGTTGTGGCCTCGCGCTGACGAGGAACGGGTTTTGCCTCGCAAGTTACACCTTATGTGGGCGATGACACGGATGCTTGAAACCTGTAATATCCCTTACTTCATTGCTGATTACTTCAAGCAGTTGACTGACGCACCCTTGAAGTATATTGCACTTGGCGGGGGACATTTTTTGACGCGCCTGGCGCATTCCTATGGGTTTTTGTCAGAGCACAGCATCAGTGAGCTGACGGTTATCCATCCGATCCCATTTAGCCCACCGGTTACCACTTCACGAGATGTCATCTACGTTGATGACGGGATCACATCTGTGGAGGGCATGCCATTCCCCGTGTTATGATCCTAGCCATCGACATCCAAGAAGCGATCGAGAGCAACAATCAGTTTGCCTCACGGCCTCGCTCCTGCTACCATGGAATCTAGGTTCCTAGCTGACGAAGTAAAGGCGGTCCAAAGAGCCATGCACTCCCACAAATTGGAGCATCGAGTACAAGCCATGGCAATGCTCGAGGTTAACCGACGAACGAAAAATACTCAAGCCCAGCTCCTTTGGCTTTCCGAGTGTGTGATCAATTTTATCAATGGAGCCCAAAACCCCATTCCAAGACCTCAACCACCACTAGTTGATGAGGAGGAAGACGAGCAGATGGAAGAAGAGGAAGAGAAAGAGGAGGGTGAAGAAGACGACACCGCTCACAACTAAAGGGGTTCACGTAATTATTTTTTCATTTTTAGTACATTAGGTTTCAAATATTTAGGGTAGGTTAAAAGTTGAATATTTTGTAAATAATTCTTAGGATCACATGTTTAGGATTGTAAATAAGCCTTATAGCATTAGTAAAAAGTAATGAGTTTAGGTAAATCTTGTGTTGAATAACTTTTACGAGTGTTTGAATATGGTTTAATTTTCTGAAATTACCGTGCCGCGGCACCCTTATAGGGCGCGACGCGGTCATTTCCAACTTGCCATGATCACGGTGTGTATTTCCATCACGCGCGCGTATTTCCATCACGCGCCGCGGCCATCCGCAACACATAAACATTAGTTTGTTGTACATTTTCATTTTAGTTTTTTGTTTTCTGTTTGCATTTAATGTTTTTTATGAGTGATGCACGTAATATCTAAATGGAGAGTCCATGGAGGAGTTGTTTCAGGCAAGTGTGGGGTCACCGTGTCCCCTCCACTTGCCATGATCACGGCGTGTTTTACTGTTGCGCTACAACTCCTGAAATTTTGAATCGTGGAAATGTTCGTGTTTTTGTACCTGTGATAACCAAGCACCATCAAGCAGTCTACCGTCTAAGGGGTAACTCTTTCTCCCTTGTTTTGAAATAATTTTTGTACAACAAGGGCGTTGTACGGTTTTAAGTGTAGGGTGTGGACGGTCGAAAGAGTATTTTTGAAATTTTTGCAGGAAATGAGCGATTTTCAAAAATTTTAGCAATTTTTCAAAATTTTTAATAGATTGTAATTTTGAAACGAATGGTGTTTGAATGTTTTAGCACTGTATTTTTCAAGAAATACTGTTTAGTTGTTATCAGGCTATGAGTTAGTTAAATAAGTTGAGTTTTAGGAGTTAGAAGATTGGAGTATTTTAGGTTTGGAATTTAGGAAGGAATTGTCAATCAGTGACCTTTGGTGTTCGAGCCGATAAGTCTAAAATGGGTGGGGCTTATGCACCTTGCCACCAAAGATCGTCTGGTCTGGGATGGCATTTCTGAAAGCTCGCTATGCGGACAACATAGAAAGTCATGGATAGTTCTTTTATGGCCTTTAGAATCTGAATGAGTATGTACACTTCATTGTGGACAGAAAATTTGTAATCAAGGGTTCTTTAGAAAGTCATGAATTCCAAAGAATATTCTGATTATGTTTTCACAAACTATTCCATCTAACTCTGGGGACAATAAGCTTTGAAATTAAACACATTCAAAAAATGTTTGAGTCTTAGTTAAAATCTATTAAAAACTCTCTTGCTTGGGGACAAGCAAGGCACAAGTGTGGGGTGTTTGACAACGCCTAGTAATATCAAGTATTTTTGTCGTTGTTAGGCCCTATTATTGGTGATTTTATATCATATATGCTGTGGTATTCTCACTTTTTGTGTCAGTGCTTGTTTGGAAAGAAAAGATGTAAACAGGGGATAAATGCGTACAAAATGGAAGAAGTTTGGAGATAAGAACAAAAAAGAGTCGAATTCATACGCGCGTCGCGGGATCTCACAAGGGCGCACCGCGCTTGGTCAAAGATGAGGCGGTGAGAAGAATTCAAATGCCGAAAAAACGGGGAAAAACCCGCACACGCGCCGTGGATCCTATATACGCGCGATGCGGCCACTTATTTTCTACAACTATAAATAGAGGCTTAGGCAAGGAACGACCCATAAGGTGAACCTGAGGCTTCTTTGACTCCAAGATTCGGTTTTCAGTCGCCATTCGTGGTATTTATGTTTCTTCATTTAATTTTCATATAGTTTAGTAGTTTTAGTAGCTTAGCTTGGTGTTATTGGGTGTGACAACCATTAGCATTAGGTTAAAGTTTCTAGATTTTTATGTTTACTGTTTTGGATGTTTGGGATCTGAGTTTTATGCAATCAATCATTCGGTTACATGTTTAATGGTGTTTTTGGTACTTTTGGTGTTTGGATGTTTATTGCTTTTGGCTTGATCTTTATTGCTTCTATTTCTGAATTACATTTCTGATTTCAGTAAGTAAGTGAAATTAAGTTTTGGTTTTGGTTTTAGTTTAAGTTTATCCTTGGAATTGGATTTTGTTGGATTTTATGCTTTTGGACCAATTTTGATAAAGTAGAGACTAGACCCTCTGGTTGTAGCGTGACACTACAACTAGTAATTTGTTGCATACCTTGACCACGAAACTCCTGTGGATCAACCCTGACTACCAATGTACTAGTGAGAGTGAGGTTTTACTTATTTTTGACCACACGACGACCTAGGCGTGTCAGTAAAGCTCCTGACTGAGGTCTAATCTCAAGTTGACTTTCAACATTATCAGGAAAATAGATCGGCGATGCATCGTCGTATTCCCGCGGTTGGAAGTGCGACGCAACCGATTGCCCGATCGGTTGAGCAAAATAAAAAGGGGGAACAAAGTTACCGTTATAGTGAAATTCATTATTGTAATATTGTTGCCCCTGCCATTGATTGTTGTTATATTGTTGTTGCTGTTGATGCGGAGGTTTATGACCTCGATTCTACTGTTGGTTCTGGTTGTTCGACATCCAACCCTCGTCCTCATCATCGTATGCCTGATCTCCAGCTTGTACCTGGTACTACTGTTGTGGCTGTGGTTGTGGTTGTGGTTGCAAAATGGGTGGTTGAGGTTTATGAAGGGGAAATGGTTGTTGTGGTTGTGGTTGGGGAACTTACATTGGCTGTCGTGGACACGCGGTACCATCACGGGTCAGTACTCCCCATGTTAACATAGCGGATGCAGGAATTCCACTAGGGTTTATGGTTGGTTGACTCATTGGTAGAACTGCAGACTAAGTACATGATGGAATAGGTGTAGGGTGTGAAACTACACCACCACCACTACTAGTAGAAGCTTCATTAAGATTTACTGAAACAGAGGGCACAAACGGCTGCCCCACTACCTCGCCTGTCGGCTCATTGGTAATATCTTCGACTGACACATCATTTAGACTCATGTTGACTAACCGCCTACGGACACCATTTCTGCATGCGGTTCGTTCAATCTCATAATCGAAAAGAAGAGGTGACGATTGTTCACATCGACGTGTACGCATGCACAAAGTGCAAACAACCGTCAAAACAAAACTAATTCAAATCAAATATCAAACTAAAACTAAAAACCACTGACACAGTACTTCAAGCGCACAACTTCCCGGCAACGACGCCAAAATTTGACATCCTCGCAGTCATCGATGCGGTCAAAAATACTAGATTTAATACCTTACAAGCACATCAGCTAAGTGGAAGTAAGGGTCGAACCGTGGAGTCCGTGGTTAAAGTCTGTGTCAAGAATTAACCAAACTATAGTGTCACTCTATAGCTGGTGGCGTTCCATACACTTCGCAAAATCCAAACAATATGAAATATAAAAAACATAAACTAACGATTACCAACTATTTAAATCCAAATCCCATCTTATCTGAACTAATACTTTCTGACCCCGAAAATCAGAATCGCAAAGCACAAACAAACCAATCAAACGAACAATAAATCGTAAACCGAAATCAACACCGAAAAATAATTGAAACTGAATGCTTGCATTAAACATAAACAAAACCAGAAGCCGAATGATTCAGACTTTAGTAACAATCTAGAATCAGCACGGTCCAGCAAGTTCTAGAATCCAGAACCGTTGGAAACGCGCGATAAAGAAAACCGAGAAATACGAAAATAAACTAAAACTATGAAAATACCAACTATTGATCACTAAAATCCGAAAATACGAGTCGAAGAGGCCTGAGTTCCACTCTATGGTCAGGTATTTGCTCTAAATACACGAACCAGAAGCCTCTATTTATAGTTGCGAAAATTTCCTGGACGTGCCGCGCAAGTGCAAAATCCGCTACGCGTCCTTATTTGTAATCCCGATGTTCGCTTTTTGAATTTGAAACTCTGATATGATACACAGCTGTCCCGCGATGCGAGTGTCTTCCAACCTGCGGCGCTCGTGTGTATTCGCCTGAAAGTGAACTTCATTCCAAACTTGACAATTTTGTACTTGTTTAACCCCTGTATTGTATATATTTCGAACATAAGCACTAGACATAAAAAAGTGAGTATATAACAGTTTATGATATATATTTTCACTCAGAATGTGGCTCAACGACGACTAAAACACTTGATATTACTAGGTGTCGTCAAAGAAAAAAATGTTTTATGACTATATTAGTAAAAATGTATTTTCATGTCTTTTGTCAAAAGATCATATAGTGTACCATATTTATGACCATTTCACCAACAAAGGTGTGTAAAAGTCTTGCATGTTATTTTCTTAAACTAAGTATGTATTTTAGTTTATTATAACATATTTTTGTGCCAATCACTTTTATAGTAAGATGACCAAACATAAGAACAAGTTATATTTCAAGAACAAAGCATGTATGTTTAAGACTTGTATTCTCCCCCATAGAAACACTTAAAAAGAGTAGAAAAGTGGGATATGAACTCACCCTTGAAGCGTGAATTTGGTTTAGAACTGAGAATGATCGCGTCTGAGAAGCACCTTATGGTGGCCGACGGTGGTGGAACGGCGGCGAGACGGTGGTCGGCGGTGGTGGAGCGGTGGCCGGAGGTGGTGTGGGAGGGGTGTTTTGGGCCGATAACAAGAGAGAAAAAGTGTGTTAGGATCGAATCCGACGAACTAAACAATAATGACGAAAAATCAAACACAAAACGACAAAAGATGTGAATCGTAACGGTGCCTTCATTAATCGAGTTTTGGTACAAAAATAGTGCTCCTAATTATAAAACGTAATGAGCAACTTGAATAAGCTCTAAAACGACTCAAACCCTAAACCGTATTTCTGTCACAATAATTATGGCTATTAAAAATGTATTTATACTAAAACTGACATAAAATTACATGGACATAAAACCCTAGCCCATAAAGATAAAACTCGCTTGAACGGGCTCGTGGGCTTCTGCGTAATGGTCAGTTTCAGAAACTGCACGTCATAATTTCTGCCGTATAAATAAAATAAATGCCGCGTCATCAGTTACGATATTTTTACCCAACATTCTCCCCCTAAATGTCGGAACTGATGCATGTATAAATAAAATAAATGCCGCGTCATCAGTTACGATATTTTTACCCAACATTCTCCCCTAAATGTCGGAACTGATGCATGAACACTCTTTCAACCAGCATTTCTCCCCCTAAAAGGTGCGGATCATCACTGTCGGGGTCTTCGAAATAATTCAGCCCAATTAACGTGATATATTTTTGATCCAAAGTTTGAAAACAAATCAACCCTATTCGGAAAATCTGCAGCCCAAATTTGAAAAGAATTAAACTGCCCAAAGTAATTAAATTTCGGCTTACTTTAACGGATCCAGCCCACCTTCGGTAGAAGGCCAGGCCCACCTTTGGTTAGGTCAAGATCCGCCTTCCTTTCTTTCACTATCGTTCCTTCTGCGATTTGAATCAGCTTCAACATTTGTACCATTTTTGACCACCGATGAATCTCTTTTAAACTCGTCTTCTTTATCACAAAAATCAGCAGGCCAACCGAAGATCAACCCTTTAATATACGAATTCATCTTCAACCTTCTTCAATTCGCCTTCATCTCGACTCATCTTCTGCAATGGAGATGATAACGATCGGTCACTTGAAGTCATTAACTATCTTCGGCTTCATCTTCAACCTACCTAATTCTGATTGATTACGCCTATGATCTTTTGTCTCTCCGATGTTGATCGACATCTCCAAATCAAAGAAAAATTCCTTCTGTAAGTCACTGAGCATCATCGATTTTGCCCTCTTGCCAATCATCAACTATCCAAATGCAGAATCAGCTTCGCTTACAGATCGTTCATCCTCAATCACATGCGAAGGTAAGAGCTTCATCATCAATCGCAGGTAAGCCAACAGCCATCCGAATTTCATTATCTTCGTTTCTGTCTTCTCATTTCCTTCTCATCATCGCCGATTACATTCTGTCATACGAAGGTTTACCCACCTTCGGCTGGACAAGACAACGACATTCCTGCCATTATCATCCGAAGGTCTTAGGAGATAACGTCGGCTTCAATTTATTGCTACATCAAACTTGACTTTTGCAAATCAAAATCAACATCGCAATTTTTTTTTTTTTTTTTTTTTTTTGTTTCTTCATGATCAGCCATATGCGAAGGTGAGTCATCAACTCCATGAATGTTACAATAGCCGATTTGTGATTTTAACCAATTGTCAACCACCGGTTTTTGATTATTAACTATTGACAATTGAAAATATGGAATCAGTTATCATCGGAAGTGGGGTTTGTATTTAAACTTCATCCTTGAGTTCATTGTTCCAATCCATATCACTTGTGTAAAACTCATCCACGTACGAGCATCACTAAGTGCAACCTTCCACGTACCGGTTTAGCCCTATATATGTTAGCGACACTAATGCCACTTCTCCTTTAATTTTTTTCCTCAAGTCTAATTTGGTTGTTTTAGTAACCGGATCTTACAACACTAAAAAATTCTTATATTGAAAATGTAAAATTTTAACAATTTATATTTGTTGAGAAAAAAGGAATTTCAACGTGTTCTTAATGATTGATGGGTGAAACTTTTTCACAATACACCTCTGGAAAACCGACCAACAATATTAACAACGCCTCTTAGTGATGTGGAAAATACATAAATCAAAGGCGGTAGTAGAATATATTATGGTTTATTGATTGATTAGTTGATTTCTTTTGTTCTTTTAGACGTTTGAATTTTACAGTGAAAGGTTGTTTGTGGTTTCATTTTTTATTTAAACTGTCATGGAAGAAGGCTACTAGAGCGGAGCAAAAGTCACCAATATAACCTACTCCATCAACACACATTATTGTCATCTCTCGGCAGAATAACCTAATGCAGAACCACAACATTATATCGAGAAAGGGAAGGAGGCAAAACATTACAACCAAACCTAGCTTAAGCCACGTCGACATGTCCCAAAAATTTTTATCAGCCATATACTGTTGATCTAAAAAACTCACGTAAAAAGGGTTGAGGATCTTTTATCACACAAAAATCGATGCAAGAAAGTAAGGGCTGAATAGAAAGTTCAAGATAATTGCTATAATCACTTTAGAGATATTATTAACTGGTTGACCTTTCATGGAAGCTACTACTTTATGTGAGTTAAAGGAATTCAACTGGATACTAACGAGAACACATAGCAAGGCAAATCATAAAAGAAATATAACCTTAAAGAGGTTATTAATAACTTTAGCGTTATGATTATTTTGTAAAAAAGAAGTAGAATATTTCTACCAGTGATTCTTTATACGAATTTAAATAAATTCAAAGATATCAAAAATTGAAAATAAATCTAATGATTCGGCCTCCCACGCCCTCCGCCGTTTGACACGTGTTATATGTCTATTCTGATACCACTTGTTTGAATAAAAATATATAATATAGATCGGAACCATATTGTTTGATACCTTAATCCATAGTGAAATTGTGTCCTCTTTATACAGAATTTCGATGACGAACTAGAACTGGTGTACGATGGTCTTCCTCAACAAAGACCCTTAGTATTTCTTCAAGAAACCTTTGATGATGGAGATCAAAGGTTGTGTAAGAGATTGGTGTTTCTTTGTATGTCAGGACCATCCACCATTTATATACAAAGGTTAGAGCTCCCATTAAATTCTAAATTATGACAATAATTCAATGAAAATGAATGACCCTTTATAACCTATTAAACATATAAAAAACCCACTTTATAGGATATTAATTTATGATATATTATGTAAATTATTATCTAAAATAAAAATTCTTTAACATTAACATGTTGTTCATTGCATTAATTTTGAAAGTGTGCGATCAACTCTATGTTATTGATTTTTTATTGATTATCAATATAAGGTGATTTCAAAAGTTTATTAACAAGTCAGTTGAAACTAGTGATTGATTCGATTAGTATCTCAGTTCAGCATGCATTGAAAGGAGGAAGGAAAAGATTAGATGACATGTTAATGGTGAATGAGATAATTTCATGGTATAAAGTCATGAAGAAAGAAATGATGGTGTCTAAAGTTGAAACAACATATGATTTCTTGAGTCAGAGTTACCTAATTATGATTATAGAGGTCACGAGTTTCTCAATAAAATCAAGGAGGAGGATAAAAAAAAAAAATACTTTCTACTGTTTGTAATCATCAATTGTAATACAAGGTTTGCAAACAGAATAACTTTAGATTTCAAAGAGTCTCATCAAGGTGAACTATTGTCCCTATCTCATTTTATAATTATGATAGAAGGCTTAATGTTAATTTAATGGACCAAAGGGCTAAAGAGGTGTTTAAAAGGATCAGAGTAGGGGATTTGGAAATTTCATACGTATATTTTAATAGAGGATGCAATCATTTTGGGAGATGCAATCATTCTGGGAGATTTTTCGGGTTAAAATATTCATGGTATTGTTATAGTTTGTCATGATTTAATTTGGCATTCAGGTTGAAGATTAATATTAGAAAAGTAATATATTTGGATTTTTTGTTCCATAGAATGAAGTAGAAATAATGACAGACTTGATTCATTGTATGCTAACGAATTTTCCTTTTAAGTTGTCACACCCCCAAACCAAGATGGCGGAATCGTCGGAGGGCGGAACGAATCATAGTATCACAACTATTGCATACATTGAAACATAAGTAGATAAACAATCATCATACATTATAATTGGAAAGTTACATTGTTCAAACGTTATTGTTTCAATCCAATTACAGTATGATAACAAAATAAAAAAGAGACGTCTTCGCGTCCCATCCTAAAAGATTAGTTACACCTGACTAATTGTTACCTGAGAATACAAGTAATTTTGCAAGTGTCAACATTACGTTGGTGAGTTCATAAGATTTTTGTAATGATAAGCTTAGTAATTCCTTTGTGAAAACCCGTAGCGTATGTACCTAGAAAAACGGTTTTTCTTTAACGTTATTGTAGTTTTAAATTCCATAAAACCCTTGTGTAAGTGAAAAATCATACTTATCTGTATCTTGAAAAAATGTAGTTTTAAATTCCATAAGACTCGTATGTATAAGTAAAACCGTACTTATATTTGTATCTTGATAAAATGTAGTTTTAAATTCCATAAAACTCGTATGTATAAGTAAAACTGTACTTATATTTGTATCTTGATAAAATGTAGTTTTAAATTTCATAAAACTCGCATGTATAAGTAAAACCGTACTTATATTTGTATGTTATTGAAATGTAGTTTTAATTTTCATAAAACCCGTATGTATAAGTAAAGCCATACTTATAATTTGTATAAAGCAACATGTAGTTTTATATTTACATAAAACCATTTGAAGATGTTTTTCCCCAAACCAAGGATATTCGTTGTTGTTCATGTGAGTTATTATAACCTTGCTATGACCTAGTGACCTGACACGACGTTCTTCATGCGTCGCAGTCTTAAGACATTTGTTACCCCAGACTTGCCGGTCTAGCTGTAACTAGCAGCTTAGGTGCGAGATTGTCAATATCGTATAGATCTATACACAAGTATCTCACTCATGAATGATTAAGGCTATAGTCAATGACTTAATGTGTATTTCTTTTAGTACTGTGAAGCAATGTCTCACATAACCTCCCAACGTGATGTTTTATTCTAGTTCGTACTGAAATGAAAACTCTTTTGTATTTGTAATTATCAAAATATACCCATTATAATTAGTGTAAAACCTTGCTTGTAAATGTATTGAAAACTCCTTTATATTTGTAATTATCAAAATGTCCATGATAATTATAGTGTGTAAATGTATTGAAAACTCATTTACGTTTGTAATTATCAAATTGTCCATTATAATTATAGTATGTAATAATTATATATTTATATAATTATCTTTAGTATTTCTGTTGTATCTTTGTTGTTCGTTCCATAAATTATACCCATATAATTTGTATAAATGTTTTCGTTGTGTTAATGTATTTAAGCCTAAAAGATGTCAATGAGTTGAAATGTATAATTTCTTACATCTAAGGCACTAAATATACTAATAAGATAGATCTAAAGTTTATCTATCTGTCATGGCAAGAAATTTGTTTTAGTCATTTACATAAGTGATGACAACATTTTAAATATTGTCATTTTGTCAAAATGATGGTAATCTTTCCAAACGATGGTAATCTTATCCGAACTAATACTTTCTGACCCCGAGGTATACTCAGAAAATCAGAATCGCAAAACACAAACAAACCAATCAAACGAACAATAAATCGTAAACCGAAATCAACACCGAAAAATAAATGAAACCGAATGCTTGCATCAAACTTAAACAAAACCAGAAGCCGAATGATTCAGACATCGGTAACAATCCAGAATCAACACGGTCCAGCAAGTTCTACAATCCAGAACCGTTGGAAACGCGCGATAAACAAAATCGAGAAATACGAAAATAAAATAAAAATATGAAAATACCAACTATCGATCACTGGAATCCGTAAATACGAGTCGAAGAGGCCTGAGTTCCACTCTAAGGTCGGGTCTTCGCTCTCGAAACACGAACCGGAAACCTCTATTTATAGTTGCGAAAATTTCCTGAACTCGATGCGCAAGGGCAAAATCCGCGGCGCGTCCTTATCTGTAACCCCGATGTTCGATTTTTGAATTTGAAACTCTAATCTGATACACAACTGTCCCGCGACGCGCGTGTCTTCCAAGCCGCAACGTGCGTGTGTATTCGCCTGGAAGTGAACTTCAATCCAAACTTGATCATTTTGCATGTGTTTAACCCTTGTATTGTATATATTTCCCACACAAGCACTAGACACCAAAAAACATGAGTATGTAATAGTTTATGATATATATATATATATATATATATATATATATATATATATATATATATATATATATATATATATATATATATATATATATATATATATATCACTCAGAATAGGGCTCAACGACGACTAAAATACTTGATATTACTAGACATCGTCAAACACCCCACACTTGTGCATTGCTTGTTCCCAAGAAAGAGAGTTTTTAATAAATTCTAACTAGAACTCAAACAATATTGAATGCTTTCTGTTTCAAAGTTTATTGTATACAGAAGTTAGATGAAAAATAATTTTTGAAAACATGACTAGAATACCCTTTGGGAATCACGGCTTTCTAAAGAACCATTGATTACAAATTTTCAGTCCACGGATGCAAACTTACTCATTCAGATTCTAAAGGCCGCTAAAGAACTATCCATGACTTTCGATGTTGTCCATGTAACGAGCTTTCGAAAATACTATCTCAGACTAGACGATCTTAGGTAGTAAGGTGTATAAGTGCCCTTTCAGGACCACCATTTTCAGACCTACTGGCTCGAACAACAAATGTCACTGATTGACAATTCCTTCCTGAATCCCAATCCTAAGATGTTCTAGATCCAAAATTTTCTAACTTCTAAAACTCAACTTATTTTAACTAAACCATAGCATGATAACAACTACATAGTATTTGTTGAAAAATACCATTGCTATAACACTCAAATCTATTCGTTTTCTAATTACAATTTCTTAAAAATTTTGAATTTTGCTAAAAGTTTTGAAAATTGACTTGTTTTTTGCAAAAATTTTAAAAATACTATTTTCGACCGTCTGACAACGCCTATCAATATCAAGTATTTTAGTCGCTGTTAGGCCGTATTCTTAGTGAAATTATATCACATATATCATGGTATTACTCACTTTTGTGTTAAGTGCTTTTGTGTAAGAAAATATAAAAACAGGGACTAAAGACGTACAAAATGAAGAAGTTCTGGATAAAGACCTTTTCAGTTGGAAATGTACGCGCGCCGCGAGCAGAAGACACGTGCGTCGCGGATAGTCAAAGATCAGGCGGTGAGTTGAAATTCAAAGTGCGAAGAAACGGGGATAAAGGATAAGACGCGACGCGGTTCTAAGCCATGCACGACGCGTTTAGCTCGAATTTGCAAATATAAATAGAGGCATCTAGGTCGAGTTTCAGAGCGAAGAATCGACCCAAAGGTCGAACCTAGGCTTCTTTGACTCAAGATTTCAGATTTCAGCAGCTTCAATTGGTATTTTTATGTTTTTCATTTATTTTTTAGTATTTCTTAGTTTAATTCGTGCTTGATTCCTTCGATTATGGATTGTAGAATCTGTTGGAACAAGTTTAGTTTGGAATATTTTCGAAGTCAGTACCTTGTGGCTTTTGGATTTGGTTTAAGTTTATGATAATCATTCGGTTTGAGTTATATTGCATGTTTTCGATATTGTTTATGTTTGAATGTTTATTTGGATGGTTTGAATTGTTTATTGTTTCTGATTTTTATGTAATAACCTTTTGGAATCAGTAAGTAAGTTTGGTTTGAAGTTTGGAATTGTTTAGTTTAGTTAATGATTGTTTTAGTTTTCAGTATTTGATTTTATCGGTTTTTCGGGAAGTGAAGGAAACACCGCCGACTATAGCGTGACACCGTAGTTGGTCATTCCGACACTATATCTTAACCACCAGACTCCCACGGATCGACCCTTGCTGCTGCTATACTAGTTTGCGTGTGAGGTTTTATTTTTCTACTTTTAACTACATAACGACCTAGGCGTGTCACCGTCCCACCCCACACTTTAAACCGTACGACGTCCTCGTTGTACATAAAACATTCAAAACAAGGGAGAAAAGAGTTACCCCTTGAGTAATGGTAGAACTGCTTGCTTATTGGAATAAGCTGTAACAAGATATCGAAAATGTGCAACTTAGTGTGACTATCCGGAGTTGTGGTGTAACAGTCATCACACCGGTATGTGACAAGTGTAGGGGTACAGTGACCCCACACTTGTGTTAAATAACCCCTCGGTGGATCTCGTTGGTACTTGCATACAAAACACTCAACAAACAATTAAACGCAAAATGATAAAAGAAAATATAAACAAATAAATAGGTTTATATACAATATTTTCAAAAATTATCAAATATAACAAATAAAATCACTCATCACCATCATGCTGAGTCCTAGATGGACCAGCCTCATCATTATGATCTCTAGTAGGGAAGGGTGGTGGATCTCGTCCAGCATGAAGAAGGAGCTCTCGTAATGCCTCTGCCATCCACATCTGCTGGTCCTACAGTCATGTCATCCTTGCAACAATGTCCCTAAACGCAGCCTGTACGTCTACAGGCTGAGGTGCTGGGCGTGGTTGCGGTGGTGGCTAGACATCTGTCTCTGTCCTCCTCCGTCTGGTGGGCCTGATCAACTGCTCCTCTTCCTCGTCCTCCTCCTCGACAACTGTTGGCGGAGGCCGTACCGGTGCCTGCTGTCCTGCTGGGCGTCTGACTGGCTTGATCACCAGTAGTATCCTGTATAGACCCTGTCTCTCTAGCTGGAGCTCCCTCATCAACTCCAAATATCGTCCCTGAGTACGGGTGGGTGGCATCGGCCTCAAATGGGCAATAACATCGACAGTCAAGATGTCGTACGACCGGGCCAGTCTCGTGATAAAATGCCCACCGGTCATCAGGCTCTTCACGCCTGCACCCACAACTCTGGATGTCAGAAAAACCGCCAGGGTGAAAGGCAGGTTGAGGATCCTGCTCGGGTCGGAGAGGATCCACATGTAGTACAAGTCATTACGGGGCACCTTCTCACATCCCCTGCGGTGTGCAATGGATGTGGAGATGATGCGGTGTATAAGTCTATGGAGTGGGGAACGGAACTGGCGCTCCTTGGCTCCCTGGCCTCAAATCGATCGTTGGACATCCGTGCCCACATAGCCGCATCAAACTCCCTATCTGGCTTATCAGTAATGCAAGAATCCAGGAAGGGCGGAAAGTGGATGCTAGCGACCTCCTCGCTGGTGTAGATCTCTGTACGTCTGGTGAAATCTCGTAGTGTGCACTCCTGGCTTTGTCCCCCGAGCCTGAATCGAACAAGATGGGAGCCGGACTCCTCTGAAGCTGGCTCGTATTTGCAGGTGGAAAAGAACTCAAGCATGAGCTCGTTGTAGGCGATGTCATCCTCCCGAGCCATGAGCCTGTCCCAACCCTGGTATGTGAATCGGAATGCACCCTCTGAATGGGTCCAGGTGCGGTGGAGGAAGGGCAGCAACTAATCCCATAGCCCTGAAGCTGTCAATACCTCTCGGTCAGAATATATTGCCGGCTGGACTGTGCGTATGCTGATAGCCTGAAGCCTGGCCTGGTATCGCTGCGTCTCCTCCAGTGTAGCGGGGAACTGTAAGAATGGGTGTTCGTGTACATACGGTACATCCTGGTGAGCCATCTGCACAAATATCACAAAACAAAAAAAATTGCAAAATCAGTCCTCTCGCGTGCGACGGTGGTGGCCACGCAGTGGTTCAAATGCCACATCGCGGCTGATGAACTTGCTGCGTCGCGGCGTTCGTCTGTTGCAAAAATCCCAATGTTGTACATGTTTTCTTCAATATAACACACATACAAGGCAACCTAATGCACAATTAGCATAACTAGGGTGAGAATTTTGCAAAAATTCCACCCTACAAGCCGACATTGCCAATTTTCTAAGTTTTTCTAATTTAAACCTATTTGATTCGATTTTACGCTCTAATACATGCGTAAACTTGAAATAATGAGTTCGAATGACATACCTCAGTAATCGCTAACAAGAATACACGAGAAAATGCGAAAAAAATTGAAGTTTGATCCGAGCTCTGTTTACCGTGTCGTGTGAGTGAGAAGGGTGGTGCGAATGAGAGTGCCGCATACCTGATTAAGCGATTCATTCCGATCAAAATCCGCGGTGCGGTGATGTTAATCCGCGATGCGCGCGTATAATTAAAAACTCATGCGCATCGAGTCCTCCTGAACACGCGCGGTGCGTTTCGGCCTTCCCCGCGTCGCTCCCTTCAGTTGTACCAATTCCTTATAGTCTTAACCCCACACTTGCCTCATACCCCAATTTCTTGATGATGTGATGAAATTTTCCTTTAATTACCTTGAAAACAAAGATTAACCTACCTATAAATGGGTTGCCTCCCACCAAGCGCTAAGTTTAACGTCTTCAGCCAGACCGTGCTGCTTTTCATCCTTTCTTTGACACAAACTTGCCCATTTCTGGCACGATGTCATGAACGATTGTAGCCATTAATGTTGTCAGTTGTGTCATCCGATCACTTACCTGATTGATCCACTTGTGCTGTGCATCCATAATTTGAAACACCTTTGATTCCCTATTCCTTGCGTCTTTTGCATACACTTGATGTTTCTTCTCCATCATTTCTATCATTTCTAAGAGTTGAAGCTTATCAACTGAAGCGAGCAGATGCCCTTTTGCCTTCCAGAGGATTTCCTCATCTTCACTCTCGTTGTCTTGGTTCTCATTCTTTCTGCTCCTCCCATCCATTCTGGGTATCATGAGAGGTCTAACATTCATATACTGACTGTCGTATCCTCGTGGAAATGTCATTGGCCATCCAAACATGTTTACCCATCGTTTTCTCGTACCAAAGGTGATATCCAAATCACCTGTCTTGTAGTCCATAACGGCTCCAGCAGTAGCTAAGAATGGACATCCCAAGATTAAGGCCGGTGCGTCTTCCAAACTTTCGTATTCCATAACCAAGAAATCTACCGGGTAAAAGAAGTCACCCACTTTGACAATCACGTTTGTTAATTTGCCCCTTGAAACCATCGTGGATTGATCTGCTAGCTACAGAACCGTCTTAGCTGGCTCCAGTTCCTCATTCTTATATTTTTCATACACGTAACCAGGAAAAATGTTCACACTGCCCCCAGATCTAGCAACCTGTTCTAAATGATCATATCACCAACAATAACAGTGATGTACGGAGAGCTGGGGTCTTTCTCTTTCTTGGGCAATGTACCTAATAATGCCTCGCTAGCTTTGACTGTAAGACGCATTTTTTCTTGTGGTGGGACCTTGACCTTTTCTTTCTCTTTACACATCTCCTTTAGGATCCTCGAGTCGTCTGGGGCATCTTTTAACTCATCCAACAAGGGTTGATTAATGGATGGTTTACTTGGTGTGCCTTGCTTCCTTTTCGACTTGGAAATTTTCCTTTTCTTCTTTAGGGCAGCTACTGTTGACTGTCCTTCCTTTTCGTCTTTGTTTTTCGTCCACATAAGATCTTCCATGCTTACCTTCCTCCATACTTTTTCTAGTACGCAATCTTCCACAACATTCACGTGTTCCTTTCCTGCGTGTTATGTGTATGTGTTGGATTCACTTCTGTGTTGCTGGGAAGTTTACTGTCATCCCTTCTCCTTTGATCCTTAGCCAATTGTGCAATCTGCCGTTCCATATTAGCGATAGCTTTTGCATTTGCTTGTGTTTATTGCTGACTTGCATTCATAAATTCGTTCATCTTTTTATCAGATCCGCCTGCGTTTCTGGAGCATTGTGGTTGTTGTTGGCTATGTTCCTGTTGTTGTTACTGCTGCATGGACCATTGTTGTTGACAGGTTGGAATTGTCGTGGCTAATTGGGTGGAGGTCCTTGATAATTGTTCTGGCGGTTGTTGATTGGTTGGCTATTACGATTGTAGTTTTGACCCCCTGATTAATAGGTCTATACGGTCGTCCATTGTTGTTATTATACTGGCATTGACCGTACACCTGGTTCACTTCCTGGGTCCTGTATCCCTGCTGATTGTTTTGTTGTAGCTGGAGTGTCGCCATCAACCGATCAAATTTTCTATTGAAGTCCCCGACTCTCCTTCTTGACTTCTTTCATCCATTCTTGATGAAACAAAAAGAGTGGATCTGGATTCAAACAATGTGGAATAAGAATGATAAACAAGAAACACGAACACACAATATGATGAACTGATGTCGAATGATTAAAAAGCAACTCAAGAACAATTCGATGAGAACTATTATGTGTGAGTGCCGTAAAGAGATTACAAAAGTTAACCCTAATTAGGGTACAAGCATGTTATAAATACTAAAACTAAGTGTGGAAGGACAGGCCCATTCCATAACCGACTAGCTAATTTCTTGGCATAAAAATCATGCGATAAATCAGAACCGCATCTTTGACTCAATCTCATTATCGACTCAACAATCTCCCCCTTTGAGTCAAAATGCGACTAGTCTTCATTCTTCAGGTTTCACTTCATTAGCTTGTCTATCAAACACCTTCGGAATCATGGCCAGGATCCTCTTTCGAAATTCTATGTACCACTCCAACATGTCAGTGATACATGTCTTATCCTAAGTGGTGTTGGATCGGAGTTTGTTGGTGATGTGAAGAATGTGTTCCAACACTGAAGTTCTGTGAAGATGTTTGTCAGAAAGATAGAATATCCTTTTGATATTTTCAAGTCCTTCCTTTGAGTTGTATGCCACACTCCAATTTGAGTTGACAATTTTTCCGATTTTACGCTTTCCAAGATTTTTGGGAGGAGGACGTCTTACACTCAAAGGAGTCTTGTCCAGAACAGCAGCGACTTCAACGTCCAACTTCGCAACTTCAAGGATATAGTATCCAATCATTCTTTTGAGATGATCAGAAAGAGGATGATACTTTTGTTCTCTCGACAAGATGTTGAACAGTGAGATCCAATCGAATGGATTCATAAATGGTAGATCAGCAAGAGAAAATTCCATCTTCTCTTTATCATCGCCTTTAAATGCCAAAAACCTTGCGTTTCTGAATGGAACATTAACCTCAGGAAGACGGGGAGTCAGTTGTACAATCTTCTTTAAACTCCAGGTTAAATGTTGAGCAAACACGTTATTCAAATAAAAGGTGAACAACATATCATTCACTTCTGAATTAGAAAGACGAGTGTCTTTGAGTTCCTCGAACCCTCGGAACAGAAGTGCTTTCGCAGTCATCGGAAAGTCAAGTTGAGAGTTTACGTCATTGCTTGTGTTATACGAGGTAAATGGTTGAAGCCAGTTCTACACAGGCTCAGTAATAGCTTCCATTGTCATCCTTATCAACACGAAACCAGAGTTAGAAAAATCAAAAAGATTTTAGTGCAAGAGTGTGCCAAAAAAAATGAGAAATAAAGCAAATAAATTTCTGAGATATCTGTGATGTCATAGAGACATAAAATCAGATGGATCCCGGGCAGCGATCTCTTCCTTCGGAATCAAGAGAGATTCGGAAGTGCTTGTGTGGTTTCCCGTTGAAATACGATCAGATGATTGTTAAGAATCAGTGAAAGGAATCTTCTTATTTTTGTGGTTTATTTTGGGTGGGTTGCCCTCATCGAGATTCCGAAACGTGAGAAATGTCCGGAATCAGGAGAAGGTACTTGTTTGACCAGTGTAGTCATTAATAACAAGTAAGGTGGATGTTTGATTAGTGGCTAGGTGTGTTGTGGAAAGTCTCAAGAAAATTGAAAACTGGATCTTATGGGTTGAAATAGCTTAGGTCTAGTAAATTTTGTAAAGATCACGCAAAAACGAACTTTGAGACTTTGCAATTTGATCCGTCAATACCTTATGGGTGATAAAGATTTTTGGGTTTCATCCGAAAGTATGGTGATAAGAATTCCGAAATCATTAACACAGTTGTTGTGTAACCATCAGTTTTCAGTGGTAATTCTGAGAACCTTCATAAGGGTTACGGTTATATGGAAGTGAATAATTATGAAGAAATATGATATGGGTATAGAATGGTTTGGGAGTCTCACAGCGCATCATGGTTTTAATGATTTGCGATCTTAGACTAGAGTTTTGAAGACATATATTGAATTTGGTTTAATTTCAATAATCATCGAACTTCATGGATTGGTACAAGAATAAGTAGAAAGAAATTTCCCGTCAATTCCAAGTTACATAAAAAAATAAAAAAAATAATAAAAGAAAATTAGAAATGAGGTGAAGGCGGGTGACGAAAGGTGGCAGGTGTCATGATAACGCATTTAATGCTTAGGCGAAAAGGATGGAAACGTCCAATCGTGTTGCCAATCAGCCGTCACTGCCTTTATGATGCGTAATCATAGCTGCAGACTTCATCATTACTTCAAAAAGTAATTTAATATCCGTAATTGGGAAGCCTAACCGGTGTCATGTTTGCCTATAAAAAGGAATTATTGTTAGTAGAAACAACATACACCCAAGAAAATTACCGTCAGACGATTCATCAAATGGCTCAACGTCCCTACAACCGTGGTGACAAGGTCGAAGTGAAGATGCAGGAAGGCGAGTATGCAGGTGGTACCTATAGTGGTGTCGTCATGGGAGTTTGGAACCACTGGTACGAGGTGAAGATGACCACACTTAAGGAAAGTGAGGGTGGTGGTCCACTGACGATTCAAACCAGCTATCCCTACTTGCAGCCTATCCCACCAAGAGTCTTGGTGGAGTACAAACAATTTGACCTCGTTGAGGTTTGGCACAAGCGGGGATGGTGACCGGCGGTGATCATCCGCACAACTCCTCACAACCAGTTCTTGGTAGGACTGGCGGATGAGAGTCGCCTCTTCGTGGATGAGAGCGAGGTGCGAATCCACCAAGCTTTCCATCTTGGTGATCCTCCCATGTGGCACTACTATAAACTGTAGAAGGATGTTGATTTCTTTTGACGTTCTGTACTTCCTTTCTTCAGTTATACTAAAATGTTTCTTTCTTTTGCTTTTTGTTGATTCAATATCTGTATGCTTAAACACAGCAAAAAAAAAAATTTAAACTAGAAATATAAAAGTAAAAAAAATTGAAACTAGAAATATAAAGAAAAAAAATTTGACAAAAAGAAGCACATATTTTTGATATTTTAAAAAAAATTGAGAGAAGAAAAAAATGAGAATAATTTGGAAAGGATAAAATATACAAAAAGGATACTTTCGTTCCGAATCATCCTTATTTGAATTTCGATTCCGAGGTATTCCGAATTTCGGAATCAATCGGAATTTTCAGCTAGAATTCGGAACAGATTCAGCTTCCATCATTCCGAGACCTTGAAGTATTCTGTTAAACGCCAGCTCGGGTAGGGCCTTGGTAAAAATGTATGTTAACTGATCATTTGAACTAACAAAATGAATTTCAATGTTGCCATCTTCAACATGATCTTTGATGAAATGATATCTTAATGCAATGTGTTTGGTCTTTGAATGTTGCACTGGATTGTGGCAGATCCGAATTGCGCTTTCTGAATCACAATAAAGTGGAATACGTTTCATACTAACTCCATAGTCTCTCAGTTGGTTTTGAATCTAGATTATCTGAGAGGTGCATAAGGCAGCAGCAATGTACTCAGCTTCAGCTGTAGAAAGTGAAACACACGTTTGTTTTCTTGATTGCCGGCTCACGAGTTTGCCATCTAGAAGTTGACATCCTCCTGAGGTGCTTTTGCGATCTAATCCACAACCCCCAAGATCTGCATCGGAAAAGGCTTGCACGAAAAATCCTGATCCTGACGGATACCATAGTCCAAGTGAGGTTGTCCTTTTGAGATATCGGAATATGTTTTTCACAGCAATGAGATGTGGTTCTCTGGGATTAGCTTGAAATCTGGCACAGTAACATACATCGAACATAATGTCAGGTCGACTTGAAGTTAGGTAAAGAAGTGAACCTATCATTTGACGATAAAGAGTGATATCTGCTACAAGTTTATCTAGCGAAGGAGTGAGCTTTGTTCCGAAAGCCATCAGAACTTTGACTTTAGAATCTCCCTTCATTCCGAATTTTTCCAAAAGCGACTTGGTGTAAGCTTATTGATTGATGAAAATTCCTTCAGAATTTTGTCTGATGTTAAGGCCTAGAAAGAAGTTGATTTTGCCCATTGAGCTCATTTCAAATTTTGTCTCCATCAATTTTCGGAATTCAGCCGTTAGGCTTGGATGCGTAGATCCAAAAATGATATCATCGACATAAATCTGAACAATCATTAGATGATTTCCTTCTTTTTTGAGAAAGAAGGTTGGATCGACGGAGCCTTGTTTGAATTTGGACTGCTTGAGAAAACGAGTTAGAGTTTCATACCATGCTCTTGGAGCTTGCTTCAGACCGTAAACAGCTTTATCCAGCGCATAGCAATAATCAGGATTTTTGCTATCCACAAAGCCAGGCGGCTGTTCAACATATACTGTTTCTTCTAGTTCTTTATTCAGAAATGCACACTTAACATCCATTTGATAGACGTCGAAACCCTTGTGTGCCGCATATGCAAGAAAGATCCGAACGGACTCCAGTCTGGAAACTGGTGCAAACGTTTCTTCATAATCAATCCCTTCTTCTTGACAATAACCTTTGACTACCAATCTTGCTTTATTCCGAATGACATTTCCTTCTTTGTCTAATTTGTTCCGAAATACCCACTTCATTCCGAGAACATATGCTTTTTCCGGAGTCGGAACCAATCTCCAGACTTTGTTATGTTCAAATTCATTTAGCTCATCTTGCATAACTTGGACCCAGTCAGCATGATCAAGTGCCACTTTGACTGTTTTAGGTTTGATCTTGGAAATGAACAAATGGAACATGCAAAATTCCACCTTTGAAAATAATGGAGCTTGCTTTTCTTTGACTTGAGCTCGAGTGAGAACACCAGCAGATGTTTTTCCGATGATTTGAGATTATGGATGATCCTTTGTCCATTTTAACATTGGAGGATAATTTGGATCATATTCAGGATTAATCTCTGGAATAACTTCTTCTGCTTCCGATTGTACCTCTGACTGAGTGTCCATGTTATTATTTTCAATCTCATTCTCCCCCTGGAAGTTTGCATTGGTTCCTGTATCATCAAGATTGGAGTTTCCTTCGTCGACTGTAGGTGTGCTTGTTTCTGTTTCAGAAGACATACCCTCCCCCTGAAATGGTGAAGAAGTCTCCCCCTGGACAGATGAATCAGAAATATTTGTTGCAGATTCTGTGAATTCAACCGGAGTAGGAGTTGGAATTGGAGCATCGGAAGTTGGAGAAGAAATTGGAATAGGGACTTTAGAAGAGTGAGCATTTGAATTTTCGGTCTTACTTGCTATATTTTCTAGGATTTTTAGCAGCTCATCACCTTGATTATCCTTGGCTTTTGCTTCTGCTGATTTTGCATTATCCGGTTCATCGAACAGATTCATGAATTCCTCGTATAGATTCATAAGAGGAATTGATGTTTTATTGGACTCAGGGAAGATTTCTTGTGATTGTGTCTCTAAATGTTTTGTTCTGGAATTATACTTGTCATCGAAGGTGACATAGTACGTTTCTTCAATCTTCCGAGATCGTTTGTTTAGAACGCGATATGCTTTGGAAGTGAGCGAGTATCCCAAAAAAATTCCTTCATCGGCTTTTTCATCCCATTTGACTCGTTTTTCCTTTTAGTTAAAAATGACGCATTTGGATCCGAAAACGTGAAAGAATTTTACATTTGGCTTTCTCTTGTTGAGGATCTCATAAGGAGTAAGAAGAAACCTTTTGTTGATTGTTGAGCGATTCTGGGTAAAACATGTTGTAGCGATGGCATCAGCCCAGAAGTACAATGATAGTTTTGCAAAAGAGAGCATTGTACGAGCTGCTTCACATAAGGAACAATTGCGTCTTTCCACCACTCTATTTTGTTGAGGAGTATAAGGGGCAGAAAAGTTATGAGAAATTCCTTTTCTGACGAGAAAATCGTCAAGAATCCAATTCTTGAATTTCGTGCCATTATTTCTTCTGATCATTCGAACTTGCTTTCGGAGAAGTACTTCCACTTGCTTGATGAAATTAATCATATTTGATGCAGCTTCGGATTTTTGCTTGAGAAAGAATACCCATGTGAACCGAGAGAAATCATCCACAACAACCAAAATGTACTTATTGTGAGCAACACTTTCGATTGCAGATGGTCCACAAAGATCAATGTGCAATAGTTCCAATGGTTCGAGGATCTTTGTGTTGATAATTGTTGAATGGCTCTTTTTACTTTGTTTTCCGAGTTCGCAGGCATCACACAGACGATCTTTGTTGTACTTTAGTAGAGGTAATCCTCGCACAAGATCACCAAGTACAAGTTTGTTGATATCTCTGAAATTCACGTGAGATAAACATCTATGCCAAAGCCAGCTATCATCATTCGCAGCTTTTGTAAGCAAGCAAACAGCAGGTTTTCCAAGGATGGGACGCATATCCAAGGGAAACATTTCTCCTTTCCGTTTCGACTTTAGAACTGTCTTCTTTGTTTTCTTTTCAATGAGTTCGGAACCATCTTCATCAAATGAGACTTTGAGCCCAGTTCCGACAACTAATTGCGAAATGCTGATTAGGTTGTGCTGAAGCCCTTCAACGTATGCGACCTTGCGAATGGTGATTTCACCATTAGTGATCATGCCATATCCCTTGATGTTTCCGGTTGCATTATTGCCGTGGCAGACTCTTCCTCCATTTTGTAGCGACCGATATTCTCGTAAATCCTCCCTTCTCCCTGTCATGTGACGCGAACAGCCGCTGTCAATATACCATTCTAGATCATACTGTTCGTCACGTAGTACCTGCACAAGTTAGAGAGATTTAGGAACCCAAACCAATGTGTGTCCATGTGAGAATTTCTGAGTAACAGGAAATATGCATGATTTTTCAACCCAAAATGACTTTTTCACAGGAGGTTGATTTTTCTTAGATTCAATCCGAAACACTTTCATTTTTGTTGTTACCCAAGCTTCTTTAGCAAAACGAGACTTTTTAGCAACAAAAACATTTGAATGTTGAAGATACTGTGCTTTCTGATTTGGAACGATTTCAGATTTATTCAAGGGTTTGGATATTTGGGAGATAGGTTTCGATTCGGAAGAAGATGCCTGTTGAGTCTTGTTGAACATACTCAGTTTTGATATTTGTTTGGGTTTTGAGGTAGTAACGATCTTAGCTTTCCCCTTTATGTCATTAGACATAGAGGTAGGGATGTTTGGTTTTGAAGGAGATGTTCGTTGTGATTTCTGAATCGGAACAGAAGTGACTTTCGGAGCAGATTTTGAAGTAGAACAGAAAAAGTTTTTGTCATTTTTATTTCTCCAAAATTGTTTTTGTTCTTTCAAATTCTTTTTGTATCTAACATTCATTTGTTTACGTTTAGCTATGAGCTCTTCAGGAGACTTATGAATACGAGTTACTTGGTTTTTAGAGAAAGAAGAGTGTTGTTGCGACTTTGAACTGCTTGTTCCTGCTTGAGAAAATGAATCTCTTCGATTCAGGGAGCCTAAAATGTATTTTCCTCGAGATCTCCAAGAGGTCATTTCTGAGAGGCCTTTTGTTTCATCGGAATTGTCGATCGGTTCAGACCAGAAGAACATATCGCATCCATCAGAATTATCTTTATCAACCAGGACTTTTAGTTCGGAAACGTCTTTTGAATTTAGGCCTTATAAAAACCTGATTCGGAACAGTTTGAATTTTTGGAAACACCGTTTCTTGTTCTTTTAAGGATTGCGGTCCTTTATTTTCAATAATTCTTGCAAAAGCTACTGAGTTTTCAGAAATAAGATTTTTATTGATTTCAGCTGTACTGTTTATAAATTCCGAATAGTCAATTTCATCCTCAACAGATATCTCACTCATTTCACTTTTATCAAAATCAGAAATATTCTCATTAACGGAAGTATTATCAGAATTCAATTTAGAGCATAATGAGTGAAAGTACTTTAAGGTTGCTGTTTTAATTTCCTCATGATCGTTTTCAGAAAAATATTCTTTAACCATGTTTTTATGTTCTTTGGACTGAATATAACTTTCAATTTTGTCAAGTCCGATTCGATAAGCTTCCGAAACCTCATCGGATAAAACAATGGTTTCACATCTGTAGCATTCAACATCAATTTCATCCTCTTTCAATTCGAGAAAGGGTAAAATCATTTTATGTAAACCCCTGCCTATATCACAATCAAGATGCAGTTGTGTAATGTTATTATAAAGACGTTTTGCAATTAAACAAAAAATGTTCCGTTGTTTCAAAAGCAACAAATTGTCTCTCTTAACATAAATAATATCATCCTTGGCTCTAACTAACTCATTATCCAACGCCTCGATTTTCATTCGCCTCTCCTCATTCTTATTCGATATCCTGCTCAATTGGACATTTAAGTTAGAATTACTTAGGCGTGTCGTTTTCAAACTATCACTTAAACTGGAAACAGTAAACCTGAGATTATCTAATTCATTATCATAACTGGAAGAGCAGATATTTAATGTTTTGAGGATAAAATGTACCTTATTGACCACAGCTTCACATTCCTCAACTTGTTCAAAGACAGGCTTGGCAACGAAACAGCTTGCTGACTTTTGACACCCATCAGTAGAGTATCCTCTGCTTTCGGAATTGTCCTCTCTCACCATAAAGCATCTACCATGTGTTGGGTTTCGCACTTCCTCGTCCTCTAAATCCGTTGACCAGATCTCAACTGCACCGTATTCACTATCTTCTTTTACTACAAAGGCTGCTTTGGCTGTGGGAGTGTCATTTTTCTTTAGATCTGCAATTTTCTTGACATAGTACGCTTCATCTTTCACCTGCTCCTTCTTTTATTTTTGCTTTTGGAGCAAACAATCCTTAATGAAGTGGTTCTTGCCTTTGCAGAAGTGGCAGTCATAACCAGAGTCGCCTACTAGTATCTTTTCTTCTTCAGCTTTTGGTTTCCTTTGATTATCTTCTTGTGTCTTTTCCGAGTTGAAATTACTTTGTCGACTTCGGTTTTTGAACTTGGAAAAGTTTTTCTTGAAGAATTTATTCGGATTGGATACCATTAAGGCTTTCTCTTCCCTTGTCAGATCATCATCGGAAAAGTCAGATTCCGAATCATCGTCAGCAGTCTTCTTTCCCTTTGTAACAAGAGCGAGAGAACCCAGGCTGGTAGTCGTTTTTGCTTCAGAAATGATCTCTTTCTCATGGGATTTAAGGATGCCCATCACCTTCGCCAGAGTGTAGTTTTTAAATTGTTCATGTGGCTTTATTGTTGAGACAATAGCTTTCCACTCCGATCGAAGACTATTCAAAAAGGTGACCTTTTGCTCAATTACCGTTCGAGCGATGTTGTACTTCAACAGTCTGCTGAGAAGGTGGTTGTATCGATTGAAAGTTTGAGTTAGTGTTTCATCTGGGGCCTGTTCAAAGGATCCAAAATCGGAAAGAAGAGTAGTTTGAACAGAGTGCTCCAGATCAGCATCTCCTGAATATAATTCCTTTAACCTGTCCCATATCTCTTTCGCTGTTTCACATGAACTAACTAAGCGAAGAGTATCAGCTTGAAGAGCAAATCGAATGATTCTGAATGCCTTTATGTTGCACATGAGTTTATTCTTCTCATCAAGAGGTAGATCGGTGTGAGTGACAAGTAGAGCATTATATTCTTTCAAAGTTTTTATGACTCTTCTTGTGGTTACATGAGCAAAAGGTTCTTCAGTAATAGCCTGCCAGATTGTTGCTCCATGTTCTTCAATACCTAGAACATAATCTTCGAAGTGCAGCGCCCATACCTCGTATTCTTATGTGAAAAGAATTGGGATCCTGGTAGTGGACCCGATGCTGCTGGACAGATTGAATGATTGAGTGTGTTGATCTTCGTGCGCCATATGATCTTGTTTGAATATGAATCAGACGTGATATCGAATGAGATACACAGTCTCCTGCTTTGATACCAATTGATGAAACAAAAAGAGTGGATATGGATTCAAACAATGCAGAATAAGAATGATAAACAAGAAACACGAACACACAATATGATGAACTGATGTCGAATGATTAAAAAGCAACTCAAGAACAATTCGATGAGAACTATTCTGTGTGAGTGCCGTAAAGAGATTACAAAAGTTAACCCTAATTAGGGTACAAGCATGCTATAAATACTAAAACTAAGTATGGAAGGACAGGCCCATTCCATAACCGACTAGCTAATTTCTTGGCACAAAATCATGCGATAAATCAGAACCGCATCTTTGACTCAATCTCATTATCGACTCAACAATTCTGTTAGGACAAATTTATTTGGTTTAATCTTTGCATTTTTAGAAGGTCTAAAATAGAAAATATCAGTTTTAAGGGTTGTTTTGGGTTTTTCGGTTGGGGACCGAAATACCTCTGGGTTTTTTGGTCTGGCAAATTGGTTTTCGGCCCATGGGTTTGTTTTTTGGTCTGTTAGGCGTGAAGTATATATAGGTGTCTTGTGCTCTCTTTACCAAGTTGGTTGTTTTGGAGCATTGTTCTAGCATAGAAGAAATTCTCTTTGTTCAAGCAACTACATTCTTATGTACTTGTCGATTAATTAATAGAATCGAGTGCATTGAAGGATTACTTTTGTGTTCTTACTGATTTGATTGATACCGTGTGAAGATCTAGGATTGTTTTAGGACCTACAATTGGTATCAGAGCTTGAAAACCTCGTGTTTTTTAGTGTTTTGGTATCAATCTCATCTTTCCTTTGCTTGGATCTTGGAGTTTTGAAGGATTTTGGACTGACTGATCGAAATTTTGGTGTTTTTATGCTTGGTGTTCTTCGTGTTCTTGGAAATCTTCAAGCAAAAGTCATTAAAATCGTGTTTTTGATCCAAAAACGCTATTTTTTGCACTTGTTTCTGCGAGATCTAGATCTGATTGGGTTGTTCGTTCACGCTCCTAGGTTGTTCGGTGGCGGCGCTGAGTTAATTAGGGTTTTCAAAGTTGTTCGGTTAGGGCTACAGTTTGTCGGTCCTTATAAAGGTTTTTCGGTGAATCCCATTAATGTTTTTTTGGTGCTTCTTAGGGTTTCCTAAATTTCAGTTTATAAAGGTTTCTCGGTTTTAAAGTTTCTCGCCTAGTTTTTCAGTCAAGCCGTTGTTCGGTGCATTTTTTTGGTGTGAAGATTTTTGTCTAAGGTTTCTCGTTTGAATTGATTTTTGCCCCAGTTTTTCGGTGAAGAGTTTTTCGGTCCAGTCGCAACTCATTTTCTATGATAAATTTTTGGTGTTTTCCAAGACTCATTTCCGATGGATCCAGCTATCTCGAATGTTAACAATGATCTTGATTCTGTTATAGGTACCGTTACCCGTATTCCCCGATTGATCAAAATAGAAGGTTTCACTGAGTGGAAATACAGATTCGAACAGTACATCAAGATGAAGGATGTCAAGCTATAGAGAATCTATTTACGTCCACCAGTCAAAATTACTATAACCAGAGATGAGGTTGTGGTTGACAAGCCTTTTGAAGAATATCCTAATTTGGATTTTGAGAAAGTCGAACATGATCAGAAAGCTCTTGCTACTCTCTCAATGGCACTTTCACCTGAAATTGCTCAGGGTTTTCGTGAGTACAAGACTGCTAAATCTCTATGGGAAGCTCTTATTGATGTTTATGAGGGAAATGACGATATGAAGCAAAGCATGCAGGATATGCTTCGTCAAAGATTCAATCTGTTTAATCATATTCTCAGAGAATCTCTTGAAGCCCAGTTACAATGCTTCATTACTCTAAACACTGAGTTGACTACTGCTGGAATCAGCTTTCCAAGGATTGATGTCAACAAGAAGCTTCTTAACTCTCTCCCTAGAATCTGGGATATGAATGTGGCGGTCATAAAGAAAACCAAAGATTTAGCTAGACTCTCATTCTTTGAGATTATGGCTATTATCAAATATTGTGACATGGATGACAAACAAAGAGAGATGAATCATGTCAGCTCATACCAGTCTGCTAACATTGGAACTTCAACAAATAATGCTTTCTCTGCTCAAGCTACTGGTCAAACCACTACTCAAGTTCAAACTCAATTTCAGCCTGTTTCATCTCCAGTGGTACCTCAAGTTCCATATGTTTATGCTTCTACTGTCAAGACAACAACTCCTGCTCAAACTCTTCCAAAAGGAGCTGAAGAAAATCTTGGCAAGATGGCTGGTCTCCATAACTGCTACAATGCACTTGTTGCTGGTGAATTGTTCCAGCCCATGACCGTGGGAGACCTTGATCAAATCAACCCTGATGATCCGGAAGAAATGGACATTTCTTGGCACATTGCTGTGGCAGTTCATAGAGCCAAGAAATTCACTCAGAGAACTGGAAGGAACAACTGGGTGAACAACAATGGAGATAGGAAGGTGAACTTCAGCAAATCAAATCTCAGATGTTTCAATTGTAACGAGCCTGGTCATTTTGCTCGTGAATGTACCAAGCCTAGAATAGAGAATCCAGATAGAACCTTGGTACCAATTGGAACAAACCGTGAAGCTGCTCAACCTTAGAATACATAAAGAGCAATGGTGGCTCAGCAATTCACATGGGAGAATCAATTACAGGACTTGAATCTGAACAGAGAGGGTAGAGCTCACTTTGCTCACATCGAAAGAGAAATGGATGTGGATGCAGCTGAAGGAGAAATGATGGATATGCAGTTTGCCTTCATGGTTTCTACTACTCCTGCTGGCAATAAGGTTAGTGAAGTTTCTTGCTCTTCTCAAACTTGCATTGATTCAATTGCTAAATATCGTGAATTGAATGAGAACTTACTTAGAGAAATATTTGACTTAGAAAACCTTGTCCATAAACACAAAAAGAAACTGAAACCTCTCAAGGAATCTTTAGATGCTAAAACTTCAGATTATCTTAAAATTCAAGATGGACTCACCATAAAGAATTTCCATCTTAAGTTTGCAAATGAAGACATTGCTAGATTAACTGCTGAACTAGATACATTAAAATCAAAATTTCAAAATGCTGAATCAACCTTTAAGAAAGTTTATGTATCGAGTGAAGTAGTTGAATCTATAATTGTAAATCAAACTAAATGGTCAAACATACACGGTGAAGGTCTTGGATACAGTGCAGTTCCTCTTCCATATAATAACAAATTTTCTCCATCATTGGCTATTGAAGAATCGGAATAATGTTATTTGTCGAATTATATTCAAAAGAATACATCTGGCACCGCTGAGAGTTCTGAAATGAAATCTACTGATGTTTCTATCTCATGTGCAGATCAATTAAAATTGAAGATTGAGGACGTGGAAGATTCGCCTGCTTTTAATTTTGATAAAAATTGTTTGAAATCTAATACTTTTGATTTGTGTGATGATGTGAAACCTGACACTAAAACTTCTGTTGGTTTCGAAAAATCTTGTGATGCTGTTTTTAAAAATTCGAGGACAAATGTTTTGGTTGATAAATCTGTTGCATGCTTGTGTGTGTGTGGAAATAATTTGCATATATCTGGACCTGGACAGAATTCCAATTCCTTTTTAAAAAGACAGACTTGTTTTAATTGTGGAATTGCTGGTCACATAGCCAGAAATTGTCCCCGACACTTGTATGTTTCTCAAAATGAACAGGTTTGGCAGAACGTGCCAAAAGGGAAATCTCATAAAATAAAACACCTAAGGTCACGTTCTAGAAAGAAAAATCACAATAACACTAATGCCTGGAATCAAACTGTTGTTTACAAAAAGTCTATTTCTGGAAGTAACTATGTCTTACCAAACTTTGTAAGATCAAAGTCATTTCAAGAATCAACTTCTAGTAGTTCTGATTCTACATCAAATGTAAACGTTCCCATTTTGTCAAAAGATAAACGACTTAAATCACATTTTAAATGGGTTCCTAAAGGCAGTGTTAAAACATCTTCTAATATTTCACCACTACTTGATCAACGTGATATGAGTTTTGAATTAGTTAAATATATTGATAGTAAAGGTCAACCCAGTTTTCGTATGGACTGGGTGCCTAAATCTAATTGATCCTGCAACTTGTGCAGGAATAGTTACGGAGGAATATAAGCAGACCTTGGTATGTTGATAGTGGCTGTTCTAGGCACATGACAGGCGACATGTCCCAACTACACGACATTGAAAATTTTAATGGTGGATGTGTTTGCTTTGCGGTAGGTGAAAAAGGAATGAACACATAGAAAGGGACGGTATCGAATGGTGTGTTGAAATTTGAGAACGTTAATTTTGTACCTGAGCTCAAGCATAGTTTACTGAGCATTTCTCAAATCTGCGACAAAGGTTTTTCAACCCATTTCACAAAGAAGGAATGTTTGATTCTCAAACCCGGTGTAGTCATTCCAGAGGAATGGATTCTTGTTTGATCAGAAAGAAAAAGCAATGCATGCATCATCGACATGAATCACAACACTCCAGAAAATGTTACCTGCTTATTCTCAAAGGCGGTTGAACAGAGTGCTATGTTGTGGCATAAACGTCTCGGTCATGCCAACGCAAAGAACCTGAATCGTCTTTCAAATAACAACATAGTTCAAGGACTTCAAATCAAGGACTTCATTACATTTGAGAAATGTGTTGCCTATGCTCAAGGCAAACATCATCGAAAGCCACACAAGCCCAAACTGATCAATTTCATTGATTCGTTATTTCAGTTGATTCACATGGATCTCTTTGGCCCGATTAATATTCTCAGTCTTAATCGCAGTTCTTATTGTTTAGTTATTATTGATGATTACTCATGTTTTACCTGGGTATTCTTCTTAAAGAACAAAGAAAATCAAAAGAATCAGAAGCTGAAAGCACTTAGGTGCGACAATGGAACAGAATTCAAGAATGCGGTATTGAACAAGTTTTGTGCAGATAAAGGTATCATGCGTCAGTTTAGTGCTGCTCGCACACTGCAACAGAATGGTGTTGCTGAGCGCTAAAACATAACTCTTATTGACGCTACACGTACCATGCTGTGTGATTCTAAACTACCGGTGATTTTTTGGGCTAAAGCAATCAATACAGCTTGTTATGTTCAGAATCGGGTCATCATCAATAAACCTCAAATAAAGACACCTTACGAGATTCTTTATGGTCGCAAGCCAAATGTTTCGCATTTTCGTACCTTTGGCTATCCTTGCACTCTTCTTCATCTTGAAGCTACTCTGAAGTTCAATTTCAAGAGACGATTGCTACTTCGTTGGATTTGCAAGTAAAACTGAGTATCGGGTGTACAACAAGGCAACAAAGTAGATTGTGGAATCATATGATGTGCGCTGGCTAGAGGAGAATCCGACTGATGCCCGTGTTGGACCCAATTGGTTGTTTGATTAATATAGAATTGTTTAAACCATTTTATGTGCTTTCTGATGATGTTTCAGGCACACAACCAGGTTCTAGTAGAATTAACAGAGATGATGTTGAAGATTTCATTCCTAATCTTATCATTCCGTTAGTCATTCTTGAAGATCCTATTCCAGATAACGGTGCATTTCCTGATTCTGTTACCGTAACTGAAGATGCTCCTGCAGACTCATCCCAAGTTTCTGGCAATACCCCAGTTGTTGAAAAATCAGCTACTCATGAATACGTTATTCAACCTGAATCTGCTGATCTCTTTGATTTTACTCTCATGGATTCTCTCTTCCCTGAACGAATTCCTAATGAGTACATTGCAAGTACCTCACATGACTTTAGAGATTTTGATAGAGGTGCTTCAAGCTCAGACAGAGTGGAGAACATAACTAATATTCCAGTTTCTACTGCATCGCTCCAATATGTTGTTCCTTCAAGAATTCAACGGGACCACCCAATTGATAATGTTATTGGCCCTCTGGATGATGGTGTTCAAACCAGAAGCCAAAGTGGTCAAGTTAACGAGTGTCTCTATTCGTGCTTTATCTCTCAAATTGAGCGGAAGAACGTAGAGATGGAACTCAATGAACCAAGTTGTGTGGATGCCATGCATGAAGAGCTAAATCAGTTTGACAATTTGAACGTCTGGCAACTGGTGGAACTACCCGAAGGTAAAAAGTCTCTAGACACAAGATGGGTGTTTCGCAACAAGCAAGATGATTCTAGAGTAACTGTGCGTAACAAGGCACGCTTGGTGGTTCGAGGTTTTCGTCAGATAGAAGGACTTGATTATACGGAAGTTTATGCTTCGGTGGCGCGACTTGAAGCGATCCAGATCTTTCTTGCTTATGCGTCATACATGAACTTTAATGTTTACCAAATGGACGTCAAGACAGCTTTCCTGTACGGTGAAGTGAAAGAGGAAATTTATGTTGATCAACCTCTTGGTTTTGTCAACTCTAAGTTTCCAAATCACGTCTACAAGCTCGACAAAGCCCTCCATGGTCTTCATCAAGCCCCTCGTGCGTGGTATGCTACTTTGACGAAACATTTGTTACAGCACGGTTACACTCGCGGCAGAATTGATCAGACATTGTTTATTAAGCGCCAAGATGATGATCAGATTGTTGTCCAGTTCTATGTGGATGACATCATTTTTGTGACAACTAAAACTTTCTTGAATTACATGAATTTAGTTTTTGATAAATCTAATACCTTATATGTGCAAAAGCTTGTCATAATATCTTTATAATATTAAGAACGTTACTCTAGTAACATGATAGTAACATATGAACCCGAGTAGAAACGAAATCATATAAAGGACTAAAAGTGAAAATTTTATTGAGCTATCTTCAAAAATTAATATCTCAAAATCTAACAGGAATTAGGAAGAGGTCATCAAGATGACTTTGTTAGTATTTAAGATAACAAAAATATAGGAAAAAGAATCAGGCCATTTGGAGTTGTAACGAAGGAGTTATGAAGGTTTTAAAATGGCCCAAAAGTGACAAAAATGACCAAGGAGTCATTTTCAAGGGTTAATAACAGAAAATCCATCAGGATACATACCAAGGTCAGTAGATGAAAGTTGTAGAGCTCATTCTCAGCTTTCTAGAGGTGTAAAGTATGTAACATTTGGACATCATATGAAGGAGTTATGCCCTAGTAAAGTCAAGGAAGAATAAAGAGAAAAGCTGGAAACTTCTTTGGACTAAGATGACTCGTCTTAGTCTTATAGAATCGAGTAAAACTTAGACTAAGAAGACTCGTCTTAGTCTTATAGAATCGAGTAAAACTTAGACTAAGAAGACTCGTCTTAGTCTTAAGTCTGGAATAAGGGCAATTTCGTAATTTTTGATTTAAAAATCAACCACCTGTTCTTTAAGTCTGTGGGTCTCGTTTTTTCCCTGATTACGCAAAAACGAAATCAGAAAGAGAGGAGGGAAAGAGAAATCGGGTAGAAGCAAAAACACACACACACACACCTGTCGATTGTGTGTGTGTGCGCGAGTTTGAGAGTGAGCAAGGAGAGTGATGGGCTGGAAAACTATTTTCGAGCAGGAGGGTGCAAAGGAGGGCTGCAATAGCAGTGTTGCTTGAAGACAGTCGCGAGGAAGACGAAGTGCAACGCCGGCGGCGCCGATTCCGGCACTCTCGGTGGTCGGCGGCGACTAGGGGAGGTCGGGAAACCTTCTGAGTTGATTTCTTGCTTAATCCTTTGATCAATTTCAACAAAAATCGGGTCTTTGGGTAGAAATCAGAAAGGTATATTTAATTTTTAGTAAACCCTAGCTCCTAAAACCCGAAAATTGTACATGCATGTCGAAATCTAACATGGATTTTGGGTTCTTTTACTGTTGTGAGTTCAAAAACACATATCATAACTAACTTTTGAACATCTGAGACGGAATTATGAATGCATGCTAGTAAAGTGTTGATATTTGAGCACAAATCCTTGTTTCTTTCACTGTTATGGGTCAAAAGTTATAGGTATAATGAAGATTTTGAATATTGAGTTTGAATACCTTGGTACATATTGAGAAAAGTTGAATGAAGAACCACTGATTTTATGATCTTGATGGCTAAGTTATGGTAGAGATAATATGTTTTGGGCTAAATTTTTGTCAACACTTGATATAAGGAACTTGGTGCAAGTTAGTATTAAACATTTGAAATTGGACAATGGAATGGAATCGACATGATGGAATTATGATTCTTTGGATCAAAAACGTGTGAAGAACACACCATGTTAAAAGCTAAAAAGTTAGTGTATTCATATGTTGTAGTCTTTGATTTAAAAATGTTGAAATAGTATACTTATAAAGGACGCTTAAATTGTCGAAAGACTAAAATTGGAATATTTTAGAATAACGTAAATATTAAACTCTTCTAATAAGAGTTATAGGAACGAGACTCATTTAACATATGAAGTATGTTAACATTTGAATACATTACTAATTTCCTATATTATCGGTATAGACGTTAACGAGTGCTCGGAGGTAAACAAGGCAAGAGCTAGTGGAGTGTCGTAGCTAGACGAACCTAGCTACCAAGGTGAGTACATGAGGATTTTTCCCATCACGGGATACATGGCTTTAATAAGAAAAATGTTTACGGTTTTTGAAACTATAATTATGAAATTATGTGAGAATTTCCAAGATATGTTATATGCCTTAATATGCTTTTTCTTTAAAATATGGTGATATATATGATATGATTTTATACAAAGCTTGTGAAAAGTCAAACTAATAATATTTATATTATCACACATGCATCTCATGGCATTGTACTATTATTTTGTACAAAAGAAAAGCAGTATTTTGAGCATGCACGGAGTGTGAATGCATATGAGTCGAGTAAGGTCCGGACACGTCCCCGTAACGGGACAATAAGACTCTACTGGGATGGTACCTCCTGTCGCGAAGTAGAAGTCTCCTATGATGCCAAAATGGGGCGATTCGTTCTCCTGTTTTGGTAAGCTTAATAATCACGAAAAACGTGATTTGGTCTTTTTAGACCCTATGATGCGGTGAATAACCGTAAGCTATTGTCATAAATAATGACACGGTCTTTTTAAACCCATGATGCGGGTAGGAAGCCCGTTAGCTTGCATTAATGTGAGAATCATGCATTGCATGTGCATCTATTTTGTATGATTCGTATTGACATGAATATATTGTTTAAGTTTCAAAATTTACTATGAGTCTAAAACCCATGTAGCTCACGAGACGTTTCGTCTTACGTATTTTTTTTTTGTTTTAATGCCATGTATCTCAAGTTCAAGCTCGAAAGTTTAAGATGTCAAGACTGCTATGCTAGAATGCTTTTGGGAGATTAGATGGAGTGGAACATTATATAATCTCCAGCTTTTGTTTATGATCAATCCTCTCCTTGCTTGTTATGGTTTATTTGATATGAAATTGTAACGCCCGTGGTTGTGAACTTGCAAACTTGATGTTTTTGTGGAACCATATTTTAGTATTCATGTCTTATAGACATGAACGTATTGAAACCATAGCAATATGAAAACTTTCTAAAAACTATGTTAATGATCACGCCAATGCGCTTTTAACGTTATTAAGTTTAAAAAAAAATGGACAAATTTTTGGGGCGTTACAAGTTGGTATCAGAGTCATAGTTTAAGCGAATTAGGATTGGATCATTCCACTCCTAGGCTTAAACTTTGTAGTATTAGAAAAATAGCATTGCATGCCTTAAGCAATAAGACTTATAGGACACTTGAATTGTGTAGATGCCTGACTTTAGGCTGATGCCATGCTAATTGCTTATAATAGCTAAGCTAAGAATATATATATATATATATATATATATATATATATATATATATATATATATATACTATAAACCATATATAAATTACAAGTCTTTTAAGCACAAATGTCTTAATTTTTAAGATAGTACAACTTTGTGATGCATTGAAATTTAAGCGGTTATTTCAAATTTTGAATCTGTTGAAAAAAGATGTAAAATCCAATTAAGCGCGAAGCTTAAATTCGTTTCGAAATTTTTTGAAATCTCGATTGTTGCGCTTTGACTAACGCTTCATTATAAATTTTGATTACCTCATTTGAACCGGGAGAGACCAATTTTGAGAAACCCTAAAGTCATCTCAGCCACCTTAAACTCACAACTTCAGCCACTTTCAGGCTTATACCGTCGGAGGATAGTAGTGCCCCGACATAGCACATCCGTCACTACTAAACCCACCACCACTACTGCTACGTTGTTTCTAGGTTTGATATTCAGGTTTGCAACTCTTTCTCCCACTTTGCTCACCGCCTCACCCCATGCCTTCAACACCAAACCCGCCACCACCACTGCTAGGCTTATGATTCTAAGTTACATCGACACCACCACAACGACGCATCACATATGCACCACCACCACCACCGCAACGTGACAGCTACACACCGATGCCTCCCCCGATTTGCCTCACCACGCCTTCTTCAATCCTCCTGCCTCTACTTGTTTGACTGCTCACATCACCTGATTATGTGTTTTTGTATGCTTGGTGGCTGGTGCAACTGCTCATCAACCACCAGACACCGTTTCTCTCATGTCTTTTATGTATCATCTTCATTTGTATCTCTTTCTCATTCTCTCTTTATATTTCAGTTTAAAAACCTAGATTTATAATTTTTTTTTCTGAACTGCCTTTAAAAGTTACCCTTTCAACTGCAGGTATGTTTTCTTTAATGGATAAAAAATCGAGAATTATTCTCAAGAGAAATGGTTTCTGTTTTGAAGAAATGTTTATGGTTTTGAAAATCTGATGTTTGTTTGTTGCAAATATGGTATTCTTTGCTTTGTTGAAAATACGTGTTGTTTGTTAAAAATATATGATGTTCGTCTGTTAAAATCTTTGTTTGTTTGTTAAGTGACGTTGCAGATCTGGAAATATTTATTCTTAGAAAAAGATTCAGACTAAGTTTATTTTCATGTTTTCTACTAATCTGATGTAACATGGTAGTATTTGTGTATTAGGGAATGTATTAGAAGGTCTTTGTCCATTAAGCATCTTTCATTTAGATAAGTTTGATTTCTAATTTAACGTGATTGAGTCTCATCGTATTGAATTTCTTCAGCAACTTTGATTTCGACTTCTTCTCTTATTGTTGATTTATGGTAATAACGAACCAAGATCTGGTGTGCAGGTGGAAACTTCAACAAAAAATAAACGATTTTGATTTCTTTGCAGATGTTGGTTATTCTTTACATATCTTTGATAGTCTTTCTAGATCTTGAAGGCTTGAAGAACATGTGCATGGTTTTTGGTCTTGGGTTTTTCTAACAAGAAATAAACCATTTTGATTTCTTTTTGCAGGTGTTGATTTTTGGTTTTGGATTTCTAAGGTCTTTAGTTTTTGCTAATTTAAGTTTTATAGAGATATGAAGAATAGGTGTTAAATATCTCTCTTTTTATTTATGAAGTGGTAAATATATTATGGAGCCTGATGACCTACTATTATTTCTTTTTCTTTTTTGATTTTGATTTGAATGTTGATGGCTATTGCGTGTATGAATCTGTTTGTATGTACGGAGTTAATTCTGAAATTTTATTTATTAAACTTTTATTTATTGTTTGTTTAGATTCTAGAGCTTTGAGTTGCGGGACTTTTTGTCGATTGTATGTATTTGTTCTGTCAAATGCTTTTCTGTTTTAATCGTTGTCTTTTTTTTATTGTTTTGATTAGATTTTTGAAGTTTATCCCTCTTTTTGAGTAGTTTGCTTCTTGAATAATTTAAAAAGTTTAAAATTTTGAAAAGTTTGAAAAGTTTGAAAATTGAATAATTTGAATAATTTGTAAAGTTTGAAAGTATAAATAATTTAAAATTTTCGAAATTTGAAAATTTTTGAAAATTTTCAAAAATTTGAATAATTTGAAAATTATGAAAATTTTAATAATTTCGAAAAATTTGAAAAATTTGAAAATTTTCGAAATTTAAAAATTTTGAATAATATGAAAAGTTTGAAAATTTTGGAAATTTGATAATTTCGAAAAGTTTGAAAATTTTAAAATAAGATAATCTTAAAATTTTTAATAATTTGAAAAATGTGAAAATTTTGAGTTATTTTGAAAATTTTGAATAATTTAAAATTTTCGAAATTTGAAAATTTGAAAATTTTGAATAATTTAAAAAGTTTGAAAATCACCGGTTAGATGCCTACGTGAACTCCAGGTCAGCTTCAAATTGCAATAAGAAGGAGAAAATCTTTTTTTATCAAATAAAGTCTCAAATCGAAGCTGTAAACCCAAAAAGGTAATAAACCCTAACCTTCGTCAATGTCTTCAAGCGGCAAACCCTCCAAGTCGAAGACTTCAAACAGAAAACCCTCTGAATCGGTGTCATCTTGTTCATGTTTTATTGAAGCTGCATCTAACTCTGAACCTGCGACTCGATGCTATTGCAAAAAAACCATTGAGAGTGAAAACATCCTGGATGGTGGATAACCCTAGGAGAAGGTTCATAAATTGCCCCGGACTCTTTGGTAATTCAGGACTATGTATCCATTCGTTGTTTTAATTTGAACATATATGTATTTTCATTGTATAATTTTATTTACAAATTTGTAATTAAAATTTTTTTATAAAAAGATTCCAGGTAAGGGATGTAAATTCTTTGAGTGGATTGACCATGAAAATGACGATGCACATTTACAAATGGAATTGGAGAAGATGAAGTGGAGCATAATGAAGTATAGAGTTCTTGTAATCATTTTGATTGTAGTTGTGGTAAAATTGTGGTAAAATCATGATTCGTCTGTAACTGATGCACGTCTAAGGCAAGAGTGTTTTAGGAGATTAATGACAGAAAGGTAAATCAGAAGCAGTTGTAATGTACATTGCCTTTTATCTATATTTTGTCAAAGAATGTAATCTTGCAGCTTAATGTAATGTTCCAATACCTTTTTTATATATTTTGGTTCAGAATGTAGGCAATCTTCCATTTCATTGCAGCTTAATGTAATGCTCCAATGCCTTTTATCTAATGTAATATTCCATTTCATTGCCAATTATAGCATATGACGAAAAGGGGAGGAGACAAAGAATTTACAATCAAATTATTCTTTTATAAACGAATATATTCATATAATTTTGTTCAAATTGTTTCTAATTTACAGTGGTTTTTATGATTGTAGGTGTCCATGTAGATCACTTGTAGATCACACCGATGTGTGTAGTATAGCATTCTACTTCTATTATTGTTGTTATTATAGCATTGTACTTTTCTTAAATGCGAGTTCTGCCCAAACGAAATGTTTACTTTGGAAGATTATGGCAGTGTACTATAATTAAATGCGAGTTCTCCCAAAACAAAATGTTTACTTTGTCTATTTTTTTTGGATTATTGCATTACACTTCTATTATTGTTGTTATTATAGCATTGAACTTTCCTTAAATGCGAATTCTGCCCAAACTAAGCATTTACTTAGTTTTATTTTTTTCGGATTATAGCGTTGTACTTTTTGTTTTTACAAAATTTGTTAGATTTAAGAATTTTTACAGTTTTGGTCTGAAAAATTGTTTTGCTACTTGCCCCTTTGTTTACTTTGTCTTTTGTTCAGATTATAGCATTCTACTTCTATTTATTATTTCATTGCAAAATATCTCTATAGTTCCAAACCGATTTCTAAAAGTTTTTTCCATTTTTGGTCCCACACTCTTGGGTATTTACCATCCCCTATATCGTTGGAAAGGTAATCAATCGCCCTAAAAGAAATTAATCACTCTCATATTCGTCAACTCCCCCTCCATCTGCAACCTAAAACCTAAAAAGTAATTGCCGAAACAAAACTATTTGCCGCCGCTGCATTGTGCGGGTACGCAGCTAGTATATATATATATATATATATATATATATATATATATATATATATATATATATATATATGTTATGGAATATTAAAGAATGCAAAATTTTATAGAAAAGATGCATACGAGAAGCGGTCAAGGGTCACGCAACGACGATCAAGAGGCTAACCGGGCGCCTCTCAATGTGAATCAGCGACTTCAAGCCGAGGCGGGTGGCAATGCTGGGGATAACCCCGATCCCGCTCCGGTTACAATGGAAGCAATACAAAAGCTTCTAAATGAAATGCAAGAGAAAAACAAAACGGAACTACATCAAATTCTTGATGAACGTTTGGGAACCCGTTCCCACTCTCATACTGAAACCTCTGCACGGAGTAAGACTCCTGATAATGAACCGCCATCTCAAAACTCTACTCAAGGTAGTACTCAAATTGCTCAACCAAAGAGGGAATGTACTTTCAAAGAATTCATGACGTGCAGACCTAAGGAGTATGAGGGTGTTCATGACCCTAAAGTGACAATGCGCTGGATTAACGAAATGGAGCAAATTCTAAAGATTTGTCGTTGTGATGAGGAGCAGAAGGTACTATTTGCTTCTCAAATGTTGAAAGGTGATGCTTTAACTTGGTGAAATGCGATTAGTCATGCATTCGAGAATGATAACACTCCTCCCTTATCGTGGGAAGAGTTTGTTGGGTGGCTAAAGACAAAGTACTGTTCGACCCGAAACATAGAAAAGCTTGTTGATGAATTCTTTGCACTCCGCAAGGGCAATACCACTATCGACGACTACACCAAGAAGTTCACAGATATGCTACCATTTCTCCAAGAAACTCTCCCTACGGAGTGAGGCCGTATTAATCGTTACCTTCACAGTCTACCTGCTGAGTATATGGTGGAAGTGAGGAAAGCGAATACCCTTGATGAGGCAATCCTTGCAGCCCAGAGTGTTGAAGATATGATTCTGAAGCGAACTCAGGAGAGACAAGCCTTTGGTGAGAAGCGAAAGCAAAGTAGTCATTCAGGCTCAAATAAAAAGGGGAAGTATTCTTCGGGGAGCACGACGAAAGGCAATCCTAAAGATTGTCAAAAGTGTGGAAAAAGGCACGATGGAGAATGCAAAAAGGGGTCACTAGATTGTTACAACTGTGGGCGTACTGGCCATAAAGCTAAAGACTGCAAGGTGAAGGATCTCAAAGATGTTGAATGTTTTTCTTGCCACGAGAAAGGACATTACAGTTCCAACTGTCCGAAGAAGGGAAATGAAACATTGATGTCAACGGCAAACAAGAAAACGGAACCAACAAAAGTGAAAGGAAGGGCTTTTCAGATGACGTTGGAAGAAGCCAAGGAAACGCATGATGTGGTCGCAGGTACACTGCTCGTAAACTCCTTACCTGCGCATGTACTCTTTGATTCGGGAGCAAATTACTCCTTTGTGTCGCATGAATTTTGTAAGCATTTTAGCATACCACTAAAGCCCTTAGATGTCGCATATGTCATAGAGATCGCCAATGGAGAGTTTGTGACGGTGAGGCATGTATTCGAAAAATGTCTTGTCGAAATTAACAGGAAGGTCTTTAAGTCAAACTTGTTACCGATTGGGATCAAGGGATTCGACATAGTATTAGGAATGAATTGGCTAGGAATGTATGATGCTGAGATACTTTGTGGCAAGCGCATGGTGGCAATCAAAGCACCCGATGGTGGCAAAGATTATGTTTACGGTGAACGCCATAATAATATGCAAAGTTTAATTACCGCAACCAAAGCTCGACGATGCCTTCTTAAAGGATGTAATTCCTTTATTGCCTATGTGATGGATGGTTAGAAAGAAAAGCAGAAAATAGAAGATGTGAAGGTGGTTCAGGAATTTCCAGAAGTTTTTCCCGATGACTTACCCGGTCTACCACCCGTCCGACAAGTCGAGTTTCGAATCGATCTTGTATCAGGGGCAAACCCTATTGCTCGAGCTCCTTATCGTTTGGCCCCCACTGAAATGCAAGAGCTTATGGCTCAATTCCATGAACTTCTCGAAAAGGGATTCATTCGTCCTAGTTCATCCCCGTGGGGCGCACCTATCTTATTTGTCAAAAAGAAAGATGGGTCAATGCGCATGTGCATTGACTATCGAGAGCTTAACAAAGTGACTGTCAAAAACCGGTACCCCTTGCCGCGCATAGATGACTTGTTTGATCAACTCCAAGGAGCCGATTATTTCTCAAAAATCGATCTTCGTTCGGGATACCACCAAGTACGTGTGAGGGATTATGACATCGAGAAAACTGCCTTTCGAACCCGATATGGTCATTATGAGTTTCTTGTAATGCCGTTCGGTCTCACGAATGCTCCAGCAGTCTTCATGGACCTGATGAACAGGGTTTGCAAACCTTTCCTTGATAAGTCCGTCATCGTTTTTATTGACAACATTTTGGTCTACTCAAAGAGCGCGAAGGAGCACGAGACGCATTTGCGCGAGATTCTGCAAACCTTGAAGGATGAAAAGTTATATGCACAATTTTCAAAACGTGAATTTTGGTTGCGTGAAGTGCAATTCTTGGGTCATGTTGTTTCTCGAGAAGGTGTCAATGTTGACCCTACAAAAATTGAGGCAGTTATGAAATGGGAACCCCCAAAAACTCCCACTAAGGTTAGGAGCTTCCTCGGGCTAGCTGGTTGTTATCGACGGTTTATCCAAGATTTCTCCAAAATCATGGTGCCGTTGACCCAACTAACGAGGAAAGAAGTGAAGTTTGTATGGGACAAGAACCAACAAGAAGCCTTTGAAACTTTGAAGAAGAAATTATGTGAAGCCCCTGTGTTGTCCCTACCCGAAGGTATGGATGATTTTGTAGTATATAGAGATGCATCCGCTAAAGGCCTTGGTTGTGTACTGATGCAACGAGGCAAGGTCATTGCTTATGCCTCAAGATAATTGAAGGACGCGGAAACCCGTTACACTACTCATGACTTAGAGTTAGCTGCAATCGTTTTTGCTCTCAAGATTTGGAGGCATTACCTTTTTGGTACCAAATGCAAGTTGTACACTGATCATAAAAGCCTTCAATACATTTTTACGCAAAAAGTGTTAAATATGAGGCAAAGTCGGTGGATTGAACTCATTAATGATTACGACTGTGAAATCTTGTACCACGAAGGTAAGCCCAATGTGGTAGCTGATGCTTTAAGTAGAAAAGTTCATGAAAGAACTATTAAAGGAAGATCTATGAGAATCGAAGTGGTGTCAAGTCTAATTCAAAAGATTAAGGAGGTCAAAGATGAGGCCATGAAAGAAGAAAACGTCAAGAAAGAGAAGCTTGGAAAGAAGATTGAGTTCGAATCAAACACTCAAGGGTTAAAAACCCACAAGGGACGAATTTGGGTCCCCAAGCATGGAGGAATGCGAAAGGTAGTCTTAGATGATTCCAACAAATCCAAGTATTCCATCCATCCAGGAGGAACTAAGATGTATCGTGACTTAAGAAGACAGTTTTGGTGGCCTGGAATGAAGCCAAGAATAGTGAAGTACATCTCCAAATGTTCCACTTGTGCTCAAGTCAAGGCGGAGCACCAAGTACGATACGGAAAGATACAATCACTTCAGATCCCAGCTGGGAAATGGGATGATGTTACTATGGATTTTCTTATGGGATTGCCAAGAACAAGCAAAGGACATAATGCCATATGGGTTATTGTTGATAGATTAACCAAAAGTGCACTCTTCCTGGCTATTAAAGAGACCACTTCTTTAAAAGAACTTGCTAAGATCTATGTGGATGAAGTGGTGAGACTTCATGGGGCACCATTGACTATAGTGTCAAATCGAGATGCTAGATTCACTGCAAGGTTTTGGCAGGTACTGCAAGAAGCATTAGGGTCAAAACTACACTTGAGTACAGCTTATCACCCCCAAACTGATGGTCAAAGCGAAAGAACTATCCAAACATTGGAAGACATGCTTCGTGCATGTGTGATTGATTTTGGCGGGAGATGGGATGATCATCTACCCTTAGTTGAATTCTCTTACAATAATAGCCACCACTCAAGCATTGGAATGCCACCTTTTGAGGCGTTGTATGGGAGGAAGTGTAGAACTCCCCTTTGTTGGCTTGAAGCAAGAGATAATAAACTTACAGGTCCCGACATTGTTGCAGTCACTAATGAAAAGATTAAGGCCATACAAGCAAATATGAAGGCGGCCCAGGATCGACAAAGGAGCTACGCGAGCTTAAAACAAAGATCTTATGACTTGAATGTAGGTGACTTGGTGATGCTGAAAGTTTCACCCTAGAAAGGGGTGATGAGGTTCGGTAAGAAGGGCAAGTTGAGTCCAAGATATGTTGGTCCTTTTAAAATCTCAAAAGTTGTTGGAACACAAGCTTTTAAACTGGAACTACCACAAGAGCTTCAAGGTATTCATGACACTTTTCATGTGAGTTACTTGAAGAAGTACTTTGGGAAGGAGGAATTGACAATCCCTTGGAAAGAATTGAAGGTTGACGAGAAAAAGAGGTTGGTAGAAGAACCCGAAGCAATTTTGGAGCTCAAGACCAAGAAGTTAAGGAATAAGGAAATTGACTTAGTCTTGGTCAAGTGGAAGCATTCCCTTGGTGCCAATTTTACATGGGAGACAAAAGATGAAATGATGAGGAGATACCCCAAACTTGTGGACTACAATTCGATTCCGAGGACGGAATCCGCTTAAGGGGGAGGTAATTGTGACAACTAAAACTTTCTTGAATTACATGAATTTAATTTTTGATAAATCTAATAGCTTATATGTGCAAAAACTTGTCATAATATCTTTATAATATTAAAAACGTTACTCTAGTAACATGATAGTAACATATGAACCCGAGTAGAAACGAAATCGTAAAAAGGACTAAAAGTGAAAATTTTATTGAGCTATCTTTAAAAATTAATATCTCAAAATCTAACAGGAATTAGGAAGAGGTCATCAAGATGACTTTGTTAGTATTTAAGATAACAAAAATATAGGAAAAAGAATCGGGCCATTTGGAGTTGTAACGAAGAAGTTATGAAGGTTTTAAAATGGCCCAAAAGTGACAAAAATGACCAAGGAGTCATTTTCAAGTAGACCTGGCAATGGAGCGGGTTTGGAGCGGATCGGCATTGATCCAAACCCGTTTATCAAATTTCAAAAGTTAACCCAAACCCGATCCGTAACCCGCAGGGTTTTGAATAATCAAACCCATACCCTTATCTACTGGATCAACGGATACCCAAACCCGATCCGTAACCCGCATTGTAACAAATATAACATGAATCACATTTTTGCTCAATACTTATAAAATAATTTTTTTCATAATAAAAAAACGTCTAATGATATTCACGATCCACGAATCAGGATTTGGAATGACTCCTGATTGCATGTCGGCTATACCTTTGATGTCCCGTAATTGTAAAATAATTAATTTATATATAATAAATTTATTTTAATACAATTTTATACGGGGCGGGTTATTAACGGAGCGGATCGATAGTGATCCAAACCCAACCCTTTTATTTAGCGGGTTAACGGGTACGGGTCATTAGCGGGTTAACGGATCATAAATAACGATCCAAACCCAAATATTTTGTACGGGTTTCGAGCGGATCAGGGTCAAAACCCGCTCCATTGCCAGATCTATTTTCAAGGGTTAATAACGGAAAATCCATCAAGATACAGACCAAGGTCAGTAGATGAAAGTTGTAGAACTCATTCTCAGCTTTCTAGAGGTGTAAAGTATGTAACATTTGGACATCATATGAAGGAGTTATGCCCTAATAAAGTCAAGGAAGAATAAAGAGAAAAGCTGGAAACTTCTTTGGACTAAGATGACTCGTCTTAGTCTTATAGAATCGAGTAAAACTTATACTAAGAAGACTCGCCTTAGTCTTATAGAATCGAGTAAAACTTAGACTAAGAAGACTCGTCTTAGTCTTAAGTCTGGAATAAGGGAAATTTCGTAATTTCTGATTTAAAAATCAGCCACCTGTTCTTTAAGTCTGTGGGTCTCGTTTTTTTCCCTGATTACGCAAAAACGAAATCAAAAAGAGAGGAGGGAAAGAGAAATCGGGTAGAAGCAAAAACACACACACACACACCTGTCGATTGTGTGTGTGTGCGCGAGTTTGAGCGTGAGCAAGGAGAGTGACGGGCTGGAAAGCTATTTTCGAGCAGGAGGGTGCAAAGGAGGGCTGCAATAGCAGTGGTGCTTGAAGACAGTCGCGAGGAAGACGAAGTGCAGCGCCGGCGGTGCCGATTCCGGCACTCTCGGTGGTCGGCGGCGACTAGGGGAGGTCGGGAAACCTTCTGAGTTGATTTCTTGCTTAATCCTTTAATCAATTTCAGCAAAAATCGGGTCTTTGGGTAGAAATCAGAAAGGTATATTTTATTTTTAATAAACCCTAGCTCCTAAAACCCGAAAATTGTACATGCATGTCGAAATCTAACATGGATTTTGGGTTCTTTTACTGTTGTGAGTTCAAAAACACATATCATACCTAATTTTTGAACATCTGAGACGGAATTATGAATGCATGCTAGTAAAGTGTTGAGATTTGAGCACAAATTCTTGTTTCTTTCACTGTTATGGGTCAAAAGTTACAGGTATAATGAAGATTTTGAATATTGAGTTTGAATACCTTGGTACATATTGAGAAAAGTTGAAATAAATGAAGAACCACTGATTTATGATCTTGATGGCTAAGTTATGGTAGAGATAATCTGTTTTGGGCTAAATTTTTGTCAACACTTGATATAAGGAACTTGGTGCAAGTTAGTATTAAACATTTGAAATTGGACAATGGAATGGAATCGACATGATGGAATTGTGATTCTTTGGATCAAACACGTGTGAAGAACACACCATGTTAAAAGCTAAAAAGTTAGTGTATTCATATGTTGTAGTCTTTGATTTAAAAATGTTGAAATAGTATACTTATAAAGGACGCTTAAATTGTCGAAAGACTAAAATTGGAATATTTTAGAATAACGTAAATATTAAACTCTTCTAATAAGAGTTATAGGAACGAGACTCATTTAACATATGAAGTATGTTAACATTTGAATACATTACTAATTTCCTATATTATCGGTATAGACGTTAACGAGTGCTCGGAGGTAAACAAGGCAAGAGCTAGTGGAGTGTCGTAGCTAGACGAACCTAGCTACCAAGGTGAGTACATGAGGATTTTTCCCATCACGGGATACATGGCTTTAATAAGAAAAATGTTTACGGTTTTTGAAACTATAATTATGAAATTATGTGAGAATTTCCAAGATACGTTATATGCCTTAATATGCTTTTTCTTTAAAATATGGTGATATATATGATATGATTTTATACAAAGCTTGTGAAAAGTCAAACTAATAATATTTATATTATCACACATGCATCTCATGGCATTGTACTATTATTTTTTACAAAAGAAAAGCAGTATTTTGAGCATGCACGGAGTGTGAATGCATATGAGTCGAGTAAGGTCCGGACACGTCCCCGTAACGGGACAATAAGACTCTACTGGGATCTGTCGCGAAGTAGAAGTCTCCTATGATGCCAAAATGGGGCGATTCGTTCTCCTGTTTTGGTAAGCTTAATAATCACGAAAAACGTGATTTGGTCTTTTTAGACCCTATGATGCGGTGAATAACCGTAAGCTATTGTCATAAATAATGACACGGTCTTTTTAGACCCCATGATGCGGGTAAGAAGCCCGTTAGCTTGCATTAATGTGAGAATCATGCATTGCATGTGCATCTATTTTGTATGATCCGTATTGACCTGAATATATTGTTTAAGTTTCAAAATTTACTATGAGTCTAAAACCCATGTAGCTCACGAGACGTTTCGTCTTACGTATTTTTTTTGTTTTAATGCCATGTATCTCAGGTTCAAGCTCGAAAGTTTAAGATGTCAAGACTGCTATGCTAGAATGCTTTTGGGAGATTAGATGGAGTGGAACATTATATAAGCTCCGGCTTTTGTTTATGGTTAATCCTCTCCTTGCTTGCTATGGTTTATTTGATATGAAATTGTAACGCCCGTGATTGTGAACTTGCAAACTTGATGTTTTTGTGGAACCATATTTTGGTATTCATGTCTTATAGACATGAACGTATTGAAACCATAGCAATATGAAAACTTTCTAAAAATTATGTTAATGATCACGCCAATGCGCTTTTAACGTTATTAAGTTTAAAAAAAATGGACAAATTTTTGGGGCGTTACAATTTTTGGTTCTACAAGTGAAACCTTGTGCAAAGAATTTGAGCTGGTAATGAAGAAAAGCTTCGAGATGAGTTCATTGGGTGAGATGACAATGTTCCTTGGGTTACAAGTTAAACAAAGTTCAACAGGTATCTTGCTTCATCAAGCGAAGTATGTGGAGGATATTCTTGCAAAGTTCGATTTCAATGATTCGAAAGAGGCTAACACTCCAATGGCTGAGCGACCTCTGTTATCTTCAGACTCAGATGACGAATCTGTCGATCAAACTTATTATCGTTCGATGATCGGTTTGCTGATGTATCTGACTGCTAGCATAATGGATATCGTTTTGCAATTTGCCAATGCGCTCGATATCAAGCTAATCCTAAACCTTCCCATCTTGATGCTGTCAAACGGATCTTTAGATACCTCAAAGGGAGGCCTAAATTTGGTCTCTGGTATCCAAAGAACCGTGAATTTGATCTTTATGCTTTTTCAGATATCAACTATAGAGGGTGTGAGATTGACAGAAAGTCCACTAGTGCTGGATGTCAGTTTCTAGGAGACAGACTGATCTCATGGCAATGCAGAAAGCAACAGACCAATGATGTTCTTTTTATAAATAAGTAGTTTTGATGTAAAGATAATAACGACATATTTATTTAGACCATTTTAATTACGTAAACATTTACATTTACATTTGTTTGTTGTACAACATCATATGACAAAAATGTTTTACGACTATTTTAGTAAAAATGTATTTTCATGTCTTTTGTCAAAAGATCATATAGGGTACCATATTTATGACTATTTCACCAACAAAGTAAAATATGAAGATTTGTTGGTGACAAAGGTGTGTAAAAGTCTTGCATGTTATTTTCTTAAGCTAAGTATGTATTTTAGTTTATTATAACACATTTTTGTGCCAATCACTTTTATAGTAAGATGACCAAACATATGAACAAGTCATATTTCAAGAACAAAGCATGCATGTTTAAGACTTGTATTCTCCCACATAAAAACACTTAAAAAGAGTAGAAAAGTGGGGTATGAAATCACCATTGAAGCGTGAATTTGGTTTAGAACCGAGAATGATCGCGTCCGAGAAGTGCCTTATGGTGGCCAACGGTGGTGGAGCGGCGGCGAGACGGTGGTCGGCGGTGGTGGAGCGGTGGCCGGAGGTGGTGTGGGAGGGGTGTTTTAGGCCGATAATAAGAGAGAAAAAGAGAGAGGGTGGGATATCTAGTCAAGTGTAAAGAGGTGATGCATCTTATTTATATGGATTGGAGAGTATGACCCTTTTATTTGTTTATTATAACTTTGAAATCATACCTCTAGGTGTTAGGGTGATGGTGATGAAGGGAGGTGGTGTGACCAGTGGTTGGGGGGTGGGGGTGGGGTTTTTGCCTTTTATAATTTATACGCAAGTGTTATATAAATGTGGGTGTTTTTATAAAACGCGGTAAAACGTTTTGCGTATTTTTATATGTTTTGGGAGATATAATTACTAATAAATATGTTAATCAACATTAATCATAAAAATATTAGTAAACATCTATTTAGATTGTTTCCCAATACGTTAGGCAAAGATATACGCGTTTAAGCGCGGTATTCTTCCGAATACGCGGTATCTGGCATTTTACCGGAAAAATAATCGAGCTATGAAATTAAATACTAGACATATTATGCTTCATAATATGTGTTCCGTTATTTCATTTTTTATGTTTAAGGCACCACGTAATGTATTTTAGTGCCCAATTCATGCATACGTTTATTGTTCCCAGCGATTGAACTGCCGTAACTTTTACATGCGAACTCCGTTTTCGACGATCTATGTGTATACGGATTCGTAAGCATGAACACATGGTGTTATCAATATTATTTATACCAAAATAATATTTGTGTGTTTATCGAATTTCCACGCTACTGAAATTTATTATACGTATTCATAGCGTTTACTCAATAATTGACTTCAAATAACGTATGTAGTATTATAATATCCAATAATACACCGTAAAGGTTATGAAAATTACATTTCAACGTTTTGACCTAATGTACACTTTGGTTGACTTCAGTTGACTTTTGTTGACCAATTTTGACAGTTGTCACATAAGTATTTCGACGTTCCAATTGGATGTGCATATGTCAACGGTAAAACTATTAATATGTTGTATTACATAAATCTAACAAAATATGTCATAATGGAAACATTAGGCTTTATTGTGGAAGATTAATATTTATTAAGTCTGTACTTTGCACTATTGGAAATGATATTTTATTGAGGTTTAATGATCCTATGAGAGTGTTGAAGGAATTTGAAAGATTCAAAAGTAATGTTATATATATATATATATATATATATATATATATATATATATATATATATATATATATATATATATATATATATATATATATATATATATATATATATATATATATATATATATATATATATATATATATATATAGTCCATTTCAAGAATGAACCAAATTTTTCCTAGGAACCTAGGAACCAATTCTGATTGGTTGAAACATAAAAGGGCATGATGGTCATTTAACAAATCACATTTAATTCTGAATTTTTTATTTTTGGCAACAACCATAACCATCTCCTAAAATTAAGGATACTAAAAATCAAATTTTTGAATTTGAAAAGAAGAAAATTTCAAAATATTTTCGAAATATTAAAAAAAATAAAAATTTTAATTTTTTTTTAAAAAAACTAGATTTTGGATTTGTTTTTTATAAAATACGATATGGCAATTTTTAACAGAATGCATATATGCATATTTAAGAAAATGCATATATGCATTATATTCAAAGATGCATATGTACATATTTCTGATATGGCTGTTTTTAACAGAATGCATATATGCATTATATCCAAATATGCATATGTGCACATTCGATACCTTTTCATAAAAACACACAAAATATCCATATTTCATAATGTTGAGATAAAATTAACAAAAATATTCAAACACGAAGCATAAACACGACCATTTTATTAAAAAACAACATAAAAATAACATACATTCATTTTAGCCTATATAACCCTAAACTAAAAAACAAAGCAATACAACAAAAAATCAAAAATATCTTCATTTGTTCATCCTTAATTGTCATGTAGTCTTCGGTTTATCTTCACTTCTTCGAATTACTCGGCAAAGTCTTCAAAATCTACAAAAATTTTAGTAAAAATGCATACATATATGCACAAAAGCATATGCATATATGCACATATGCACATACATATATGCACATATGCACATATATGTATATGAACAAATGCACATATACACGTGCGTATATGCACATATACAAGTGCGTATATGCACATACGCACATACGTATACACACATAATCACATACGTATATGTACATATACACATACATGTACAAATAATCACATACATATATCTGCATATGTGCATACGTATATTCACATACATATTTAATAAAAATGCATACATATATGCACAAATGCATATACATATATGCAGATATGCACATACATATATGCAAATATGCACATACACATATATGAACAAATGCACGTATACACATACGTATATGCACATACGCACATACGTATACACGCATAATCACATACGTATATGTACATATGCATATACAGATACAAATAATCACATACGTATATCGGCTGAATCAATATGCACAAGTAAAATTACATTCAATTTCTACTAACCTGTTTTTCGCGAATATCGGCTGAATTGAGAAGAAAAGAACTGGTTAAAAGTAAAAGATCCTCGGTTTCTTCAAACTCTGCTATTGGTGTTGGTGTCCTCGTTGACGGGATGGTGGATGACGAACCGTTTGACGATCCTTCTGGTGGTTCCATTCCAAATGTCCCGTCTCCGGTTGTTGTCGAAACATGAAAAATTCCAAATCATGAAACAAAGTACCAGGTACCATAACACCTTATTTTGGTTAAGAACATCATGCATACATACATACATGACATAAATTAAATGAACATGAGTAATCAAATCCGTGAATCAGAAACAAAAGTGATGATACAAGTTCCAATAGACAGAAAGAGAAGTACAATCTTGGAAGGTGGAATTAGAATTTGAGAGAGACTGGTCAAAGGCAGCGGCCATGCCCATATTCACAGACCACAGATTGGTGTCGTGTCCACATCGACTGTGAGATAGCTCAAAGCTATCTGAAATTTCCTACTGATATTAAGAATCTGAAACCATGTGAGAATCGAGAATTTGAGTTTGATGACTTTGCAGAGTGGAATCGAGAAATTGAATCAAGAAATCAAACTCACCTCCAAGCTATATATTCTTTCAGACATTCTATCAAACACCTGTTGTGCTTTACTAATTCACAGTCACACAATTAGTTTTGACCCACATTTGGGCAATTTCGATTTAGTCCCAAAGATGAAAGAAATAACTAGATTAGGAAAAATGAAAGAAAGAACGAGAACATACTCTTTTGTTATGTCGAGTAGACCTTTGAGGAAGATGCGATGATGTTATCGGGGGAAATCAAAACTTGAGGAAGATGCGTCAATTTCAGAATGGTAAGGAAGAACCGGTGAGTTAGCGACTGGACTCGAGGGTTGTATCAGAACGTGGTGTGGAAAAACGACTTGTGAATGGAGACGGTGGTGCTGCTGATCTCTGTGTTGGAGAGGTAAGTTCACTGTGTTGGAAAGGTAGGTTCATGTGAGAGGTGGAGGTCTCGATCTGCCGTTGATCAATTGCAGGTTTCACTTGGATTATCTCAATTGCAGGTCTCGCCTTTCGTATGATGAAGAAATTGGTGACGGTGAGGGAGAAAGATACGTGAAGTCGATTTAGGGTTTGGAGAGAGAGAGAGAGCGTGAGAGAGAAAGAGAGAGGAGATACGATTTTAATGCTTCGTTTCCTATTTAATTAGAGTTTCCAGAATTGATTTCTTTTTTATACCCAAATTGCCCCTAATTCTTTTTTAAAAATTCAAATATATAATAGAAATTAATATTAATTACAAAACTGCCACCTTGCATCATAACCCTTGATTTTTTTGATTTAGTGGCTAAGAATTGGTTCCTAGGTTCCTAGGAAAATAATGGTTCCCATTTGATATTTAGTCTCTATATATATATATATATATATATATATATATATATATATATATATATATATATATATATATATATATATATATATATATATATATATATATATATATATATATATATATATATATATATATATATATATATATATATATATATATTATAGCATTACCCTTCTCTCAAAAAGCTCAAAAACATCGATAGAAATATGGATGTTACCGAAATATCAACCGATTGAATAAAGTTTGGGTCTTAAATTCAAAATTCGACATGGAGCTGTCATCGTTCCAAAAAAACATTTATTTCATCAACCAAAATCCACACTCCATGGTTAGCTAATTCCATGATGCGACACTCCATGGTTAGCTAATTCCAAATATTTTTCCTGCTCTTCAAAAGCCCAAAAGAATGTAGTTGATGCTCCCACATCAATAGCATGAGTAGAAATAGAGGCTACGTCTTATTCTTGAGTTACGTCCTTTTTCATGTGTTGATCAATTGAAAAATCCATGTCTTATTCCTTGTAATTTGTAATTTTGATAAGGCTAGTTTCATGTTAGTTTTGCGCTTTGAATAAAATCATTATTCGGTTGTTTTAGGAAAAAATGAATATGTATATAACTATTTTGTTTTGTTTATAATGGGAGGTAATTTATATATTTATTAAACAATGACATGATTTTATCTTGCAATATAGCATATTCAACATTGTAATTTCAAGAACTAAAATTTTATTATATATAATGATAACGTCATACTAAAAAATAAATTTGGATTAAAAATTTATCCAAGAGACATAATTTGTTTATTTTAAAATGTCCCTTAAACTAGCATATTGTTTTATTTGAAACAAAAGTAATATTGACAACGATACTTTATTTACTTCAATACTCATTTATCCATAGAAGAGAAGTTACATTTTTGTATTACAACACTTTTCAATTCCCATACATTTTGTCATACATACAGCAGCAGAAACTTCAAACTAGCATATTTTTTATTTGAAAAAAAAGAAATATTTATCAATCCATATAAGAGGAGTTACATTTTTGTTTTACAACATTTTTTAGCTGCCTCACATTTTTTCTGACATGCAGCCTTAGAACCATCATAACACACGCCCAAGGGCCCACAACAACACCATTGATCATCTGATGGGGTGCAATCATAAGTATCACATCGAAGTTTTTCGGGTGTAATAACATCATTGATGTCGCTGATCGTAATTTTGCTACCTAATAAACCAAAAATGACACCATTAGCTATGAAAAATTGAAATTAAAAAGATGCAATATTTGAACAATAAAAAACTAATAGGAACTCTACATTGGTGACAAACAAGCAATACGAGAAAAGTTAAACAAAAGACGATCATATGTGATTCAAACCGTCTTGTCATTATGTTGATTGCTCTCTTTGAGTACTTTTACTTATTTCTAATATGTAGAGGTTTTAATGGACCATGATTCTAAGAAAACATATATTTATATATACGTTTAAGGGGAGTGTGTAGGAATTTTTTCTTTTTCAATATATATATATATATATATATATATATATATATATATATATATATATATATATATATATATATATATATATATATATATATATATATGTATATATATGTATATATATTCAAAAAGGGCAACCCATATACATATACATATATATATATATATATATATATATATATATATATATATATATATGTATGTATGTATGTATGTATATATATATATATATATATATATATATATATATATATATATATATGTATATGTATATGTATATGTATATGTATATGTATATGTATATGTATATGTATATATATATATATGTGTATATATATATATATATATATATATATATATATATATATATATATATATATATATATATATATATATATATATATATATATATATATATATATATATATATATATATATATATATATATATATATAAATATTACGGCATTACCCATCTCTGAAAAAGCTCAATAACATCGATAGAAATATGGATGTAACTGAAATATCAACCGATTGAATAAAGTTTGGGTCCTAAATTCAAAATTCGACATGGAGCTGTCATCGTTCCTAAACAACATTTATTTCATCAACCGAAATCCACACTGCATGGTTAGCTAATTCCTTGATGCGACCGATAACATATTGAACTCACCTTTTTGGAGCTGCTATCGATCCGTAGTAGGTATCAAATTCAAAATCCTAATCTAGATATCGATCGACAAAACAGAATGAGTGTCCCAAATCTAAAATCCGAAAAGAAGTAAACCAAGATTAATAATAATAATTAACTTAAAGAATGTTTTTTATATTTTAAATGGATTAATTTTAATTAAATTAACTCTTTGGGCATATACATGAGTTGGTAGGTTTTTTAAGGATATACATGTAATTACATATTTTACAAGGTTATAGGTGTAATTACGTGATTGTATAAGAATATATACTAAATTCTGACTTTTTTATATGACGAAGGAAATATGTGACAATGTTTTTTATTTTTTTTAAACGGTAAAAGGTATTTGGCAAAAAAAGATTATAAAGCATATGAATGGTGCGAATTTATGTCTGGGAATTTTTGACAATTTTTGATATGGTTGATGAATTGACATTGGGATCCCCTAATTGTTTTTATTTGGAGTGCTGGTCGTTACGACGTTATTGATGATTTGGTGGTATTGAAACCATAAAATTAACTCTTTCACAGAATTCCAAATATTTTTCCTGCTCTTCAAAAGCCCAAAAGAATGTAGTTGAAAAGCCCAAAAGAATGTAGTTGATGCTCCCACATCAATAGCATGAGTAGAAATAGAGGCTAGGTCTTATTCTTGAGTTACATCCTTTTTCATGTGTTGATCAATTGAAAAATCCATGTATTATTCCTTGTAATTTGTAATTTTGATAAGGCTAGTTTCATGTTAGTTTTGCGCTTTGAATAAAATCATTATTTGGTTGTTTTATGAAAAATGAATATGGATATAACTATTTTGTTTTGTTTATAATAGGAGGTAATTTATATATTTATTAAACAATAAGATGATTTTATCTTGCAATATAGCATATTCAACATTGTAATTTCAAGAACTAAAATTTTATTATGTATAATGATTACATCATACTAACAAATAAATTTGGATTAAAATTTTATCCAAGAAACATAATTAGTTTATTTTAAAATGTCCCTTAAACTAGCATATTGTTTTATTTGAAACAAAAGTTATATTGACAACGATACTTTATTTACTTCATTACTTATTTATCCATAGAAGAGCAGTTACATTTTTGTAGCACAACATTTTTCAATTCCCATACATTTTGTCTGACATAGAGCAGCACAACCTTCAAACTAGTATATTTTTAATTTGAAACAAAAGAAATATTTATCAATCCATATAAGAGGAGTTACATTTTTGTTTTACAACATTTTTTAGCTGCCTCACATTTTTTCTGACATGCAGCCTTAGAACCATCATAACACATGCCTAAGGGCCCATAACAACACCATTGATCATCTGATGGGGTGCAATCATAAGTATGACATCGAAGTTGATGGGGTGTAATAACATCATTGATGTCGCTGATCGTAATTTTGCTACCTAAGAAACCAAAAATGACAGCATTAGCTATGAAAAATTGAAATTAAAAAGATGCAATATTTGAACAATAAAAAACTAATAGGAACCCTACATTGGTGACAAACAAGCAATACGAGAAAAGTTAAACAAAAGACGATCATATGTGATTCAAAGCATCTTGCCATTATGTTGATTGCTCTCTTTGAGTACTTTTACTTATTTCTAATATTCAGAGGATTCAATGGACCACAATTCTAAGAAAACATATATTTATATATACGTTTAAGGGGGTGTGTAGTAATTTTTTCTTTTGTAATCATATATATATATATATATATATATATATATATATATATATATATATATATATATATATATATATATATATATATATATATATATATATATATATATATATATAAGAGTTCAAATATGAACCACTAAAAAGTTAATAACCATGAGAAAAACCGACATTCACACATTAAGAATCATGTTTTTAACGTTATTTGTTTAAATTTAATTCTCTACAAAACAAGCAATATCATGAAAATTTGAAAAAATTTATCTTTTTGTTTTTTATTTTATAAAAAATTAAAAAATTCTCCAAAAATTATGAAAATTTAACGGATCATTCTAGACATCATATAAGTAAGTTTGTAAAATGAATGTTTTGAAAATTAAGTTTTTATGTATATATATATATATATATATATATATATATATATATATATATATATATATATATATATATATATATATATATATATATATATATATATATATATATATATATATATAAAAGTAAAAACTCCACCAAAGTACCAAAAAAGTGTCTCTGATCCAAAATATTAAGAAGCGAAATATGTTTTATGATTCAAACTATTATGAGTCAAACTTTTTATGAATCAAAACTTATTGTAATCTAAAAATATAATAAATCAAACTTATGATGTTTCAAAATTTAAAATGATCCAAAAACGTGTCCTATATTTTATGATCCAACTGTTATGAATCAAAATCTTTTAATTCAAAATATTATGATCCAGAAAAAATAAATTAAAAATGTTACGATCTTAAATTAGATAATCCAAAACATTAAGTTTAAAAATGTCATGATCGAAAATGATTAGATTAAAAATACGAAGAACAAACGCGAGAAAAAAGATTAAAAAACATTATATATATATATTATATATATATATATATATATATATATATATATATATATATATATATATATATATATATATATATATATATATATATATATATATATATATATATATATATATATATATATATATATATATATATATATATATATAATCGAAAAATTCAAGTCTAGATTAAGCAAATGGAAAGTGAAAATTCTATCCATTGGAGGCAGACATACTTTGGCTTCTAATGTTCTGGGCAGTTTAGGTAATTATTTGTTCTCTCTGTATAAAGCACCCAAACAGGTTTTGAAGATTTTAGAAAGGATTAGAAGAGAATTTTTCTGGGGAGGATCGGTGGACCAAAATAAAATTTCGTGGGTAATATGGAAAAAAGTTTTAACTGATAAAGAAAAAGGAGGTCTGGGGGTAGTTTCCATGGAAGATTTGAACAGGTCCTTGTTATCAAAATGGTATTGGAGATTAAAGAAGGAGAAAGGGTCGTTATGGACACAAATCATTGAGAGCATCCATGGGAGTTACAGTTGCGAAGAGGGGTCAACAAAATTAAAACGGGTCACACTTGGAAGAGGATTGTCCAACAATGGGAAGAGCTAAAACATATTCAACTCGATCCTAGAAGTCTTATAAAAAAACAAGTTGGTAATGGCAATGATACTAACTTTTGGAAGGATTGGTGGCTTGGTGAGGGTCCTTTATATGCTATCTACCCAAGAACCTTTAATCTAGAAGAAAATAAAGATATCTCTGTTAAGGACAAAATGGGAAATGGCATAGGGGCGAGGGATTGGAGAAACCATGAGAGAGGGAGAGAAGGGAGAACGCAAGGAGAGTTGGATCGTCTTATTTACAAAACCGATATCGTGATCCTTTCTCAAAAGAAAGATGAATGGATATGTAAGGAGGGTCCAAGTGAAAGATTCACGGTAGGTTGGATGAGGAAGAAAATTGGGAACAAATTGCAGGAGGTGATCGGTAAGAACAGGTGGTTCAATTGGATCCCTAAGAGGCAGAAAATCTTCATTTGGAAAGCTACCCAGGGAAGACTTCCGACCAAACAGAATTTGAGCCGAATGGGGGTTATTTTGGAGTCGCAGCTATGTTCCCTTTGTAATTCAGAAATTGAGTCTTCTTCACATGTTTTCTGTTATTGTAAAGTGGCAAAGGAATTATGGGCTAAAGTCCAAGTGTGGTGGGGCCTTAATTTTCACATGTTCAATAGCATTGAGGAGCTTTTTGAGCTATTGGAGGGACAGGCAATTTCCACTATGGAAAAAAGAATTCTAGCCATGATTGGGACAGCAATTATCTATCAACTTTGGAGAAACAGAAACAACACCATCTTCAATAAGAAGCCTAGCTCAGTGGATGATCTTTTCGCAAAAGCCCAAGGGGAGTCGTTCCTTTGGATTAACAGTAGGGCCAAAAAAGTGGTGATAGATAATTCTCTTTGGCTTAGTAGCCCAAAGATTTCTTGTAAAAGTTTGTAAATGTTGTTGTTACTTTTTTTGGCTGCTCCCAGTTCCTGGCTGGGGGTAGCGGGTGGTTGTAATGTAAGGTTGCCTTTTCAAAAAAAAAAAAAAAAAAAAAAAAAAAAAAAAAAAATATATATATATATATATATATATATATATATATATATATATATATATATATATATATATATATATATATATATATATATATATATATATATATATATATATATAAAGAATGACAAAAAAACAACAATAAATTCATAATCGAGTACTATAGCATATAAAAACAAAACAAATAAAAAATAAAAATAAAAATGCTAAAACCAAGTATAATAGAAAAAAGATTTTTTTTGAAATAAATAAATAAATAAAATAAAAATATAGAAAAAAGAGAAAAAAACTCAATTAAAACACGTTGGACGAAAATGCATCACATATGATAGTATCCTCGAGTCTGAATTACGTTCGTGGACGTGCGTCACACGTGATTGCGTCACGTCGAAGGAAGACGTTTGACGTTCTTGTCTTTAATGAGAGTGATTGGACGATAATAGTTATCACGGTTCCTACCGGATCCTAACTCTCTCTCTCTCTCTCTCTATATATATATATATATATATATATATATATATATATATATATATATATATATATATATATATATATATATATATATATATATATATATATATATATATATATATATATATATATATATATATATATATATATATATATATATATATATAGAATGAGGATCGGGTGAGAACTCTTCTTAAAGTGAGGACTTGCGAGAACATCTTAAAAAATTAAAAAATATATATATAAAAAAATATAAATAATAAAATGAATCATAGTACTATATCGGAGAAAAAAAATATTCAAAAAAGAAGTTTTTTATATGAATTGGGTGAGGACTCTTCATAATCGAGTACTATAGCATATAAAAAACTAAACAAATAAAAAAATAAAAATAAAAATGCTAAAACCAAGTATAATAGAAAAAAGATTTTTTTTAAATAAATAAATAAATAAAATAAAAATATACAAAAAAGAGAAAAAAACCCAATTAAATCACGTTGGACGAAAATGCATCACATAAGATAGTATCCTCGAGTCTGAATTACGTTCCGTGGACGTGCGTCACACGTAATTGCGTCACGTCGAAGGAAGACGTTTGACGTTCTTGTCTTTAATGAGAGTGATTGGACGATAATAGTTATCACGGTTCCTACCGGATCCTAACTCTCTCTCTCTCTCTCTCTCTATATATATATATATATATATATATATATATATATATATATATATATATATATATATATACATATATATGTATATATATATATATATATATATATATATATATATATATATATGTATATATATATATATATATATATGTATATATATATATATATGTATATATATATATATATATATATATATATATATATATATATATATATGTATATATATATATATATATATATATATATATATATATATATATATATATATATACATATATATATATATATATATATATATATATATATATATATGTATATATATATATATATATATTATATATATATATATATATATATATATATATATATATATATATATATATATATATATATATATATATATATATATATATATATATATATATATATATATATATATATATATATATATATATATATATATATATAGAATGAGGATCGGGTGAGGACTCTTCTTAAAGTGAGGACTTGCGAGAAACATCTTAAAAAATTAAAATATATATATATATATATAAAAATATAAATAATAAAATGAATCATAGTACTATATCGGAGAAAAAAATATTCAAAAAAGAACTTTTCGATATGAATCGGGTGAGGACTCTTCATAATCGATTACTATAGCATATAAAAAACTAAAAAAATAAAAAAAATAAAAATAAAAATGCTAAAACCAAGTATAAATAGAAAAAAGATTTTTTTAAATAAATAAATAAATAAAATAAAAATATACAAAAAAGAGAAAAAACTCAATTAAATCACGTTGGACGAAAATGCGTCACATATGATAGTATCCTCGAGTCTGAATTACGTTCCGTGGACGTGCGTCACACGTGATTGCATCACGTCGAAGGAAGACGTTTGACGTTCTTGTCTTTAATGAGAGTGATTGGACGATAATAGTTTTCACGGTTCCTACCGGATCCTCACTCTATATATATATATATATATATATATATATATATATATATATATATATATATATATATATATATATATATATATATATATATATATATATATATATATATATATATATATATATATATATATATATATATATATATATATATATATATATATATATATATATATATATATATATATATATATATATATATATATATATATATATATATATATATATATATATATATATATATATATATATATATATATATATATATATAGAATCAGGATCGGGTGAGGACTCTAATTTTGGTGAGGACTGTGAGGACGAATCTGGACCTCTAATCTTGAAAAATGGGTAGCTAAGATTCATTGTGAAAAAATTGACACATGTTAAAAGCTTGGGGGGGCTAGTTGTCTAAAAATTAAAACTAGTGGGTGGGTAATATAAATTAAGAAGGGTAATATAGTAATCTGATCGAGTACCCCACCCCATTGCGACACTTGTCACAATCTCGTTTGCTGAGTTTTTTTATTCCACCAACTTAGTTTTTGAGCCATAACTTTTTTTTTTCTTTGTTAAAAAAAATTCTGAAAAAACCAAAGGTCTTAAAATTTAATTCTCTACAAAACAAGCACCATCATGAAAATTTGAAAAAAAAAATATTTTTTATTTTTTATTTTTATAAAAAATCAAAAAAATAAAAAAATTCTCCAAAAATTATGAAAATTTAAGGGGACATTGTAGACATTATATTAGTAAGTTTGCAAAAAGAATTTTTAGAAAAAAATATTTTTAAGTGTTCGTTTTTATATTTTTAAGTAAAAAACCCATCAAAATAACAAAAAAAAACATAAATGATCCAAAAATATTAAGAACTAAAATACGTTTAATTATTCAAACTGTTATAAACTAATTATTTTATGAATCAAAACTTATCAAAATAGCAAAAAAAAAAAATTACATGATCCAAAAATATTAAAACGAAAATATGTTTTATGATCCAAAACCTTATGATCCAAGATTCAAAATTAGTTATGATCCAAGATCCAAAACGAGTTATGATGCAAAACGATATATGATGCAAAACGATTTTTAAACGACAAACGTAAAAAAAAAAAAAAAAAAAAAAAAAAAAACTTGAAAAAGTAACGAAAAAAGTTATAAAAAAAAACTGAAAAAAAAACGAGAAAAAAAAACTAAAAAAAAAACGAAAAATAATATTTAAAACAATAAAAAACGAAATAAAAATAAAAAACCCGGCTAAATTATGTTGTACGGACGTGAGTAACATGTTATTATATCCTCGAGTCCGTATTACGTTCCATGGACGAGCGCCGCATGGGATTACGTCAAATCAATAATTACGTTTGACGTTATTGCCATTAAGGAAATGAGTGGACGAGAATTGTCCTCGCAGTCCTCACCCAAATTGAAGTCCTCACCGGATCCGGACCCTATATATATATATATATATATATATATATATATATATATATATATATATATATATATATATATATATATATATATATGTATATATATACATATATATATATATATATATATATATATATATATATATATATATATATATATATATATATATATGTATATATATATATATATGTATATATATATATATATATGTATATATATATATATATATATATATATATATGTATGTATATGTATATATATATATATATATATATATATATATATATATATATATATATATATATATATATATATATATATATATATATGTATATGTATATATATATATATATATATATATATATATGTTCAATTAAGACCCCGAGGAATCGAAGAATTACAGATGAATTTACAAAAAGAATTTCATTCTGTAAATCGAAAACTTAACATTGCTATCACACGAATTGAAAAGCCTTATGGAAACCCTAATATTCTTGCAGAATTTATAGCCGGACAATTAAAAAATAGAGTTTCTTTTCGCAAAGTAATGAAAAAGGCTATAGAATTAACTGAACAAGCAGATACAAAAGGAATTCAAGTGCAAATTGCAGGACGTATCGACGGAAAGGAAATTGTGCGTGTTGAATGGATCAGAGAGGGTAGGGTTCCACTACAAACCATTCGAGCTAGAATTGATTATTATTCCTATACAGTTCGAACGATCTATGGGGTATTAGGTATCAAAATTTGGATATTTATAGACGGGGAATAATAAACCTTTATTCCCTTTGCATTCTATCCAGCGATGGAACAAAAAATGAGAAATTCGTTTCTTCTTTTTTCTTTTCTGTT